>CM076607.1:5949031-6295454 GCA_038502775.1 Hippodamia convergens
ATGGTTCGAGAAGTTTATATTTATTCGGTGGGTTCATATCTGAAGAAATAGAATCATTCATAAGCGATGAATTCAGTGTGCAGACAAAACCAAAAACAATAATTCCTCTTCAATAAATACTAATCAAAATATTTACCTAATTGATGAGAACAAAATCCATACATAAAATATACACATAAATAATATATTCGTTTTATCTATCTATCGATCAAATATACAACAAGTGACACCCAATTCAACGTCATTCTGGAAAATATTTAATTGATTTACACCGCCCGAAACAAATTCATAAAATCCCGCTGTTTTGTCGCTACACATTATCCAATTCAAATCGATTTTTGATATTAAATTTCGCATATCATTCGCTCCCACAAAAATTTCTATGTATATCATTACAACTTCATCATCACTTCGCTTATTTGACAGTGATGCATCGGCTCGGAAAATTATTTAATAAATTAATCGAGCTGATATAACTGAAAGAGCACCTCATATATTATGCATTGGCGGTATTTTTAACACCTCCGAACTTTTTGTTTGCTGTGCTGAGTAATAATTCACATTTACATATTGGCAGTTTTAAATATAACTTCCTATCACTGACTCAGGGATTCATATGAGTTTTATAGATGTTTATTCAATTTTTTTCTCAATTTATTTAATTTGAATGCTATTTTCATGCTGACGAAAAGGCAGGAACTATTTCGTGATTTTAACCTTGCAGATAAACATTGAAAAATTAATGCAATTACCAGCAAATTTTGGAAGATGTAAAGAATGAATATTATTTTAGATAACGAACCTTCAATCTTTTAGCTATAAAGAGTTATTCACGAATATGTCTCTATAGAATTTTTTTGGAAAGATACATGATTCAGGATTGAAATTCTATGGGTGAGTTTCAAGTAAGGAGACGAATTCTCGTATATTTTCTGAAGGTTCAAGTGACATCAACTTTCGTTTTTCAAATGGGAAGACCCATTTTCTATTGCATATATAGATAATCCATTGAATTCTGAGTCTTTTTGATTCCAAAAGTTTGAATTTTCTCGGGAAAATTCTCTTTGAATGAGGAAATACAAGAAAGAAATCTCAAAATTGAACTCTGTTGAAATACAGACAACTTCGAGGTTTTTTCATTAAAAATTGTCATTTTCGAGAATCTCCGAGAAGAAAAGTTGATGCTTCTTTTCCGATAGCGTGATTTTCAGAATATGATACAGGAGGTCACAAATTCTTTGTCAAAGTTAGAAATGACGAAATATCAAAAAATCGTTTGTTTTCAAATTGGAACCCCATTTTTTCGAAGCATTTTCGGAAGTTTCTCGATAATACAGATTTCTAAAAATTTCACTGGACTGCTAATTATTTTCCAGTAAAAAACACATTCGGAATGAGATTGAAAATTGAAGACAAAATCGTTTTTCCTGAATATCTCGAAAAATATGCATTTTGGGATAAAAGTCTTGGACGTATGCTCCTATTATTTTTTGACGAAGATTTCGAAAATGCTTCCAAAAAATGGGGTTCCAATTTGAAAAAAAATGTGATGTTCCGTCACTTCTAACTTTGACAAAGAATTTGTGAACTTCTGTATCATATTCTGAAAATCACTCTATCGGAAAAGAAGCATCAGCCTTTCTTCTCAGAGATTCTCAAAAATGATAATTCTCAATGAAAAAACCTCGAAAATATCTATATTTCAATAGAGTTCAATTTTGAGATTTTTTTTCGTATTTCCTCATTCGAAGAGAATTTTTTCGGAAAAATTCAAACTTTTGGAATCAAAAAGACTCAGAATTCAATGGAGAGTCTATTAATGCAATGAAAAAATGGGTCTTTCAATTTGAAAAACGAAAGTTGATTTCCTAGAACCTTCAAAAAATATACGAGAGGTCATCTCTTACTTGAAACTCACCTTTAGAATTTCAATCCTGAATCTTGTGTCTTTCCTAAAAATATTCTATAGAGCCATATTCGTCAATAACCCTGTATAATTAAAGTTTGCTTGTTCCATATTGAGTTTGAATTTGATCGTATCACCTTTTTTTAAATTAGTGGGGTATAAGACCTTATCGAAAGAGTTCTGAAAAATATTTATTATATTGATTTTGAAGTATTTAAAGTGCTCATTGTTTACCAGTGTGTTAACAAACGTAACCAAAGAGACCTCTGCGCTATTTTCAATCTTTTTCTGATGAAATTCGAAATTTTCGTTATACCTTCGCTTGAACTCGTGCGTACAGAATCGTCGCACATAATTCCACCGAAAACCGCCTGGCAGCTGCGCAGCCAACGCCCCGTATACGAGTGTGTGCCCGAACTATTGTGTTTTGGAAACGTGAGAGTTCTTGTAACTTCTTCATTACACAGCTTACCGATTCTGGATTTTTCTGCCGCCTCCACGTTGTCGGGAGGGAGAGGGGGGCGGCCGATCCATCACCCGACGTCACTACCCATTAGCGCTCTCGCACGGCTTCACCCCAGCCTCAGCTCTCTCTCCTCCTGCGGGGGTATCTGCCACGAGTGTGTGGACAAAAACGTAGGATCAATTTCTGAGGAAGAGGAGCATTCCATTTCTTGGTGTGGTTTACAATCTAAACCCCCGAACGAATCTTCTCCCAGACCTAGAAAATGTTGGAGTGGTGAGTTTTCGCCAAGACATTAGGTCTGTTTATGTTTTCAGAAGACCTTCTCCAAGGTGTAACTTGAATTTGGTGTGCGGAAGAATCTAGTCCCCCTCTGGCATTTAAATTACGAAATTGCTTTGTCAGTACTGAAAAACTGTGTTGTTCTGGTATTTTTTGTGTTGACTCTCATTGTCTGACAAGATAATAATAGAAACCAAATCATTCTAATTTTGGAACAATAGTAATTACCCTTTCCGTAGATTTGGATATCATGAAAAATTATTTTTCAAAGTGGCGTTTATGCCCGAATGAAAATGAAATCGAGGTTTCATTTGACTAATCCTCAGAAATATAGATATAGATACCTCTTTGTTTGTATTGTATTATTGTAGCTTTCTGAATATCTGGTAAAAATTGATTGAGATCGAATTTCGATAAGTTTCAAATTGAGAAAGCCAATTTTATCGCCTGGAATCAATACAACACAACCTACAAATATATTTCAATTACTCTGATGAAATCTCAATATTATAACTATATAACTAGAAAGGTATGAAGTCAAGATTCAATAAAAGACTCTGATATATTCTTCAACTCCTTACATCAACACACGCTGACAGGTCTCAATAAACCAATAAAAGCGCCGCCATGTGTTAATATAACTAACAATTTCAAAATGGACCTATTAAGAAGAAGCCCATTAATCAACTCCTGAAGACATGTGACAACTCGGACGTGACCGAGAATTCTTGTCCGAGAAATTGAACATACAAGGAAGGGTGAAGTACAATTGACGACCAATTTCCACAAATATATCGGTTTGCAGAAGATGAATCGGTACCGGAGAGACTAAAGAAATCGTTTCCAGTTCGATCTAGTGAAAATCTGAAAATAAATTCGAGGAATAGTTTATAACATTACTAGCAAGGATTTTGGGGGGGTCTACCCCTTTGGATTTTTTCGGCCAAAATTTCGAAATTTTCGATTGCGATTTTTTGTGCTAGGGCGAAAGTGTCCTCATCGCTGATCACCAGTCTGCAAACCCCATTTCAATCCGGAGCCAATTAGTCGAGATATGCAGAATCGAAATTTCCAAAATTTCAAAAATTCTCATTTTGCAGGTGAAAATTTTTAAAATCCGGAAAACTGCGACTTTTTTCTTCTTATCCAATCAAGCAACTTCCCAAACCTACATTTTCATATAAAACTCGAAAATATCTACCCTAGTTTTCGAGAGAAACGATGATGAATTTTTTGCATTTTTTCATTTTCGAGTTTACTTTGAAACGCTCTGGTGACAAGGAAATGACTATAAGTGATACACTCAGTGTTTTTTCTGATAGTTCCCAACCGGTTCAAAAACCTCCATATCCAAAAAGGCCCATAGAGTCAGGCGATTTCCTTAGAGAATGCAAAATATAGCGTTTTTGGGGGGTCTACCCCTTTGGATTTTTTCGGCCAAAATTTCGAAATTTGCGATTGCGATTTTTTGTGCTAGGGAGAAAGTGTCGTCATCGCTGATCACCAGTCTGCAAACCCCATTTCAATCCGGAGCCAATTAGTCGAGATATGCAGAATCGAAATTTCCAAAATTTCAAAAATTCCCATTTTGCAGGTGAAAATTTTTAAAATCCGGAAAACTGCGACTTTTTTCTTCTTATCCAATCAAGCAACTTCCCAAACCTACATTTTCATATAAAACTCGAAAATATCTACCCTAGTTTTCGAGAGAAACGATGATGAATTTTTTGCATTTTTCATTTTCGAGTTTACTTTGAAACGCTCTGGTGACAAGGAAATGACTATAAGTGATACACTCAGTGTTTTTTCTGATAGTTCCCACCCGGTTCAAAACCTCCATATCCAAAAAGGCCCATAGAGTCAGGCGATTTCCTTAGAGAATGCAAAATATAGCGTTTTTGGGGGGGTCTACCCCTTTGGATTTTTTCGGCCAAAATTTCGAAATTTTCGATTGCGATTTTTTGTGCTAGGGAGAAAGTGTCGTCATCGCTGATCACCAGTCTGCAAACCCCATTTCAATCCGGAGCCAATTAGTCGAGATATGCAGAATCGAAATTTCCAAAATTTCAAAAATTCTCATTTTGCAGGTGAAAATTTTTAAAATCCGGAAAACTGCGACTTTTTTCTTCTTATCCAATCAAGCAACTTCCCAAACCTACATTTTCATATAAAACTCGAAAATATCTACCCTGGTTTTCGAGAGAAACGATGATGAATTTTTTGCATTTTTCATTTTCGAGTTTACTTTGAAACGCTCTGGTGACAAGGAAATGACCATAAGTGATACACTCAGTGTTTTTTCTGATAGTTCCCAACCGGTTCAAAAACCTCCATATCCAAAAAGGCCCATAGAGTCAGGCGATTTCCTTAGAGAATGCAAAATATAGCGTTTTTGGGGGGTCTACCCCTTTGGATTTTTTCGGCCAAAATTTCGAAATTTTCGATTGCGATTTTTTGTGCTAGGGAGAAAATGTCGTCATCGCTGATCACCAGTCTGCAAACCCCATTTCAATCCGGAGCCAATTAGTCGAGATATGCAGAATCGAAATTTCCAAAATTTCAAAAATTCTCATTTTGCAGGTGAAAATTTTCAAAATCCGGAAAACTGCGACTTTTTTCTTCTTATCCAATCAAGCAACTTCCCAAACCTACATTTTCATATAAAACTCGAAAATATCTACCCTAGTTTTCGAGAGAAACGATGATGAATTTTTTGCATTTTTCATTTTCGAGTTTACTTTGAAACGCTCTGGTGACAAGGAAATGACTATAAGTGATACACTCAGTGTTTTTTCTGATAGTTCCCAACCGGTTCAAAAACCTCCATATCCAAAAAGGCCCATAGAGTCAGGCGATTTCCTTAGAGAATGCAAAATATAGCGTTTTTGGGGGGGTCTACCCCTTTGGATTTTTTCGGCCAAAATTTCGAAATTTTCGATTGCGATTTTTTGTGCTAGGAGAAAGTGTCCTCATCGCTGATCACCAGTCTGCAAACCCCATCTCAATCCGGAGCCAATTAGTCGAGATATGCAGAATCGAAATTTCCAAAATTTCAAAAATTCTCATTTTGCAGGTGAAAATTTTTAAAATCCGGAAAACTTCGACTTTTTTCTTCTTATCCAATCAAGTGACTTCGAAAACGTACATTTTCATATAAAACTCGAAAATATCTACCCTAGTTTTCGAGAGAAACGATGATGAATTTTTTGCATTTTTCATTTTCGAGTTTACTTTGAAACGCTCTGGCGACAAGGAAATGACTATAAGTGATACACTCAGTATTTTTTCTGATAGTTCCCGACCGGTTCAAAACCTCCATATCCAAAAAGGCCCATAGAGTCAGGCGATTTCCTTAGAGAATGCAAAATATAGCGTTTTTGGGGGGGTCTACCCCTTTGAATTTTTTCGGCCAAAATTTCGAAATTTTCGATTGCGATTTTTTGTGCTAGGGAGAAAATGTCGTCATCGCTGATCACCAGTCTGCAAACCCCATTTCAATCCGGAGCCAATTAGTCGAGATATGCAGAATCGAAATTTCCAAAATTTCAAAAATTCTCATTTTGCAGGTGAAAATTTTTAAAATCCGGAAAACTGCGACTTTTTTCTTCTTATCCAATCAAGCAACTTCCCAAACCTACATTTTCATATAAAACTCGAAAATATCTACCCTAGTTTTCGAGAGAAACGATGATGAATTTTTTGCATTTTTCATTTTCGAGTTTACTTTGAAACGCTCTGGTGACAAGGAAATGACTATAAGTGATACACTCAGTGTTTTTTTCTGATAGTTCCCAACCGGTTCAAAAACCTCCATATCCAAAAAGGCCCATAGAGTCAGGCGATTTCCTTAGAGAATGCAAAATATAGCGTTTTTGGGGGGGTCTACCCCTTTGGATTTTTTCGGCCAAAATTTCGAAATTTGCGATTGCGATTTTTTGTGCTAGGGAGAAAGTGTCGTCATCGCTGATCACCAGTCTGCAAACCCCATTTCAATCCGGAGCCAATTAGTCGAGATATGCAGAATCGAAATTTCCAAAATTTCAAAAATTCCCATTTTGCAGGTGAAAATTTTTAAAATCCGGAAAACTGCGACTTTTTTCTTCTTATCCAATCAAGCAACTTCCCAAACCTACATTTTCATATAAAACTCGAAAATATCTACCCTAGTTTTCGAGAGAAACGATGATGAATTTTTTGCATTTTTCATTTTCGAGTTTACTTTGAAACGCTCTGGTGACAAGGAAATGACTATAAGTGATACACTCAGTGTTTTTTCTGATAGTTCCCACCCGGTTCAAAAACCTCCATATCCAAAAAGGCCCATAGAGTCAGGCGATTTCCTTAGAGAATGCAAAATATAGCGTTTTTGGGGGGTCTACCCCTTTGGATTTTTTCGGCCAAAATTTCGAAATTTTCGATTGCGATTTTTTGTGCTAGGGAGAAAGTGTCGTCATCGCTGATCACCAGTCTGCAAACCCCATTTCAATCCGGAGCCAATTAGTCGAGATATGCAGAATCGAAATTTCCAAAATTTCAAAAATTCTCATTTTGCAGGTGAAAATTTTTAAAATCCGGAAAACTGCGACTTTTTTCTTCTTATCCAATCAAGCAACTTCCCAAACCTACATTTTCATATAAAACTCGAAAATATCTACCCTGGTTTTCGAGAGAAACGATGATGAATTTTTTGCATTTTTCATTTTCGAGTTTACTTTGAAACGCTCTGGTGACAAGGAAATGACCATAAGTGATACACTCAGTGTTTTTTCTGATAGTTCCCAACCGGTTCAAAAATCTCCATATCCAAAAAGGCCCATAGAGTCAGGCGATTTCCTTAGAGAATGCAAAATATAGCGTTTTTGGGGGGGTCTACCCCTTTGGATTTTTTCGGCCAAAATTTCGAAATTTTCGATTGCGATTTTTTGTGCTAGGGAGAAAATGTCGTCATCGCTGATCACCAGTCTGCAAACCCCATTTCAATCCGGAGCCAATTAGTCGAGATATGCAGAATCGAAATTTCCAAAATTTCAAAAATTCTCATTTTGCAGGTGAAAATTTTCAAAATCCGGAAAACTGCGACTTTTTTCTTCTTATCCAATCAAGCAACTTCCCAAACCTACATTTTCATATAAAACTCGAAAATATCTACCCTAGTTTTCGAGAGAAACGATGATGAATTTTTTGCATTTTTCATTTTCGAGTTTACTTTGAAACGCTCTGGTGACAAGGAAATGACTATAAGTGATACACTCAGTGTTTTTTCTGATAGTTCCCAACCGGTTCAAAAACCTCCATATCCAAAAAGGCCCATAGAGTCAGGCGATTTCCTTAGAGAATGCAAAATATAGCGTTTTTGGGGGGTCTACCCCTTTGGATTTTTTCGGCCAAAATTTCGAAATTTTCGATTGCGATTTTTTGTGCTAGGGAGAAAGTGTCCTCATCGCTGATCACCAGTCTGCAAACCCCATCTCAATCCGGAGCCAATTAGTCGAGATATGCAGAATCGAAATTTCCAAAATTTCAAAAATTCTCATTTTGCAGGTGAAAATTTTTAAAATCCGGAAAACTTCGACTTTTTTCTTCTTATCCAATCAAGTGACTTCGAAAACGTACATTTTCATATAAAACTCGAAAATATCTACCCTAGTTTTCGAGAGAAACGATGATGAATTTTTTGCATTTTTCATTTTCGAGTTTACTTTGAAACGCTCTGGCGACAAGGAAATGACTATAAGTGATACACTCAGTATTTTTTCTGATAGTTCCCGACCGGTTCAAAAACCTCCATATCCAAAAAGGCCCATAGAGTCAGGCGATTTCCTTAGAGAATGCAAATATAGCGTTTTTGGGGGGTCTACCCCTTTGAATTTTTTCGGCCAAAATTTCGAAATTTTCGATTGCGATTTTTTGTGCTAGGGAGAAAATGTCGTCATCGCTGATCACCAGTCTGCAAACCCCATTTCAATCCGGAGCCAATTAGTCGAGATATGCAGAATCGAAATTTCCAAAATTTCAAAAATTCTCATTTTGCAGGTGAAAATTTTTAAAATCCGGAAAACTGCGACTTTTTTCTTCTTATCCAATCAAGCGACTTCGAAAACCTACATTTTCATATAAAACTCGAAAATATCTACCCTAGTTTTCGAGAGAAACGATGATGAATTTTTTGCATTTTTCATTTTCGAGTTTACTTTGAAACGCTCTGGTGACAAGGAAATGACTATAAGTGTTTTTTCTGATAGTTCCCGACCTGTTTAAAGACCTCCATATCCAAAAAATCCCATAGAGTCAGGCGATTTCCTTAGAGAATGCTGAGGCGTTGGCGAAATTTACAACCTAACAGGGACTTTTATTTATGAGAAGAATGCTGCATCTTCCATCGTTTTCGTTCTGCCAATATTACTCTTTTATTGGTTTAATTGCATTTCTATCTGGTTATTTGTGTACACGTATGATATATTTGGTTGACCAGGCTCAAAAAGCCGCCCCTGAGTTTGGTCGTGTTTTCGCTTTCACTTTCAATACCAAGGGGGTTTTCGATTTTATAGAAAAAAAAATCTAGTATGACGAAACTGATTTTGCCGCCCCTAGAATTTGCCGCTCCGGCAGACTGCCCGGTTTGCCGGCCCTGGCGGCGGCCCTGAATCGTACCATGATTTTTAACATATGTGACGATAAAACAAAATTTTCTAATGTAAATAATACTACTAACTCATAAAAATTTTGCGAGTTAACTGTCAGTTAGTGACTTGATTAAATAAACTTTCTTGATTTATATTGTGTTTTTGGAAACTGACGTTTACAAATGGGAAACAAATAAATTACGTTTGTACTCGAATTTTTTCTCATTTTGTTGAAATTCTCTGCTACACCTACATGTATATACATATATACATGTCCCCAAACTTCCATTCAAAGCGAACGTCAAATTATGACTCCAGTTTGCGAGTCGCTGAATGGCAGAAATGAGAAAGGATGACAAGTGACACCACTTCTGTTGCTAGTTTCGTGGTCGTGAGGATGTTCACGTCAAAGAGGTGACTCCCTGGGGAACGGTAGACAGCGAATTCGTCTTTGGAGCGAGATCTTGGAACGCCTGGGGTTCATCCGCATCCAATTCTACCGTAGCTCCGATGGCTAGGTGAATTGTTGAATGTCATGCGGTCGGAAAGAATGTTGACGTTTGCGAATTGGAACCGAACAGGTGAAATCATCAAGATCTACAAGAGAGAAATTTGAAGCCGGTATCCCTCAAGACTCAGTCATAGGCACCCTACGATAATTATATTCCAAAGATGAAAGATGAGTTTGGGCAAATTCAAAAGTTAAGAAAGAGCATCCGTACAAATTTTATTTGTTTCTCATTTTTAAACGTCAGTTTCCAAAAACACAATATTAATCATAAAGTTTATTTTATCAAGTCACTAACTTGTAAAACTGACAATTAACTAGCAACATTTTTACAAGTTAGTATTATTTACATTAGAAAATTTTGTTTTTATCGTCATATATGTTGAAAATCATGGTACAATTGTTATTTCCAGTAACACAGATTTTTGATGATGAAAGAGTTGATACTGATGATGATGAACCATCTGTTGACTCAGAAACTGCTGAACTCGAGGACTGCAGAACATTTGTACTCTCCTTACTACCAAATAATTTGCTAGACATTTCGATTTTTTTGTTGGCCGAATCATCGACATAACTCATCGCAATTTCGGTGCTCTTCCACCCTCCTGCACGCTTTAGTGCTAAAATATCCCCACCCGAATCCGCAACCATAGTGGCTTCAGTTCTGCGAAAAGAGTGGCCGGTGTATAACTGGGTCTTTTAAACCTTTTTCGCTATTTGCTCTGGGACACCACCAATAGTGTGCTAGGCAGCATTAAGGGAAATGCACTTTCCATTTCGGTATGTCAAAAAAAATCTTGGGCTTTCTGTTCCAGGAGGCCGAAGATTTACATATTTTCTGTATAACATGAAGGGCTTGAAGGCATCATCGGTTATGGTGAATCTTCTTGTTGTTAAATTTTTTGTTTGCCGCAATGTCACAATAACGTATTTTTCCATATCTTCTACATCATTCATGTTTAAGGAGAGAATTTCGTCACATCGACAACATCCAAAAATCCCAAATATTGTTACAATTTTCGCCAGCAACCACTGGTCATCAGGAGCATGTAAAAAAAATTGTTTAGCCTCTTCTTTACTTAATACCTTGGCCTTTTTTGGCGTATAACGCAAATTTTTTCGTTTCAGAAACGCTATTACTTTTTGAAATCTGCAAATGACAACTAAACGTCATATTTTTCAATAAATTTTGTAAGGAAAACAAACCTGCGAACAGGGGCATTTTCTTTCATTTCCAAGCAGCTTTTCAGCACAGACCATTTTGCCCATAAAGTATTAGGGCTGAGTCTAGCTGATAGTTCATTCAAGTAGTCCAACAAAAAAAACATCTTCAGTTACCCCAATCACACTATTTTTTTTGCCACTTTTTGAAGTCGTCGTATTCTCGATCGTAACTTGAAGCTGATTTTTCAGGTAATAAACTTGATGCTACACACTGCTGGCTGCCTCAATAATTTCGTTTGGTACATTCATTTTCGCTTTCGCCAAAACAAATGTAAAGAAAAATAAACAGACATATTCATGGCAACGCTTCCATAGCTTACGACATTTGCGACAAATTATTGAGATTTTTTTGGAATTTATCTAACCTTTTTACAAATGAGAAACAAATAAAATATAAAACAATACACGCAAGGTAACGGGTTTTACTGGCTCAAGGAGGTAACTGACTCGCCTGCGGCTCATCAGTTATATCCTCCATTCGCCAGTAAAAACCCTCTTACCTTGCTAGTAATGTTATATACTATAATATGATGAAGAAATCGCCTTGAAAAAAGGAAGAAACCAGATTTTATCAGTGAACTGACAAAACCACATTGTTAATTCATAAAAAGGTGACAAACCAGAGTTTATCTCCGGGAAAATACATGCAAGTCATTAGGACGTTATGATAATTATTCATAAACCAGTATCATCTATTAAGTCCAGAACGTTGTATACGGGGTGTGCGCAAAAATAACGCACTTCGACAAAGGCCAAAAATGGGTTTCGAATCCCATGATACCTTTTGAAATTTTTTCGCATATCCAAGAATGAACGATCTCTATGAAATCATTCGATTTTTCTCATTGGAAATAAAAAAATGTTGAAGTTCCTTAGAAATTTCTGCTTTACCCGTGTAGATAGACCTTCAACACTTCACCAAATCTGATCGAAGATGTCTTCTCGTCTTCAGAGTTATTAATATAGTCCAGAACGACAGTGTCGGATGACATGACCATCCAATTATAGAAGATGGGACCGATTGTGGTACGTATTCTTTTAATTGACCGGTGACACTGCATCAGCGTAGAGTAACTTTCGATTTCTGGTACTACCTGATGGTTCAGAATGGTCCCTCTTCATTGTTAAAGTATTAAACGTATCTAAGGCTGGAATAAATTTTTTTTTCTTGATACTGTTGTACCACTCATTGTTAAATAAATACTTTTTAACGTTGTCTTTCTGGAAGTAGGGAAATGATTAAGTTTACGGAGAATTCATCCCCTGGTTCCCATCGAGATTTTTTATGGAAGAAAGAAGCACTTCTTCAAGATATACATACCTCCTCAACGTTCATTGAACAAAGGGCATCGCAGCTAAACAGGTGGTTTCAAATCTCATGTTTTGTAAATATTCCATTGTCGATCCTAAACACCCAGGACCTGGGAGTGAATGGAACGATTATGGTATTTCCGTAAACATTCCAACGGGGTGTCATGTCACAAAGAACACCTACAGTTGATGCGCTTTATTAGCATTAGGTCACGTCAAGTTGACTGACATAAGTCAGTTCTGATTTTGGACACTCGAAGGTAGATCTCGGGTGTGGGCTCTTTTTTCTCATCTTCATTTTGCTACGAGAGAATCTTATTAGAATCGTTCAGATTGAGACTTACCAGAGGTGGATTTAGAATTCTCAATGAATTAAATGGGTTCTTTGGGAATATTTAAAAAAATATGTTAATGTTAGTCTTTAAGTTCTCATCAAAGCTGGAAGAGTGAACAAATAATCTCTGAGCTTCTGGCTACGAGAAAAAACAAGATTATTTCCGTAACCTTTTCATTAGAAAATTAAGAGGTACCAAGATGTCTTTTCCTATTATACAAGATTAGTCAATTGTATTTCAGAAAACATCAAATGTTATTCATATTCGTCAATTGAATTTCAGAAAATATCAAATTAATTTCAATTGAGTTATCCGAAATACATTTGATGTTTTCTTAAATTAAATCTGAAATTCAATTGATGCTTTCTGAATTGAAGTGACTAATCTGAAATACACTTGACAAATTCTGAATTACACTTGGAAATGCTGTAGAGTCTTCAAAACTTCAAGTCCTGAAAAAATCGATGAAATTTGTACAATGCTATTTTCATCACCGATTTATAAATAGTCACTCCAAACGAAAGAGTTCAAACACAAAATTATTTTAAAATGTGAATCATAATATCCAGAATCGTGTATTTAATCGCTGAATCACTTCAAGGAAAATCATTCTCGCCATCGATTCAACGATATGAAAACTTCTTCAATTCATATTTTTCAAAACCGCGATTTAATTCGAAAAGATCTACTTACTTCGATCAGCCGATGATTTCAACCAAAGTCTGTCCATTATAAAGGAAATTAAGCGGTGATTATGTCACAGCCTTCGTTGTTGACTAAAGGATTATCAATTTCGACGTCAACGTCGCTGATCTCGTTTAAATATCCATGTTGTTGCGGGTTGTGATCTTTGCCGCTTAATTTGCAACCCTCATTCGAAGGGACGCAGAGGGATTTTGATAGAAGGGTGTATTAGGCCTAGAAGAATTGAAGGAATAATATGGATTAGATTCAGAAGAATCTGAGCTCACAGTTAAATTTAACGTTAGTTATTACCAAATTATCTGGTGCGCTCTTGATTTTTTTTGTGGTTATTACACTGAAATATTGGCAATTGAAGTTGCCGCTGCAGAAAGTTGTGAAAGGAAACGCTGAAATAAATTTCAACTGTCTTACAATAAAAAATTCAATTTGTTATGATTTCTCTTTGATTTTCATTTTGTCCACCAACACAAGCTAGATTTAATGATAATTGAAGAGGCAAGTGGAAGAAGGGGCTATGTTACGAATATGAATTTGTGGAAAAAATTTATTTTACACATTGTAGTAAGTTAACTGGCATTTTTCAGTTAGTCTGAAATATAGAGAATATTTTCTCGATAACAGAGATTTCCATAAATTTCACTTCACCGCTATTTTTCAGTGGAAAAACATTTTCGGAATGAGATTGAAAATTGAAGACAAAAGACAAAATCGTTTTTCCTGAATATCTCGAGAAAAATTCATTTTGGAATGAAAGTCTTAGACGTATTCTCCTATTATTTTTTGACGAGGGTTTCGAAAATGCTTCGAAAAAATAGGGTTCTATTTCAGTAATAAAATTGTTACATGTTCTGTTAATTATTCTTTCAAAAGCATTGAAATTTATTACAAATTTTTTTCTGCATCCCTGAGAATTTTTTACGTTGTCTTCACTTATAGTCATTGAGAAATTCAAACCAATTGTTGCTCTCGCATTACAGATGATAATTGAAGAACTTAACTCGTCTGAACTATAGAAAATATGTTCTCGATAACAGAGATTTCTAAAAATCTCTAATTATTTTCCAGTAAAAAAACACATTCGAAATGGGATTGAAAATTGAAGACAAAATGGTTTTTCCTGAATATCTCGAAAAATATTCATTTTGGGATGAAAGTTTCGGACGTATGCTCCTATTATTTTTTGACGAAGATTTCGAAAAAAATGGGGTTCCAATTTGAAAAACAAGATTTTTTGATGTTTCATCACTTCTTACTTTGACAAAGTATTTGTGACCTCCTGTATCATATTCAGAAAATCACGCTATCGGAAAAGAAGCACCAGCCTTTCTTCTCGGATATTCTCAAAAATGAGAATCTTTAATGAAAAAACCTCGAAGATTTCTGCATTTCAACAGAGTTCAATTTGGAGATTTTTTTTTCGTATTTCCACATTGAAAGATAATTTTCTCATGAAAATTCAAACTTTTCGAATCAAAAATACTCAGAATTCAATGGAGAATCTATTTATGCAATAAAAAATGGCTCTTTCCATTTGAAAAACGAAAGTTGATGTCACTTCCGGAAAAACCGGAGGTCCTAGAACCTTCAAAAAATATACTAGAGGTCGTCTTTCCACTTAAAGTTCACCTTTAGAATTTCAATCCTGAATCTTGTGTCTTTCCTAAAAATATTCTATAGAGCCATATTTGTGAATAACCTTGTATATTATATCATAGTTATCTTTCGTCAATATTAATTACTGAAAAGTAGATGAATGAATCAATAAATTTTGAATGGAACAAATCATTTCACAAACAATTTCTTTTCTCCTTCGTTTCTTCAGCTAGATGTTTTGTCTATCATTCATTTTTCGATCTAAACAGCCATGAGCTTCCTAAATATATCCGAAACAATCAAATTGTTTCTGCAACGAAAGTATTATTAAGATTTTCAAAAAAAAAATATGTTGGGCTTAGATCCAAAAATTGCCCTTGAAATTTTCAATCCATTCGACGATGGAATATCATACAGGGTGTTTGCAATTCAAATGTTGATGGGATTCCCGGAAAAATGAGGTTTTTTCCAAGATGTTCAGAATGTCAGAGATTTTTCTGAAGAAACGAAAGAGAAAAGATGATGGGCACCTTTATTGTATCACACACGGTACAGCAGTACGAATCCATCCCTAAATTTCAACAACCCTTATCCCTGCCAATCATCGAACCTTTCAAACCGATCTAATCCCCCATGGCAGCTACCTACGAACAACAGAATGAATAAAATCTCCCATCATAGACCCATTCTAGCGTCGAAAATACCCATTGAAGCAACCCAGCCGAGCCTGTCATGTCACACTCGGTATCCGACACTTGTAACGTTCGCCCAGATTGAAACGTTCCGACTCGAAGGACCAGAATGATGGCTGGATGCAGGCCAATCAGATCCCCAGCATCCCAGCATCCAGGGATCCCCAAGTCCCTATTGGTCGAGAGAGAGGTCCGCGCAGGAGAAACTCCTCCCCCCAATCCATGGCCCGACGGTGGATAGCACGACGGTCACAGAATGGCATCGACGGTCCCGGCGCGAGCTATGTAGTTCTGTGTTTCGCAACGCGACTCTGTGCTGTGCTCGAGAATCAGTCTTTGAGGAGTTAAAATGATGATGATGGACGTTGGTATGTACGGTCATAATCATCACGGAGGTTCCTACAACCCTGATCCCAATTTTTTTGGGTATTCTGAGGGTGCGAATCAACACTACCCCTCTTACCAGTACGAAGACCAGCAGTTCTTGTACCCCCCTAGTGACGTTTTGGACACTCCACCTTCTCCCAACGACCTCAACTACTACCCTCCACAAGTCCATCCAGAAAACCCTATAATTAACACTGATACAGGGCTGAGTTACACCAATCTAGACTACGGACATTCCAATTCTTCTTACCCTCCAAACTACGATCCTTACCAAAGAGGAGGCCAAGAGGTTCATCTGAGGCATCAAGAGGAGGTGGCGAGTGCGAACGGACATGTTTATACCGGTGAAAACAAGTATCATCTGGGACATGACATTGGGTACCATCCTCATCTTGTAGCAGCTGGTAGTCCGCCGAATTCTTGCATGGAGTACCAGCATCTCCAGAGGTACAAGGAGGACTTGGATGGTGATAGGATGAAGAATCATCAGCTGCATCAGATGAATCCAGTACCGACGCAGCAACCAAGCTTGCCAACCTACAAATGGATGCAGGTGAAAAGAAATGTCCCTAAACCAACTGGTAAGTCATGAGATTTTCTTGGTATGTTTATCTAGGCAACCAAATTATTGTTCCATACAGTAGCAACTTGTTGCCTTCCAAATCAGTTTCTCATGGATTGCCACTCCAAAACTTTTTAAGAGAGACTTTATACAAGAACCCATATCAAAACCTTTTTAAACCTGCTGAGAAACAATTCAACACAAAACATTTGTTGCCTTGAAATTGTTGCGAGTCATGTTGTGCCTAGCTGGAATATAATTCCACAAATTAATTAAAACAGGACAATTGCCTTGATTATCCGTTATCTCCGAAAAAGCCGTAAAAACAGAAGAGACTACTGCATGCTGCATGCATTTCATTTCGAACTGTTATACATGCCATGCAAGATCTCGGTCATAGATAGTTCCACGCCACTAATCTTGACCCCTCACGTATTATGTGGGTGTAGGTAATTCACCCTTGAACTGAGTATTCTGCCCTCAGACGAATTTTGTACTAGCATTCTGCTTGCAGACGAAAAAAAAAATTCTAGAATTAAAAGATGTATCATTTGAGTACCACTGGCAGGTTTACTCCTAGAATTTTAAGATTATTCGCCTCACTGAGTTGCCTATTTCCCAACAATTCAGAGTATAGAATTCTATTAGATTAAGGAATCTGCTTGCGGACGAAAAAAAATTTTTTTCGAAGTAAAAGATGTATCATTGAAGTACCACTGGAGGGTTTACTCCTGAAATTATGAGATTTTTCTGCCAACTGAGATGCCCATTTACCAATAATTCAGAGTGTGGTATCATATAGAATCAGGGAATCTGAATTAGACGGTTCTCACTCAGCAAATAATTGACTGTAGTATCCCCCAGGGTTCAGTATGAGGGCCTATCGTTTTTTTCAATATGAGGAATGGTATTTGTGAGGAACTTTCATCAAACATAATTGTGAAGCAGAGATTGAAAGAGATTTTTGGGGACAATGAAGTGTAAAATCGTTGGGAAATGTTTTAGGCATTGGGCAGTAAATTACTTAGAATATTTTCTCGACCCTACAAGTTGAATGTACGTCTATCAATGCGATCTTTCTCTGCTGGAGTGCTGATATTGAAACTGTCAGTGATAATACTGACGCCTGGTCAACTCAAGGGCGAAAATATTCAAGAATTGATCGCATGTTCCATTCACCGAGGTCGGTAACGGGTAGATAAACACGCAATCAGAAGACAGACAAGACAAAGTCCCATATAATTGGAAGAATGAAGAAAATGCACAAAAACACTGACCAGCATTTTCATGTGAAATGTTGATAAGACGAGACAAATCTTCTCACATTGCCAAAAAGTTAGCAGAACTCTGTAGAGCCAAACTGCTCACTCTAAATCCTTTAACTCAGATATTCCTAAATTTATTTTAACCAAGTTTGGGAAAGAAGAAGCTTGGCTCTACGTGAGTTCTGATAACTTTTTGACAATGTAAGAAATGCTGTCAACTCTTGGCAACTTCTCACATGAAGATGTTTTTGGTTAGTAAAACATTCCAGATGAACAATTAGAAGATTTAATCATTGTTCCACATGTTTCAAGCTAATCTTGGTGAAGAGAAATCACTGAAGTGGAGCTTAAAGGGTAGAATGGTCTGAAGAAAGAGAACAATAAAATATTAAAGTTAGAAGAAGACAAATTAAATACACTTACACAAGATTGTAATACCTAATTGAATTTTGAAAAAAAATCAAATAAAAAATTTCAATCCATATATCTAATGAATGTTAATTCTCCGCCACCTCAACTTGAGCTTATCTGACTCACCTAAACAGTTGTAGATCTTGAAATGAATCACCCAGGACATTGAAAAAATTTGAATTTTTCAATGAGTTCAATGGATGACCCAGTCTTACATAAACTGATTAAGAATAGTTTTTGGTATTTTTCGAATGTTTCTGGACCTTTTTCCTTACAAAAGCAGACTTCTCTGCATCGATGCTCAAAATCGCCCACCTGAAACCTTTTTTTTCCACCCTCATCAAATATTCCACATCTAAATTAATAAAAAGTTATCAAACGCGGGTTTTCTGAATTGAATATTCAATAACAGCGAGGGGTTCCTGGCATGTAAATAAAAATGAGGCATATACATGTGACTGATGTCAAATTCGAAAGGCCACTTTGATGAGATCTCGCGGCCTCCTAGATCCACGCGATGCGATAACCATCCGCCTCAACTCACTAAAAGCTTTCGAGGGTGGTTCGATCTGAAAAAAATAGCTTATTAGCCCCATTATACACTTACACGATTGGCATAATAAAAAGTTGAAGTAATAGGGCAAATTGCCGTAATTAGGTAACTTTTGAGCTAACAATTGATGCTTTAACCTCCGTGAAATACCGAAAGGTGCTTTCAAAGAAAACGTCCATCTTGCGGATATTTTAGTTGATTTTGGAAAAACTACCAGAACGTGCAAAAAATTCGTCCTGATGAAAATGAAACTAATCATTCGAAATTGGCTGTAAAAATTTTTTTGAGTCACGTCAACTGCATACAGTTTGGCACTGTAAGTTGTCCTTTTCAATTTATTCCATTGATGAACAACCATTTGATAAGGACCAGCAAATAAGTCCCATCAGAATATACTGCTCCAAAAGAGTTAGGGATATCGTATTCAATCGTTTTGAAAAGAATGTAATCTTCGAGAAAATCGCTGTAAAATCATTTAAAACTCAATAACAACTTGAATCGATCAAATAAAAATCAGTATGAGACATTTCGTCAATCTGGTCGCCTTTTTTCTGAAGTTTGGTTCTTCGCATATGCTTAATGAATGTTCTTATTTCGAAATGGAGTCAGTTTATCAACGGCTTCGATTTGAAACGAGTTTTCTGAAAATACCAAGAAATTAATTAACAAACGCTGAGGCGAATAGGGCTATCGGATAGCTACAGGGTGGCCTTACTTACAAGATTAGAGGATCATCAACCCACCTAAAAATCCTCAAATGATCTGAGAGAGCCTCTGCCCCGTTTATGGAACCAAATTCCTCAAGAAATGTTCAACAATCTCGTGTGTAGTATGCGAAGAAGATGTCAAGCTGTTATTGATGTCCGTGGAGGCCATACATTGTATTGATAGTCTTAAAATGCTTGAATTCTCTGGGAATAAAATTTCGTTATTTTTCTTAAATTTTCTTAACCACCCTGTATACGCAGGGCCGTCTTTAACCTCTTGGAGGCCCTGGGCACATTAGGATAATGGGGCCCCTACCCACAATACCACATACAAAATACAAATACAGGGGAATCCCCTACCGCCGAGTAGGTTTATTCACGACACACATAGCCACGGTATGTAAATGCCGTGATGTAATTTAATTATCAAATCGAGAGAATTTTGCCGATTTACGGAATTTCGATACTCGAAAGGGGGAAGGGATTTTTTAGCCTGGAATCCCCTGAAATTTCTTGTGGTGGCGTGGCGTAAATTCGGCCTCCCCTCTATAGATCTATTATTCATGATAAGATTTCTCTGAAGTTTTTCAAAGGGAAATTATGACAAAAATGTTATGAAAATAATTTATATATTGAATAACAAAAATTTCCAAACAAAATAATGTAAATTCTGATATAAAAGTAACTAGAAACTTAACCATTTCCAATTGTATACCTTTTTTTTCATATTCTGTATACCTTTTTTAAAATTTCCGAAAAAATTTTTTTTTCTTTCTATATTATCGAGATAAATAGATTATATTAATTCGAGGTCGTAGATTATGAATATGTTATTACAATTTCGATACTACCAATATTTTGGAAAATATTCGAAAAATTCTAAAAATTTTTAGAAAAATCGGCCAACTTTGAACAGCAGATATAAAAAAAGTATGGATGCTATAGTTTTAGTCTTTCCTCCATATTATAGTACGTTTCTCTGAAAATAAAATAGTGTATTTATCCTTTCTCTACGAGGGATATTTTGGATTTCGTAAATTATTCCGCGAAGGCCCTTTTTTCGGAAAATTCAAATCGTTATAATTTCTACAAAAATCGTTTTATAAAAAAAGTAATTGCATATTCTTAATCTACGCCCTCGAATTGACTAATAACATGAATTTGGTCGATAAATTCGAAAATCGAATTTTTGGCAATTTTTCCATTCATATGTATGGAAAAATTTGCGATTTTTGGCCAAAATGTTTTTTTTGAATTGATCGACCAAATTGAGATTATAAACTAATTCGTGGGCGTAGATCAAGAATATGCTATTCGTTTTTTTTTTTTTAATTTTTTGTAGAAATTATAACGATTTGAATTTTCCGAAAAATAGACCTTTGCGGAAAACGTGACGAAATCTGAAATATCCTTAATAGAAAAAAGGTGAATACACCATTTTATTCTCAAAGAAACGTACTATAATATGGGGAAAAGACCAGAACTATAGCATCCATACTTTTCTTATATCTGCTCTTCAAAGTTTACCGATTTTCCAGAAAAATTTTGGAATTTTTGTAATATTTTCCAAAATATTGGAGGTATCGAAATTCCAATTACATATTCGTAATCTACGACCTCGAATTGATATAATCTTTTCACTTCATCAATATAGAATGAAAAAAAAATTTTTCGGAATAATTTTCATATTCGGTATACCTTTTTTTAAATTTTCGAAAAAAAATTTTTTTTTCTTTCTATACTAACGAGATGAATAGATTATATTAATCCGAGGTCGCAGATTACGAATATGCAATTACAATTTCGATACCTCCAATATTTTGGAAAATATTAAAAAAATTGTAATTCAGAAACCGTCAGTTGATATTCAGGCATTACTTGTATTTCAGATTAGTCAATTGTATTTCAGAAAACATCAAATGTTATTCAGATTTGTCAATTGAATTTCAGAAAATATCGAATGAAATTCAATGAGTGATCCGAAATACATTCGATGTTTTCTGGAATTTAATTGACTAATCTGAAATTCAATTGACGCATTCTGAAATTGAAGTGACTAATCTGAAATACACTTGACGGTTTCTGAATTACACTTGGAAATGGTAAGAATTTGAAAAAAAATTTTATAACAAAATTGCATTCACGTTTTTTAATTTTTCTGTGCAAACATATCCATCAACTTGTCGATAAACAAGCCACTTTTGTCCAAAGTTAAGTAAGCTCAAAAGTATGATAGACGTGTTTGCGACACATTTAAGGAGAGTCCCGAAAAGCTTGACGGTATATTCAAAAACCCTTGAAAACAGGGTAGCACATGAAGTAATTGAGTGATAATTCAACTTTCGAATTGAATTACTGGAAAACTCATATATTTTTTTATAATTTAGGAGTATTTCTCTATTTTTTAGGAATGATAATTTTACCTTCTTTGTATGAGTTTTGTTCATTATATCATGGGAAAAATCTCGCGAACCGGCAAGTTCAATAGAATGAAATAATTGGGGCGTCATTTTATGCTTTTAGTTTGACTTGGGGGCCCCTTTGGTGCCGAACCTCCCTGCACCGCGAGTTCTGCGTGGCCCTCTGATAAGTACGCAACGGATTTATTGTCTTGTAGCGCTGTCTGAAATTATGTAGTTAAATGGGGATTTCCTTGGAAGCTTCCCAATGAATACAAGAATGTGATCAACAACCCGATTCGAACAGATGTTTTATGGCTAACCACCCCAACAAATAACACAAACTAATAATTGCTCTTATCTAGTGTATACCAGTATGAATGAGCAAGGGTCATAAAAATTGCAACCTTCGAGAACTTGTTGATAAAAGACTCTGAATTCCAATCCATTTGGAATTATTGTGAATGATCACTTCTGCCTTTTTACCTGAAGGTAATTTTAGTACGCGAAAGGTAATTTCGAAATAAAGAACAGTTGAGGTCTTTTCGAATAAATCAGTTATATAATAATATAGGGGAATTTTCTATGAAATGGGGAATTTCCAAATGTTATTGAGGAAATCTTCGATCCTTTCAGTTCGGAACAATTAATCTGAGCGGGGCCCCTATCGATCGCGGGGCCCTGGGCCCTTGCCCAAAGTGCCCTAGGCGAAAGAGGGGCCTGCTGTATACGCTGCAGACCTACATGCTAAAATTAATTTTATTTCCTGCAACTTAAAATCATATTAATATGAATTTTCATCACAGAATCTCATTTAAACTATATTTTTTGCAATTTAAGTCAATATCCCTAACTTATGTGGAGCAGTTTTATTCCTTTCTCAGCATTGTACTTGATGGCTTTCAATTCTTCTTTAGAATTCCCTGCATTCGAAATGGATAGCTTTCGTTGTGTCATCACGAAATAATTAAGAATCTCATGACCAAATTCTGTAAGGACTGCGGAATGGTGACTAAATTTAGATCGAAATCTGTGACGTTTTCCTTTCGTAACGAATGATGTTAAAAATGCTAGTCATGCATTATTAGTCAGATTGGACTTTTAGAAACACGCTCATCGTGACAGAACAGTCCTGGTGAAAATGGTTCAGTTTTTACTTCGTTAAACATTCCGAATTTCGTCGCACATTTTTAAATAGCTGAAAATGAAAAAGTTTGTAACAAATATTAGAAGAATTCCTCGAGGTATAAATCTGGTCCTAACCCGCCACTGCACAGCAATACTGAGGTAAAGTTACACAACATGCGGGTGCAAACACAGCCGAAACAAAGTCCATTAAAGTTTTATTTGAATTTGTTCAAGAAGCAATGCCATCCCGTCTAAGCTTACAATCCACCCCTGGGGTGATCTCGTTTTATGCCGGCATCGTCGAACTTCCAAAGCCATTTATGAACCGGAAAATAGCTGTTGACTTTTTGTCGGGAATTACGTTACCAGAAAAAACTGGGGTCAGATCTCACGGGGACTCTGTTGACAGATTTTTCCAGCGAAATGGAGAACTTACGAGGAGAACATGTATGAAGTTTGTTCTTGGTACTCTCAACTTACCCCATCTTGCCATAGTTCCTCTTCTTAAGAGCATCAACAGAGAATCTCAGAACTAAGCCTTAGACTTCAATATTTCAAGCCCATGAAGTCACAAAAATTACCTTGTTTTGCCTGAAAAGAAGTGAAAAAACAAGATATATTTATGTAGGAAAGTACAAGACCATGTCCTGAAAGAGGATCTTTTTAAAGGATGCTGGGGTTTTGGAATACATCGTTGCAAAGGATGACCAAAGCCCGTCAGCTATCGTTTCAATTAATTAGAGCCGAATAAATAGCGCGGACTTAATTGGGCAGCCCTCGGACGCTGAAGGTGCAAGTCTGGGGATACATTCATTAATCTGATTTGACAGGCCAGTGTCGGGTACACGCTACAGTGGTAATTATAAATGACGGACGCCACGATGACATGGGACAAACAGAGCTGAAAAACGCAAAACCAAAACTGATTTTAATTGGTGACGCAAGGGTTCATCCGTGGGCAAAAAGACAATAGCAAAAAGAAAAAATTCACTTCGTTGATTCCCAATCTGTCAGCAGGACTATTGAAATAATATTTGGAAAAGAACTTTGTTATTTTTTCATTCGTATTCGAACAAAACATTAAAAAAAACAATCATTTTACTTATCCTGAATGCACGACTGTTAATATTGGAATTCGAAATCGACCATCATTACGTAGTGAAAAACCAGAAATTCTCATCAAAATTTATGACAGATATATTATTGCCTCTGGCATTATCAAAAAAGAAAATAGTTGACTCAAAACTTGACCTCAGGAATCTTCCCTTGAAATATATGTACAAGTCTCACCCTGTATTTGAAGCTTAAAACTCGAAACAATATTTTTCAAAAACTAGCTGGTTCCTCATGGGGTGCTGATGCAACAATACTTCGTACGGCAGCGCTAGCTTTGGTTTTTTCTGCTGCTGAATATTGTTGCCCTATTTGGTGTTTATGTAAAAAATTTGATGCACAACTAAATATTTCTATGAGGATTATTATTGGTACTATCAGTCTAACCTACTCCTTGGTTACCAGTCCTCTCAAATATTGTCCCTCCCCATATTCGCAGAGAGAACAGCTTTGAATTTTTGGAATAAATTCAATTCCTTTCCAAATTCATTTCCCATACTCACCTATATTCCAGATAATAAGGTCCCCAGATTGAAGTCGCGTAAACCTTTTTGGTCGAACTTTCTGATTGATATGAATAGAAGTGACAAAGATATTTGGCAATCTGAATGGAATGTTTCCAATTTTTTCAATAAAGCTTTTATTTTTGATCCTTCCATCAGGGCTCCTGGTTTTGACCTTCCCAGGAGAATATGGTCTATTCTAAATCGTATAAAAACAGGCCATGGACGATGCAACAGCATGCTCTTCCGATGGAATTCAGTTGAGAGCCCTAGTTCAGAGTATGGGAAAAATGAGGAGACTATAGAACATCTAATAAATAGTTGTCCCATTTATGAATTTCAAGATGGTTTCGAGGCTATACTTAATGCAACCAATGAATTTCTGAAATGGGTGGTTAATTTCGAAATAATTTAATTTATTCTAAATAATTTGTCTTTGCTTTTGTCTTTTTTCATTTCAGATTAAGAATTGCGAGTCGGTTTGTGAAAAATCTGTTTATCTGAGCTCATCGACGGATAACATGAAGATGTTCTCTTAGATCACACTGATGTCTTTCAAGATTTTCTTGAGATTCAATATTATAAGTTATTTTTTTTTCACGGTAAGGGTTTTTTTTTCAGCTGAGGTTTTTTCCCTTTCTCATTTAATCATACTGCAGACCTGTATGGTTTTCCTGTGTTGCACCAACTTAGCTAGGTACCTTTTTGTTTCAATATGTATTGTATTATTTTAGCTCTCTACATATTTTATTTTTATTATTTTCACGGTTCGGATATTTTGATCACTGAAAACGCGACAATGAAAAAAGTTCGATGTCATCGAAACCGAAATTCGCGCAGACACCTCGAACATCCAGTATCAGTTTCCTACACCAGGTAAGACGATACATAAAAAAATATTGGGGTATCGGTATCAATTCCGAACGTTAATTGACAGGTCAAGCGGTCCTGGTTGCACGCCTCAACGGGCAGAGATCATCGTGATTGTTGGCCCTCAAGAGAACACAAGAAGACGAGTTCAATGTTTATTTGTCCGAAGGTCTGCTAGACCCAAACAAACATGACTTTGTGAGTTTCGAGTAAATTAGGCGCCTTCAGGTTTCTCACGTCGGTGGAATGATTTCGAGTATCTGAAGGAAGTGACGTTAGACATGCTTTTTGTTTTAATAGATCATTGAGCTTTTTCGTCCTCCAGACTAGAGGTGATGTATCTCTCACAGTTAATTTAACAGTTGACGAATATTCGTGTTAAAGGGTTTGAAAAATTGATTCGAAACATTTTTAGCAATTTTAAATGATGAATATTGAAAGATCGAAATGATAATCAAAGATTATAAAACAAAGAATAGTACCAAGAAGGAGATTTTCAAAAAAGTATATGAAAATAAGCAAAAATAATAAAACGAAATTACTGATTCTTCACAGCATATACTCAAAAGCACTAGTTGGTCAATGTTTTTGTCCCTAATCATCCGATTATTTCGTGATCATAAAGCTAGAAGCGTAAACAAATATAATCTATGCAAACAGATAAAACGAAATTCACCTCATGATGAAATCTAGATCAAATACCTTCTCGATATAATTACCCCGAAAAGAATAATAATCAGATTGAAAAATGCGTTCTATCTTATCGAGAATAAAGACCCTCTTTTATAAGCTACAGCTACTGATGAAACATTAATGATTTTTATCCACCGATAAGGTGTTTTGATTTGGGTTTTTGTTGATTTTCAAGTCGAAACACGTTGGATATTCGAACCAATTTCGTTAGAATCATTGGCCACCTATGATAACTTTTTATATGTGAAATTTTTCTCTTTCTCATTCGGAACGAGCGAAATATGGAAATTTCTCCCATTTATCAAAATACAAAGCAAACAGTGAATAATGTCCTTCCTTGTTCCTGATGTAGCCAATTTTATCCTTATGACTAATGCGAGTTTACGATAAGAATCAGTTCAGCCAACAGGTAAACATAAGGCAAATATGAATTTTCCTCTACTTATAAGCTGACGCTATTCATTCACGTCGTTCTGAAACATTTATTAAATATCGAAATCTTTCGTTTGTTTCACTGCCATTACAAGACATTAATTCAATTTGAAAAGTTCATACTCACTTTTTTCATGCTTTTTCTTTTTGGATCGTCGAGCATAGATTGAACTCATAAAATGCACCCAGTTTCTTTCAACGATCAAGAAAGATGAAATTTTGTCATTTACCTATGTCATTTTTCGATTGATAGAATCATCGAAAGTTCTATTTCACCGGCGAAGTACGGAAAGGCGTTTCTATGTCAACGATAAATACTGAAAAATATTGCTATGTAAATGATGCCATTACAAGACATGAATTTAATTTAAAAAGTTAATACTCACTTTGTTCATGCTTTCTCTGAGCTAGGTGAGGATTTTTGGATCTTCGAGAATAATTTGAACTCATAAAATGTACCCAGTTTCTTTCGACGATCAAGAAAGATGAAATTTTATCATTTACCTATGTCATTTTTCGATTGACAGAATCATCGAAAGTTCTATTTCTCCGACGACGTACGGAAAAGCATTTCTATGTCAACGATGAAATACTGAAAAATATTGCTATGTAAATGATGCCATTACAAGACATTAATTCAATTTAAAAAGTTAATACTCACTTTGTTCATGCTTTCTCTGAGCTAGGTGAGGATTTTTGGATCTTCGAGAATAGTTTGAATACATAAAATGTACCCAGTTTCTTTCGACGATCAAGAAAGATAAAATTTTGCCATTTTCCTATGTCATTTTTAGATTGACAGAATCATCGAAAGTTCTATTTCTCCGACGACGTACGGAAAAGCATTTCTATGTCAACGATGAAATACTGAAAAATATTGCTATGTGAATGATGCCATTACAAGACATTAATTCAATTTTAAATTTTAATACTCACTTTTTTCATGCTTTCTCTGAGCTACGTGAGGATTTTTGGATCTTCGAGAACAGTTTGAACTCATTAAATGTACCCAGTTTCTTTCGACGATCAAGAAAGATGAAATTTTGTCATTTACCTATGTCATTTTTCGATTGACAGAATCATCGAAAGTTCTATTTCTCCGATACGTACGAAAAGGCGTTTTTATGTCAACGATGAAATACTGAAAAATATTGCTATGTAAATGATGCCATTACAAGACATTAATTCAATATAAAAAGTTAATACTCACTTTGTTCATGCTTTCTCTGAGCTAGGTGAGGATTTTTGGATCTTCGAGAATAGTTTGAACTCATAAAATGAACCCAGTTTCTTTCGACGATCAAGAAAGATGAAATTTTGTCATTTACCTATGTCATTTTTCGATTGACAGAATCATCGAAAGTTCTATTTCTCCGGTACGTACGAAAAGGCGTTTCTATGTCAACGATGAAATACTGAAAAATATTGCTATGTAAATGATGCCATTACAAGACATTAATTCAATTTAAAAAGTGAATACTCACTTTGTTCACGCTTTCTCTGAGCTAAGTGAGGATTTTTGGATCTTCGAGAACAGTTTGAACTCATAAAATGTACCCAGTTTCTTTCGACGATCAAGAAAGATGAAATTTTGTCATTCACCTATGTCATTTTTCGATTGACAGGATCATCGAAAGTTCTATTTCTATGTCAACGATGAAATACTGAAAAATATTTCTATGTAAAATGTCATTACATTAAATCGAAATATGATAGTTACCTTCAATCCTGAACATAAATTGTTCTGTGGTTCAAACAGAAAACTGTCAAAGTGTTCCTTGGAAAAAACCCTTGATTTCTCTACATTATATCCTTCACTCGATCATTTCAAAAACGCGCATATGCTGCAGAATATTTTTCAATAGACTTTGATGGCCCAAAGCCATCAATTTCTGAAGAAATTTTCTCTTCACACCAGCAAATGACAACTGTCAATAATTATTATACTTCAGTCAGGCAAAATTTCCATTAATCGATCGTGAATATGAATTTAAATCTAAATAGATCACCGAATTTTCATGAATTTCAGAGTGTTCGCAAGAAAATAACATATTTCATAAGGAGGAGTGACTTTTTTCATCTACAAATAATGTTTGAGTATATTTCTCTTCTGAGAATTTTTCCCTTATCAGGAATTCCCAAGCAGACTTGATAGGTCTCAGAACGAGAAAGTGTTCTTTGTGGGTGAATCGTGCGACGTTGTCGCGTGCTGGAAAATTAAGGAAATTCCCTGAAATTTTTGTTGAGAGATCCTTATACCGATATTCGGGAATGTTGAAGAGGGGGCCTTCCTACAGAAGACTTGGGTGTTCGCCCCACCCCTCCCCGGCACACCAGCGCCCGTTTCCTCCAATTCGGACTAAAGGGCGAAGTTTTTCGAACAGCCGCAGGGAGATTGAATTGTTCCGTGTTGCATATTTTCATGCTTTATCGTTGCTTAGCTTCCCTGACACGACACGACTCCACAGAGGCTGAAAACGATCAATCTTCAACGTCTGACAGCCCGACATATTCATATTCGCATATTTCTGCAGCTTTTATCTACTGTACCAGAAGCTTTATTATTCCATTATAAGTTAAGGAAGGTGAGTACGGAATTTGTTTTGTTCGATCCCTCGAACGTGATAATGGATTTCAGAAAAGTTCGGACCAATGGGACCACATATGCGTTCTCCCCGATTTGGGATGGATATCTTGTGAACTTTTGAGCTGTCGACAGGAACATTTTGACCGAAAATTGGCATAGAATCAGCGAACTTATCGCCTCAACTTCAAATCGATCGCAGATATTAAAGTATTTAGTATTCATCCAAACAAGCTGTGGAGGTTGAAGTTTTTCCTATTTCTCGATTAAGAATGTCAAAAAGGCAGAAAAAAAAATCTTGCAGGACATCATATCATCGAGTTCACTTCTACAAATGTTCAAAACTTAAATTGCCACAGTTCATTCTGCTCTGAACAAAATATAGTATTTAACATTACTAGCAAGGTAAGAGGGTTTTTACTGGCTAATGGGGGATGTAACTCCTTGAGCCAGTAAAACCCGTTACCGTGTATTGTTTTATATTTTATTTGTTTCTCATTTGTAAAAAGGTTAGATAAATTCCAAAAAAAAATCTCAATAATTTGTAGCAAATGTCGTAAGATATGGAAGCGTTGCCATGAACATGTCTGTTTATTTTTCTTTGCATTTGTTTTGGCGTAAGCGAAAATGAATGTACCAAAAAAAATATTGAAGCAGCCAGCAGTGTAGCATCAAGTTTATTACCTGCAAAATCAGCTTCAAGGTACGAGTGAGAATACGACGACTTCAAAAAGTGGCAAAACAAAAATAGTGTGATTGGGGTAACTGAAGATGTTTTGTTGGTCTACTTGAATCAACTATCAGCTAGATTCAGCCCTAATACTTTATGGGCAAAATGGTCTATGTTGAAAAGTTGAGTGGAAATGAAAGAAAATGCCCCTGTTCGCAGGTTTGTTTTCCTTAAAAAATTTATTGAAAAATATGACGTTTAGTTGTCATGTGCAGATTTCAAAAGGTAATAGCGTTTTTGAACCGAAAAAATGAGCGTTATACGCTAAAAAAGGCCAAAGTATTAAGTAATGAAGAGGCTGAACAATTTCTTTTACATGCTCCTGATGACCAGTGGTTGCTGGCGAAAATTGTAACAATATTTGAGATTTTTGGATGTTGTCGATGTGACGAAATTCTCTCCTTAAACATGAATGATGTAGAAGATATGGAAAATTACGTTATTGTGACATTGCGGTAAACAAAAAATTTAACAACAAGAAGATTCACCATAACTGATAATGACTGCAGCTTCAAGCCCTGCATGTTATACAGAAAATATGTGAATCTTCGGCCTCCTGGAATAGAAAGCCTAAGATACCGAGATGGAAAGTGCATTTCCCTTAATGCTGGCCAGCACACTATTGGTGGTGTCCCAAAGCAAATAGCGAAATATTTAGGTTTAAAAGACCCAGAGTTATACACCGGCCACTCTTTTCGCAGAACTGGAGACACTTATGGTTGCGGATTCGGGTGGAGATATTTTAGCACTAAAGCCTGCAGGAGGGTGGAAGAGCATTGCGATGAGTTATGTCGATGATTCGGTCAACAAAAAAAATCGAAATGTCTAGCAAATTATTTGGTAGTAAGGAGAGTACAAATGTTCTGCAGTCCTCGAGTTCAGCAGTTTCTGAGTCAACAGATGGTTCATCATCATCAGTATCAATTCTTTCATCATCAAATATCTGTGTTACTGGAAATAACAATTGTACCATGATTTTCAACATATATGACGATAAAGCAAAATTTTCTAATGTAAATAATACAACTGACTTGTAAAAATTTTGCAAGTTAACTGTCAGTTTTACAAGTTAGTGACTTGATAAATAAACTTTCTTGATTAATATTGTGTTTTTGGAAACTGACGTTTACAAATGAGAAACAAATAAAAGCTGTATAGATACCAACAAAATGTGAAGTTTAAAATAGTTCCTAAGACGTTTTTATACCCATCAGTACAATAAGGATTAAAATGAATGTTCTTTCTACTAACTTGAGCAAACAAGAAGGAAAACTTCACTCCCTTCAATTTTCAAAAGCAACAGCAAATATTGACGGTTTTGAATTTCAATTTAACTAATGGCGAAACTTCTTCAGAAGTTGGTCTTATTGTTTCGTTCAATTCCTGGATGTATCAGCAAAAGTTCTCGGACACTCCCTTGCTGAAAGTCTCCAACAAGATGAATCGCAGGGCAAGGGATCCAATTAGCCAAGTGTGGGCTCAAATCCGACTATGAGCTAATAACAACTGCAATCTGTCTTCGTTTATTAGTTTCTCTTCCTTCTGACCCACGGCCGGTTCTGAGCTTAATTCATTTCATGAAAAATACGGGAAAAATTAGACATCCTAAGATCTAACAATAAATTTGTCCAAACAAATTTATTTCCAGAGGATTATGGCGCATGATTCTGTAAGATCTGGAGCGAAACGAGACGTAGCGAAACGCGGATCTCGTAGTTTTTATATTTTCTGAAACGTTTGATACGATTTTTAAACATCTTTAGCTCACAATAAAATTGAAATGTTAAAGTTGAAAAAAATCAAATTTATTGATCAAATTTCCAAAGGGTGTGAAATCTCTCTGGCCAGCGCTGATACAGACAAAATTCTTCGATTAATTTTCTCCTAGCTTATTATTTTTCCGTCAAGCTGTCAGTCACAACACACCCGTAATCTGATGCAATTGTTTCGTGCCTGTAATCTGCAAAGTCCACTCAGGCTGCTTGACCAGCTGCCGGGTTGACTGTTTACCGTTCTGACCAGTTCGTTTTATCGTAAAGGGTGCAATTCGTAGGGTTACGTATGGCTAGGAATGAAGACAGAGGCGTTCCGCTTGAGCCATGAAGACCCATCGCAGTCACAAGTTGATTTTGATGGTTTTCGAGAAGAATCTAAAGAAAAAAAATTACTTGAAATGATTTATTTCAGATCCTTCTTCTCTTGAATGTACCAAAGCTCACAAATTGTGTTAACTTTCTTTTTTGTATTGGTATATTCTTAAACAACAAAGTTTTGTTAAAGCCATGGATTTTATGTCGAGGACGAGGACTCTTTTTTTTGGTCTACACAATGTCTTTTTGCGTGTCTTCTAACTAGAGCAAGACTCTGTAGACCAATTTTCATATCACAATAGAAGTGTTTCATACTTTTGACTTTAGAGTACTTTTCTTCAGTAAACACTCTTCTCTTAAACTTCTTGAGGTTCTTCCATTAGTTTCATCTAAAGCAAGTATCTCTTTGCTAGTTCTTGGGACACATTTTCTAGCACCCTCTATTCTGAAACGTCTTGCAGCAGTTAGTCATATTCTGTTTTCTTGTGATATACCTATGAGAGATGATTTCCTTTCATTGGGGTCCCGTAGCGGTCCTCAAACATCTGAAGTGCCGAAAAATCATCACCTGGAAGGTCGTATCCGGTTTGGAAAAACCCTCACGACCAGAGAGCAAGAATTTGTGAATTTTGAATTTGAATATCGAAGGAATTTCGAAAGACAAGTGTGATTACGTCTTGAAATTAGCTGATGAACATTGTATCGAAGTGATTCTTCTGCAAGAAACCCACACGGCAACAGAAAAAAATCCTCGTGAAAGAGGACAGTTGAAAATTATGTATTGATTGAGTTTTTACAAGTTTAGCTTGTTATGTTAAACAATTATCAGTTTTTTCATTTCTTTCAAATTTTGTGACATTTCTGTCATAAATATTTATAAACCTCCGAACATTATTTGGCCAAGAAATCTGAATGTTGGTGTTTTTTAAAGTAGCAGATGCATTTCTAAAAAGCATTTGATTTATTCTGAATAATCGGTTTCTTTTTTGCTCTTGTCTTTTTTCATTTCAGATTAAGAATTGCGAGTCGTTTTGGGAAGAATCTGTTTATCCAAGCCCATCGACGGATAACATGAAGATAATCACACTGATGTCTTTCAAGTTTTTCCTGATATTTAATATTTTATGTTATTTTTTTACGGGGAGACAGATTTTTTCGGCTGAGGTTTTTTTCCCCTTGCTGTATAGTATCGTATGATACTAGTGATGATAGTATCGTATGATTCTAAAGTATCATACGAAGAATGTTATGATACAACGTTCTTTTTTCACCTCAGCTTAGGTACTTTTTGTTTCAACATTTATTGTATTATTTTAGCTCCCTTTTTCATAAGAATATATAAATATATATCATTATTTCACATTTGCATTATCGTTAAAAATCTGATTCATTCAGGAACTAAGCAGTTCACCAGTATTTCCGATTTAATCTCGGAAACGCAAAGATAAGAAACAACACAGTGAAGTGGAAATGCAAAATATCACATACGTTTACATGCATTTCGATGGTTATCGGACCATCATGTGGATACGATCTGACACTTTAGCCAGCGGCTTCCGTTTTATTTATCTTCAGGAACACCGCTGATGATTCCACTTCACTGAGCTATCGATTCATGAATTTCAACTGTACACGTTAAGGTTAACATTACTCAAATATTTTGCATCTCGTTTCATATTCGATTGTTCAACAGCCTCTGGGTTGCTGAATTCCATTTGGACTATCGAATCTGCGTAGATTTATAAGAGTTCAAAGTAATAAAAATGAGATTCCTTATCATAAACTCAACCTTCTTTCTCTTTCCAGTACCAAAAGTACCACCTTCAAACATGGCGGACTTCCCACTGTCATCTGTGGCGTCCTCTCTCATGGACTCCTCGAATCCAGCCTCCAGAAGCTCTTGTCTGGGATCCAATGCTTCCAGTATGTTGGGACTGAACTGCCTCAACACCGGAAGGACGAATTTTACCAACAAGCAACTCACAGAGCTGGAGAAAGAGTTCCATTTCAACAAATACCTGACAAGGGCTAGAAGGATAGAGATTGCTTCAGCTCTTCAGCTGAACGAGACCCAGGTGAAGATCTGGTTTCAGAACAGGAGGATGAAGCAAAAGAAGAGGATGAAGGAGGGGTTGATACCTCCTGATAGCTCTAGCTTGAGCAGTAGCAACAATAACTCTCCTGGAACGACGACTTTGTTACAGAATGAAATTTCTGGTAGTAACGATAATAGTCAAGAGTCGAATTGATGAAGCAAGTTCTTGTCTTATTGGTGGTCTGTACACTCGAGCATTCATGTTATCTTCAGCTTGCGTCATTGACTAGTAGAAATATTCAGGTACAGGTTTATTTTTCATTCAAAAGCGAATTGTTCCCATAAATTTATCATCATGAATCTTCAGATAAACCAGCAGATCTGAGGCATACGCTGATGACTTAACTGTTAGCCATAGCTTCCCTCATTCCTGACGTAAAACTGATGTTTTTAAATCAGACAATTTTTTTTCCGAAATGGTAAAAGTATTCGCCCAACGTGGGGCTCGAACCCACGACCCTGAGATTAAGAGTCTCATGCTCTACCGACTGAGCTAGCCGGGCTTACTACGTTTAGGAAATAAGATGCTTTATAATGCCAAAAGTTCACGCATAATTTGAATTTTCCAATTGACGAATAAAATTTGATTCCACCTTCATTTCATTTTCAAAATATAAAATACAACAGAAAATTTTAACGCTAGTTTGTTAATTATTCGAACCCTAAAAAAATTTTGGAATATGACTTAGTTAAGTATTTTACGCATCATTATAATTCTCTTCTTTTGATGTAAATATTTAGGCTTACCTAAGTATCATCAAAACTCATGATATAATCCGATATAAGTAGAATTGAAATAAAAACAAAGATTTCTCGATGAATTTTTTCTTTATTCGACATTATCTTAAGAATTTACAATAAACACATACGAAACACAGAATTCTTCCAATCACGTAAGACCAAACATATAGGTACTTATTTAGAATAGTCTTACAATCGAATAATACCTTATTATTACATGTGTATCATATAATTTATTTTATTGTATAAATATGTACATAACATTACTAGGAATATACAAATAAAAACAAAGACTTAAATGGTAATTATGTTTCAATACAATTTACCTGTTCGAATTGTTATTACATAAGACTATAAATATATGTGCTCTTGAGTAAAGTGTTGTTTTTTTCCCGGCAGTATTTGAGGTGTCTGAAATTTTATTTCAGTTGACTCACATTTAAATTCTGAAAAATCAGCTTTAAATCTGAATATTGAACTATTCAGGTCATATCTATGGGATTCTATATTTTCCCCCATGAAAAATATCAAACAAGTAGGTATTATAGGTATTATGACAATAACATTTTTCACTGTGGAGAAAAGTTTGTGATTCATTAATTATTATATAATAATAAAATGTGACAAATTGTGACAACAATATCTCAGTGATTTAAGTACAAGAATAATAGAAAAAGTATAAATTTAATCCGTCATGCAATTAGAATACGATGGGAAATATAAGAATAAAAGATTCTTTAGTTAGTTAAGAAAAAATTCTCAGTCTGCTAAATAGTGAATGATGAGTGAAATTAAAATGAGAACCGTTGAGAATTTGAGGCTTGGAGCAAAGCTCCATCCACATTCTATCTCAGTTTTTAAAATTTCCAGTAAGCTTTGATTGTTTCTGTTGCCACACTGTGCATTCCTCAGATCGTCACTCGCAAATCTACAGTCGTCGAAAATTGAAGAATGGCTAGACTCACTGCAGAGATACTGCCGTTTTTTCCTCAGCCAAACCTCTACCCATCTGAAAAAATAAAAATTTTCAAATAATTACTCTATTTATGGCGGAGGCAAGGGTTCGAGTGGATTTTCAACTACTCGTGCATCCACCATAAAATTTCGGATTGTTAGGCAGAATTCTTGTTTTATTGATTGGCTGAATACTCACCCAAGCTCACAGTCACAGTTCCAATTGCTGCCAGCCATTTGAAGATCGAGTAAGAACGTCCTTTTATGTAGTACGGGTTTACTACCTGTCGAAGGGTTTTGTAGTACTTTAAGGGTAGGATTTTCTCTTACATCAATCGTCACGTTCTCAACCTCCCCGAAATTCTCGAACAAATCTTTTCCAAGGGTTGTGATGCTGGTGTTTTGCAAGCAGAGGTGGAAAACTGGACTTCTTATGCCCTAAGCAGATGTTTTAGAAGGAAATCTCAACAAATTCAAAGAACACATTAAATGTTACTCCTTACCTTGAACACATTAGGTCCAAGCTTCTTCAGTCCTGAACCCGAGAACGTAAGATTCCTCAAATGGGTAGGAAACATTCCAGTCATCACCCTCTCAAGATTGTCTTCAGTAGGAACATCAACCTTAAGCATGAATGCTTATTTAAACTCTACCACTCATGAGGAACAAATACTCACGTTAATTTCCAACTCTTCCAGGGCACAATTGTTCATCAGAAGCTTGGGAATGTTAAAATTTTTCGAGTTGCGATAAAAGCTGATGCTCAGAGTTCTCAAAGAGCACAGCTTACAAAATGCACCTGCCTGAGAGAAAAGAGTTAGTCCTACATTCCTAAAAACTCAAATAAAGTTTACCTCTAATTCATTGATATCCAAATTCCTAATGTCAAGTTCCTTTAAGCTGTCAGCAACTCCCAACAAACTCGTGTTGCTCAAAGTAGTTATTGGATTGTCAGCCATATACAAATACCTCAATTCTGGTAAAGAATGGGTGACAATAGGGACAGAAGTAAGATCATTGTTGTTCAAATTCAACTCGCACAAAGAACTGAGATTAGTGGCCATTTCTGGAGGAACTGTTGGTAAATAATTGTCAGCCAGAGAAAGAGATATCAGATGTGGTGTTGGAAGAAGAGGTACCTAAGAAAACAATATTAAATAATATAATCAACGAATAGTAGTTTAAAGAAATTACATGGGAAAGGGAAACATTGTCCAAATTCAGATGCAGCAAAGAATCCTCCAAACCATGAAAAGTTAAACCGTATGGTTCAAGGGTCAGCTGGATATTGTTGCTGAGGTCGAGGTTGGACAATCTTGGAAGTTCCCTAAAGGTACCAGCGTCTATCTGAGCCAGTCGATTGTATGAAAGATCCAGCCAGTTTAAATTCTGAAAACAAGCATCCATTTTGTCCAATTTTCATGAAACTGAAAGTACAAACCTACCTGGAACCTGGAAAACATGCCACCATGAGACAAGGATGAAATACTATTCCAGGACAGATCCAACTCGTACAAATTCCTAGCAGCCGGCACTGAAAAACTGTTCAAAGGCAATTTTCCTATGATATTATGGGACAAATCTACATGTTCAATTGAATCTTCTCTAAACAAGTTATCTGGTAAAGCTCTTAGCCTATTTCGCGACAAATTCACTATTCGTATTTCTTTAAGGAACCTGAAAAGATCGTTTGGTACATCCGCTATCCTGTTGTTTGACGCATCGAGAATCTACAAGACATTGAAAGGTTATCTTCAATTAGAAAATTGTAATCGTCGATTTACCTGCAATCTTTTCGTATTTCTGAAGGTGTCGTAATCTAATTCGTAGATCATGTTGTCTGAAATATCAAGCAACTGGAGATGGGGCATGTTTCCAAATACCTCCATGCTTACATTGAGTATTTTGTTACTGCTGAGGTGAAGATGAGTCAGAGATAATTCTGCAGGTTTGAAGAACGCTCTAGTTATGGAAGATATGTTGTTGAATGATAGATCCAGAACTTTAACGTTCGTGTGAACTCCCATAGCACCTAAACAATAATAGAAAACTTAAAGAGATATGCAATTGCACCTCAGAAAATCACTCATTCTAGAAGGTGAAATTTAAGTGTTGAAACAATTGTGGCCACCTTAAATCCACTTACTTGCTAAAACTCACCAAATTCAGCTTCGGTACTACTGAGATGCAAATCTTTCAACAGGTTGTGACTCATGTTGACATGAAACATAGAAAGTGTTCCAACTTGGTCAAACATATTGAAGTCAAACTTTGTTATTTTATTGTAGGACAAGTCCAGGTGTTCCAGCTCCGGGAGATTTTGGAAGGCTTCGAAGGATATCTGCGAGATTTTGTTGCCTTTGAGGTTCAACTCCTTGAGGTTCTCCAGGTTCATGAAGGCTCTCCTTTCCAAGTTCTCGATCTTGTTGTCATCCAGAAGGAGCTCTTCCAAACTCGTCAACTCCACGAATGTGTGCTGCTTAATCGACCTTATATTGTTGAAGGACAAGTAAATCTCTTCTAGCTTTGAGTGGATATCTCCCTGTGAACATACATATTTTCAGTTTGTTCACAACGCCTGCTAATAACTACTTGATTGAATGATTTTGGAAAAATTAACAACAGTTTTCATGTACCTGAAATGTCCCTTTCTGCAGATTCTCAATAACATTGTCTTGCAACTCCAACGTCCTAAGTTTTTTTAGAAAATGAAAAGATGTATCAGGTACATTTCTTATCCTGTTGTTGCTTAGATCTAATTCCTCTAAATTCGTCAGTTGCTTCAGGGGATCTGCTGGCATGTTCTGCATATTGGACGAAAGACCGTGAGAAAGTTTCAAACTAACCAATGAGTGTCCGATCTAGAATGTTTGGTGTTTAAATCAAGGCAAGAGTGAAGAAGACTGAACTTTCTTACATCATAAAAAGCATTTGGTTCAATGGTGCTGATACCATTTTCAGAGAAATCGATTTTCCTCAAACCATGTACGTATCTGAAGGTATGACTTTGTATCGTCTGCAACCCCCCATTAACTATATCAAGCTCCTCCAAATCCACGCCGAAATCTTTGAAATCATCAGCCCCCAAAGTATTTTTGTTCACCTTGGTCAAAGATAGAAATCTTAGACTCTTCAACCTGAAAACAATCAAAGTGGTTTGACAATTTTTGTATCGTTTGGTATAGGTTCTCACCTTCTCATGTCTTGTAGAGAAACATCAGTGTTTTCACGTCCAGTGACGTCTAAGTGGCTCAAGGTGAAAAGGAAGCTGTTGAATAAATCAGAAGATTTCAAAGTTTTCAAGTGGTTGTCACCAAGAGACAAACTTTTCATGACCGCCATTCTATCGAACAATTCAACAGGTATTTGCTCCAAATTGTTACCAGATAAGTCTAGGACCTCCAGGTAATCTTCCAGTCCATCGAAAGCAATTGGGGACAATTCTGTTAAACTGCACTCCTAAGATATAATTCTCTTATCCTTGCCTGACGAAAAGCATTTTCCTGCAAACAATGCAGCTTATGATTGTGTTCGTAATGTTAGAACATAAAGTATACCTACCGCAATAAATCTAAGGTTATTTCCATCCAAATAAGTCTTATTCAGCACGTTGAACAAAAGAAAAGAAGCAGTAGGAATCTCGGTAATTTGATTATATTCCAATCTCAGCTCATCCAAGTTCAGAACAAAGTTGTAATTGACTGTTTGGACACCGATTTCAGTTGCTGGATTCATAGATGTTATTTTGTTGTAGCTCAAATCCAGTTCTTTGAGAGTTTTCAATGGCAATATAGCTAGATATGGTATTGCTCCTAAATGGTTGTGTGCCAAATGTAGGTTTGTCAATTTTTCCATGCCATCTCTGAAGACTGAAGGGTCAATTTCTTTCAGATTATTCCCGGTCAAGTCTAAGGTGTCTAGTTCGTTTAGACCAGAAAAGATGTCTGTTGGTAGGTTGGTTATCGAGTTATCTGCGAGAATTAAGGTTTGCAGGGTGTTTCCTAATCCTCGCCAATTTTCAGGAGTAATTTTGATGATATCATTTCCTGTAGAATCGAGATAAGTTGAGTTAAACTACAATTACAAAAAAAAATCTTGTCACTTTTGTCTAATTGTACCCACCACTCAAGTCCAAGATCTTCAGTTTTTGAAGATATTTCATAGCCCTGGTTGGAACTACTGTAAGATGGTTATGACTCAAATCTAGCTCCCATAATGATCTACCAAGTCCCATGAAAGACTCGTCAGGAATAACATACAGGGGATTGTGACTTATTTCAATTTTGTATAAACCTTAAATTCATTGAAAAATGAAATGGCACTAAGAATTTTCGTGCTCAGACGTACCTGTGCTCTGTAAAAAAAATGGCTCGATGGTCCTTAATCCGTTATTGATCAGATGAAGCTTGAATACTTTGGATATGTTTATGGATTCTGGTATTCTTGGTAGATGGACGTTTTGGCAGTAAACAATTCCTAAGTCAGGCATTGATTTCGAGCATCTGCAAAAGCTATTGAAGAAACAAGGTGGATATTTCAAAAACTCCGTTTCTTTAGACTCTACGTAGGATATCCACATCATGAGGATGAATGTCCCAATCACAAGACCATATCCAATGTGGAGGAAGTGATGCAATTGCTGAAAAATTAATTTGGAACACCATCTTCGTCAGATAAAATATGAAGGATGATGAAGAGACAGCTAAGATGTAGCTCCATAAGATAATATTAGCAACTCTGTCTAGGAGAACATTTATTCATCAAAAAATATGAGAGATGAATACAGATTTTCTATCTGGGTCTATTATGTGTGTTTCAAAAGTTGTTGATTAATTTGTTGAGGAATCTTAAGATTGTGAAGATATTGGTTTTTTTTGTGAAAGGAAAGATCTTGAACTTAAAAATTTTCTGTATTCCTTCATGTTTCCTCGAAAGAGAAGACAATAATTGTTCACAAAGACTCACCATCTTTTTGGCGTTATCCCAGACAAATGCAGCAGCTTGAAATTATGCAGAAACCAACCAGAATGCAACCTTGTTGCATCAATGAACACAACTGTATTAGTTTCAAATTTCTCGAACTGTGAGTGCAGAATCCTGACAAAATCCAAAGGATACGGCTTCTGATAACTGGATTAGCTCAGATCATCCGAAATATCGATCTTTACAGTTTTTCATGCACGGTAAATCTTCGAAGGCAGTGTGCGTTATTGTGTTAATAGGTTAAAACCAATTATGAAATATGTTACATGTATTAGATTCGTCTGGGTAGTTAAATTAGTCGTAGGAGGATTACCCATCAGCCTATTCCGCTTAATTAAAGGTGATTGGTGCCGTTTGGTTTGGAGAGTGAATCACTGATAACTTCCTAAAACAATGGGGTAATTTTTTTTAATTGAAATGATTGAGCTTTGAAGCGTCAGTCGTTGTTCATTCTGGGTTGAGTTCTTGAAATGACATCTTTGAGAGATTGAATTCTAGAGTTTTTCCTGTGGATTTTTCTTCTGTCAACTGGCATCGAAGAAAGAATCCAAAGATGCCAAATTAAAAAATTTTATTGGGTCTAAGTGACATCATTGTTTCGACTGTATGTGGGAAAAATTCACATTTTAGCGGTCAAGTGAAATTTTTGAAAATCTCTGTTATCGAGAAAATATTTTCTTTAGTTCAGACGAGTTAAGTTCTTGAATTATCATTTGTAATGCAAGAGCAACAATTGGTTTAAAGTTCTGAATGTAAGTATTAGTGAAGTCAGCGTAAAAAATTCCCAGGAATGCAGAAAAAAATAATTTGCAATAATTTTTAATGCTTTTGAAAGAATAATTAAGAACAATTTCATTACTGAAAATTCAAACTTCCCAACCATGACAAAAAAAATTCTCCGGAATTAAGAATTTGAGGAAATTATCCTAAGCTTTAAAAAATAAAGAAAAACTGAACTCTTCTGAACTATAAGAAAATATTTTCTCGATTACAGGGATTTCCACAAATTTCATTTTACCACTAATTATTTTCCAGTAGAAAAACACATTCGGAATGAGATTGAAAATATTTTCTCGATTACAGAGATTTCCACAAATTTCTCTTTACCACTAATTATTTTCCAGTAGAAAAACACATTCGGAATGAGATTGAAAACTGAAGACAAAATCATGTTTCCTGAATATCTCGAAAGATATTCATTTTCGGCTAAAATTCCTATTATTTTTTAACGAAGATTTCGAAAATGCTTCGAAAAAATGAGGTTCCAATTTGAACGATTTTTTGATGTTTCATAACTTCTAAGTTTGACAAATAATTTGTGACCTCCTGTATCATATTCTGAAAATCACGCTATCGGAAAAGAAGCATCAGCCTTTCTTCTCGGAGATTCTCAAAAATGAGATTTTTTAAAGAGAAAACCTTGAAGAGTTCAATTTTGAGATTTTTTTCGTATTTCCTCATTCAGAGTGAATTTTCTCGGGAAAATTCAAACTTTTAGAATCAAAAGACTCAGAATTTAATGGAGAATCTAATTATGCATTAAAAAAAATGGGTCTTCCCATTTGAAAAACGAAAGATGATGTCACGAAAAACCGGAATCTTGTGTCTTCCCTAAAAATATTCTATAGAGAATAACCCTGTATATATAAACCATAACACATGCAGATCTCAGACCAGACCGCAGTTAGTTAGTTCAATAAACGGTCGACTGTGAATTATCCATCTTTCCTTCTCATGCAACTATCACCTTTTCCTTCACCCCCATAAAACTACCCTAAGATCATCTGATCCTACAAATATCGAACACAAATAACTTTCCATATACTTTTATTTAACATTATACAAAAAGTCAATATTCATAGGGACAGTATGAATACATAAAAGCATGTATACAGAAAAAAAGTTCAAAGATAATATGAAAATAATTATCACAAAGGTAGTATTCCTTTCTGTCAGCTTCCAGATACTTTCAACCAAGAAAAAATGGCGCTATTACCGAAGAACATCACATGTATATCAGAATATAATTCACAACAATGACTCCCCAATTTGGAAAAAGTGACAAAAAAGATTGTTACTTCGAGCATTGTTCCCAAGAAGAAAGGAAAGTAATGTAAATATAAATCTAAGAACATCCAATAAGAAAGTATTGAAAACAATACTCCAGTTATTGCGGATTTCGGGAAAGAAAACGGTCACCGAACATCATATACCTAGGTTACATAAGTAGCAAAAAAAAATTTCCCGATTCCGGGTTTAATTCAACCTCTGCGAGGCTGGCAACCTCTTTCTCCGTCTGCGTGAAGATTGGCTCCTCGCCCAGTGCTCGTAATGCCTCTCATTGGCCAACCAGTCCTGGTATTTGTACCACCACTCTTCCCATTTGACGTAGTCCTCTAGGCTTAGGTCTCTCAGGTAACCTAAGTCCTTGTAATACTGGTACCTCACCCTGACATCGTCCCAAGCTGCCAATCTCGACTGTCCCGACGACAGCAGTTCATCTGGATAGTGTCCAGCGGGCACTGGAGATAAACTGGAAATTGGAAGTGCTATATAAGACCAACGAGCAACAAATAAAAGCGCAAAAAAATTAACGCACATCATGGAAATCTCGAATTTATTCTACAACTGAAGGTGTTCTCGATGATAATTATTTTTATCAGAATTATGCATGCATATGTCAACCACTTTCAACTTTTTTCTTCAATACAGATGTTTTTTCCCAGCAGGAATGAAAAAAGATGATATTATCAGATTTTGAATGTATTGGATCCATTCTAAAATTAGTTGTTCTCGATCAATTCTAGTGATCAATAGTTTTCCTTTCGTTTGATTTTCTCCACTCCATCGCTATGCAACGCGAAACACGCAATTTGACCCAAGAGGAATGTGCCCAAGCGGTAGTTTTGCGAGCTGAAGGGTGGAAATACACAAGAATTGCAGAAAGGTTTGGGGTTTCCCATACAAGTGTGTCCAGAATGTTGCAGCGATTCAGGGAGACAGGTATAAATGTCCGAAGACCAGGACAGGGTAGACCACGAGTAACAACTGCCATTCAAGACCGTTACTTGAGAGTTTCTTCGTTGAGACAACAGTTTGCAACCGCTCGCCTCCTTCAAAATCAGCTTGAGCGAACTCATGGGGTGCAAATTAGCACTGAGACAATAAGAAATCGCCTCAGAGAATATGATTTAAGGTCTCGTGTCGCGGCAAGAGGCCCAGCTCTTACCCCAGCCCATCGATGGGCGCGTTTGGATTTTGCGAGAGGGCATATCCATTGGCAAGAGGCCGATTGGGAAATAGTTCTCCTCACAGATGAGTCTAGATTCTGCCACTACCATTGTGATCGACGTTCCCTTGTATACAGACGTCCACATGAAAGATATGCTCAGTGCAATTTCCTGAATACTACTGGTTTCGGAGGAGGATCGATTATGTTATGGGTTCGAATATTTTTGACTGCTCGCACAGACCTAGTGGTCGTTGATAATGGAGCTATGAATGCTGATAAGTATATAAGGAACATTCTTGAAGAGCATGTAGTGCCATTTGCCCCATACATTGGTGAAAATTTCATTTTCATGAAGTCCAGAATCTCAATCCGATTGAGCAGGTTTGGGACAACCTCAATAGAAGGCTGAGAAGTTCAGAACATCATCCAGCTACTCTTAATGACTTAGGAATCCAACTCGGAGAAATCTGGGAAGGATTAGATCAGAAAATTTTAAGATCACTCATCTTGAGTATGAACCGTCGTTGTCGAGCTGTAATTAACGCAAGGGGTGGAAATACCAAGTATTGAATAACATATCAGCATTTGAGTATTTTGAGAATCGTTCATTTCTCTTCTTTCACATAAGATTCTGTGAAATCCTGAATTTTTCTTCCTTTTAATGTGTCTTGTTTCGTTTAAAACCTTCCCGAGAGAACATAAAAAATAAGTTAGATTTAACTTTCATTAAAATTGAGATTTTCAGAATGTGCGTTAATTTTTTTTGCAGTGTATAAAAGAGTTTTACCTGTATCTCCTTGGCGGCGGGCTGCCATAAAGAAAATCATCCTCCTCAATCATAACCTTCAAGTCTCCACCCGTTTTCGTGATCCTCATGTTCTCCATTTCCCTCCTTTCCCTATCGGCACTCCATTGAGCAATCTTGCCAAACCTCTCAGACAGAGTCAAGCTGGTCGTGGCAACAATGTGAGTCACTGAGGAATTCGAGCTGTCGTCCTCAGACTCTGAAGAGTCTCCTGGAGATCCAGGTCTTCTGGTCTTCTTCTCTTTCTTCACCCTCGTGAGGAGAACCTTGGAAGAACAAAAAAAGGAATGATTCTCTTGAGAGTTAAGGTCTTCTTAGACTTACAGCCTTGCCCTTGTCCTTGGTGGATGGAGTCTTCTTCACGGGTTTTGGAGGCGGCTTCACTCCGGTCACATCGATGACCTCTCCGGTCCTACCACGTGGTCTTGGAGGTGGGGGTTGACGTCTAGGATCGGTAGGTCTCTCGGAAGAGCCGACACGTTGAATCTTCCTGGGAGGTGGAGGCGTGGTGGGTCTTGGGGCTCTCCTTTGGGGTACTGGTGAAGGGGAGGGGGGCCTGGCCGGGCGTGACCTTGGTTTTGGCTCTGGCGGCGCCCTGGCTGAGTGCTCTCTGGTCCTTGACCTTGGGACGGAAAACGATCTTGATCTGAATTGAAACAGAGCTAGTTTTTAGGCTAGTACAAAGAAATTTCGATAAGAGGGCTGCTGAAGTTTTAGGAGGGAAATGAAGAATGACTAGACCCCCTTTTCCTATATCTGGAATCTTAAGACACGAGGCAGACTTGAAGAATATTGTAAGAACGACATGCAAGCTAGCACGAAAAAGAGTGAATATGGCTGTTTTCCTTTCTGGGACTGAAACAGTTCAGGGGTCGAACACGAGCTGCAAGTAACAATAAGTCCCAGAGTACTGGGAACTGGAAAAACAAAAATAGTGTGATTGGGGTAACTGAAGATGTTTTGTTGGTCTACTTGAATCAACTATCAGCTAGATTCAGCCCTAATACTTTATGGGCAAAATGGTCTATGCTGAAAAGCTGCTTGGAAATGAAAGAAAATGCCCTGTTCACAGGTTTGTTTTCCTTAAAAAATTTATTGAAAAATATGACGTTTAGTTATCATTTGCAGATTTCAAAAGGTAATAGCATTTCTGAAACAAAAAAATGAGCGTTATACGCCAAAAAAGGCCAAGGTATTAATTAAAGAAGAGGCTGAACAATTTCTTTCACATGCTCCTGATGACCAGTGGTTGCTGGCGAAAATTGTAACAATATTTGGGATTTTTGGATGTTGTCGATGTGACGAAATTCTCTCCTTAAACATGAATGATGTAGAAGATATGGAAAAATACGTTATACACCGGCCACTCTTTTCGCAGAACTGGAGCCACAATGGTTGCGGATTCGGGTGGAGATATTTTAGCACTAAAGCGTGCAGGAGGGTGGAAGAGCACCGAAATTGCGATGAGTTATGTCGATGATTCGGTCAACAAAAAAATCGAAATGTCTAGCAAATTATTTGGTATTAAGGAGAGTACAAATGTCCTGCAGTCCACGAGTTCAGCAGTTTCTGAGTCACCAGATGGTTCATCATCATCAGTATCAACTCTTTCATCATAAAAAATCTGTGTTACTGGAAATAACAATTGTACTATGATTTTCGACATACATGACGATAAAACAAAATTAATAATAGCACAGGAAATATGTTGCCTGGATGGAATCAGTGTCTTTGGGTGGAAAGCCAAGAGTATGGGGAGGGTTTTCAGTGGCTTAAGTCGCTGGCATTTTCAAGGAGGCGCGAAAAAAATTACCTACCTGCTTCTGGCTCCTCTTCGGTGGTTCTTCGGCGAGCAGACTGAGCAGGAGTCGTCGGAGCAGCTGCTGATTGAGCTCTTGGACGCCGATCTCCACGTGGCCGAGGACGACTTCGGCGGAGGCGACCTGGGGCGTGCGGCGCGCCTGGGGGGGGCGCTTGCAGGCGACCTGCGACTAGCGGGCGTTCTGCGACCGACCGGCGACCTGTAGCCTCCGGGCGGCGAGCGTCGCGACGCCGGCGACCGTCGACTAGGCGGAGACGCGGGGGAGCGACGTCGGGGCGCGGGTGAACGGGGGGACCTGCCGCGGGCCACGGGAGACCTTGGCGACCTTCTGGCTGGTGACCTTCTGCCCATGGTGGAACGTGCTGGGGAACGTGGAGACCTGCGAGCTGCTGGAGAAGGCGATCTGCTTTGGCTGGGTCTTCCTTGAGACGTGGGGGAGCCGTCTATGTAGAGGGATTTGTAGCCGCTGTGGCGCCACCTGCGGGGTTAAGACTCAAATACATAATTTGTTGAAATTAATATCTTTTTGGTCAGGTGCATCGAACAAAAGTAATCACGTGCATACTTAGAGGTTACTGATGCCGGAAACCCTCACTAGGAATGTTTTTGTGTGCTTGTCTTTTCAATACTTCTGAACGAAGGGTCAGATCGAATAAAAATTGTGCTTGGTAGATGAAAAAATTACCTATTAGGATCTTTTGCCTCAACTTCTAACAGCTTCTTATCCCAATAAGCATTCGATGTCGGTGACGATGCTCTGGCTCTAGCCTTTTTCATAACATTGTCTATCTCACGCCTTCTTCCCGCGGGAAGACTAGGATCTGAAAAGAAGATTCTTCCGGTAAATCGAAGATAAATTAGAAAAGTGCCAGTTTTAGGGTCTTTACCTTCAATCGCAGTTCGAGAGGGTATAAGGAAATCCCAGAACTATTAGTCGATTTGAAATATGTACTATGAATCTTGAATGAGGAGAAAAACTAGTTTTATGGTATTCTTAATAACCCAGACTTTAGGCAACGGAAAAGCGTGGAAATTGTTTTCCCGAGTCGTTTATTGTTAGCAGTGTATCAGATTTTTGAAAGCTCACGAAATTGTATCGAATTCTGAACATTTCTTCAAGAAAAACAAAAATTGATCTAACGAAAACTATCAACACAAGATGAATTTCCTTGAAAAGAGAACAGAGCAACTGTATTTGAATCTATCGACAAAGAAATAGCGCGATGAAGACACTTGGCTATGACAAAAAAATTTCAAACAAGGATATTTTAATATCTTGCTGAAGAAAAATGTTAAAAAATGAAAAATTTCGAAGAGATGCAATTGAGACCAGGAAAACTAAGTTGACGGTAATTCTAGTAACAAAAAAATTTGAAAATAATTACAGTACACGACATCCAAGAATTATGAAAAAAGTTATTATCATAAGGTGATAAACATGCTGTCAATCAGTTGTAGGGATACCAAAGTTTGGACTGAAGAAACTATTTAGCAAGTGGATGTCAGGTAAAAGAATTCTTATGACTCATGAAGACTGGTTCGGACAAAGCTATAATTGAAGAGACTAACATATGAAGTAATGGATGATGATAGGAAAACTATTCCTCGTTTCAGGGATGAGTGTAACACCTCTACAAATATTTTCAAGGAACAAACTGTAAATGGATATTTTCAAATTAGGTCACGGTCGATTTTTTTTCGCTTGGTGTAGTGATGTGCCCCCTACCTGTGATCCTTGGAGTCTGGGGTTTAGTGTCCATGCGCAGTTTTGGAGTGGTTTTATCATTTTTAGAACGTTCTCTACTTCTTCTTCTGGTAGACATCCTATATACATGATTAGCAAATGTTAATTAGAAGCTCAAGCCCTACTTTTCAAAAAGACAATACTAAATGACTATTTTGCTAAACATCAAAGCTCCCAAAATCGGATTTTCATTATTTCTTACTGAAAAAGTGTTTATCAGCATGAGGAATCGTTTTCTTCATCATTTAATAAAATCAATACAAAGGTTAGGAATAGAAATACACACGATGATGGTGCTGAGAAACCAACTGCAAGTAAATCTATTCCAATATTTCCAAGCACACATATAAGATGTCCCAACAGCAAATTCTGAAGTTGGGTTCTTGGCTCAAAATAGGGCAGCAGAGTCAAACATTGATTCAATTAAGACCAAGCTTTCTTTCTTGATGCCACGGTTCTTTTTATGCTTTTCAACACGATATTTTAATTTATGTTATAGTATACTGTTAAATCGTGCATTTTTGTAGTTCAATTTTTGACAGTGCCAACCCTATTTTATGCTGATGAATCTTCACCCAATGATTTGAACATTTATTCAAGGAAAGTTGGCTACTGTCATGTATAAATTATTTGAAGTATTCAAAATTCAAAAAATATTTTCTCAAAGCAAATACCAATGTCTTAAAACAGATGGCAGTAGACCAACCTTATTATCTTAAAATAGTAGTCTTTGTTGCGAAAACAGTGATACCCTTTCAGAATCAATTAAAATGTGTGTATCAAAGAAACCAGTGACTAAACATAACAGAAGAAGAAATCATTCACCTAGAGGAATGAATTACCATCAATGGACCTCTTAAGACAATCACAAGGTGAGAAGCTAGCCCTCCTCGTCTCCATACATACTTACCCAAAGAAACCAAGTGTTTGATTCTGTTTACTTCAAGTCAACGAGTGGATTGTCCAAATTTCCAAATGGATTTACGCCCGGTGCCACCGACGTGGTAAAAAGCGCGAAACGCGGGCAGTACGTACCGGTACCAGTCGCCATGACCACCGGTTTGACATGCCGACATGTCAATTTGACGTGATCTACCGCGAATGGCGGACGACATAAGCTTTTCACCGACGTCGACGATTTCTTCAGAACTTACTTGCCCGATGGTCACTTCTCCGTTGGTGACACAATGTACGATCGGGATGAGTGGGAGTGAGGCTTAACATGTTTAAATGTAGATGTTTGGTGCAGACTAACATTCCACATTAATGATGAGAAGAATATAGAATCAATACACAAAATGTACAATATCCCTTACATATAGTTCACACATTGCATACAATTAGACAACTCTGAACCTTCAAGTTGCAAAAAGTACATCAACATAATTTCTAACTATCTCAAATAACCTTTCAATACTGCAAACGGCGAGTCATCTTATTTGTTTGTTGATTAGAAAACTTGTAGATATTGACCCATCTTGTATATCACTCATAAATTTGTGTCAACTCTCTTCATATACTGTTGTGTAGTTTAACATATTTGGTTAATGATTAAACTCTGCATTAGTTTCCAGTAGAGAACCCTCTAAAAATCTAAATCAATATTGAAAAATAATAGCTTTATTTCTCAAATTCAATCAGTAGATAAAATAATTCTCCATATCAATACATAGTAGATAAAATAATTAATTACATCAGTAAAAACAACTAGCAACAGTGCATAGTGAAGATTATCACATCACAGTATTCCTGCCCATCAAGAGAACAAAACAATCATCGCAGACCCGAACAGGTTTAGCAGATGAGGGAAGGTAGGTTGAGTTATCAGAGCAAGCATTGCAGAAAATACCACCACAGTTCCTACAATGATGTCTTCGCCTAGTCAAACTGAATTCTTTGTTGCAAGTTTTACAGTTGGTGACTGAACTATCGTTTTCCCAAGTAAACTCTCCTCTGTTCTTATTGACTTCTTCTTTGAGGTCGGAAATTTGAAGTTTTGATGTACTTAATTGCTTTCCAAGTTCCTCCATCGTCTGTTCTTGCTCCAAACATTTTTCTTTCAAAGTGTAGTACTCCTTCTGTAATGTTGTGTATTTCTGAGCGACAATTCTCATGTAACTCAACTCCTTTTGTAAAGTGGCGATGACTTCTTTATCTTTTTCAATGCTATCTTGCAACGCAATCCTCCATTCCCTCTCGACTTTGAGGTCACCCTCAACACAGTTGGTCTGTTCTTCGCATTGGATGGTTTGGAGGTCTAGTTCTCTGTTACGTAATTCGATTCTAGCCCTTTGTATCTCTCCCTCCTTGTATTTTTCCTCCAGAATTTTTATGGCGTCCGTCATGGATTCGGACTTGGCTTCCAATTTGGCAATGAGTTCAGTCTTGTGTTGTACAGAGGATTCGCTGTCTTGCAGCTTCTTGTACATCCCTAAATTAATAGCTTTGATATCGTCGAGTTGTCGTCGTAATGAAACAATAGTGTCTTGCTTTTCATGTATGTCTTTCTCGAGTAGTTTCATAGCCACTTCCATTTCAGCCTTCAAGCAAGATTGTAGCTCCAGCTCCTTTTCAGCTTCTTTCCTGAGATTCTTCTCTTCTTGAAGCTTCAATTTATAGTCGGTATTGTCGACAGTTTCCAAATTTTCTGGAGCGATAATTTCAACTACGTTAATATTTTCGGACGCAATCTTTTGAACTTTTTCCTTCAATTGGTTGTTTTCTTGGTTGATGGATAAAAGATCGTTCTTTGCAACAGCCAAATTTTCTTTTAAGGATTTATTAGCCTGCGTCAAAGATTCAACTTTTGTTTCTAAATTAGTCACCGTAGCTTTTAAATGTTCGTTCAATTCTTCGATGTAGTTTTTTTGGTCCAGCATGGAAGTAACGTCATCTTTTTCTTCTTGCCCATCTTCGGGAAGAGGTGAAACAGGTTTCAAATAAAGGGAGAAGTCTATTATGCCTTGTGGACCGTCTAGGTCATCTTCTTTGAGACATAAGTTACAGTCGATGGTGTTCAAACCTATTAATAACCCGATTATCACAATAGCATCTTCACTCAACATGAGGGAATCTGATTCATAACAACCTTCTAAAACTTCATCCTTATGATCAAGTAAAATTTTTAAATAGTCGGTTAATTTTTTCTGCATTAATGCAATTCTTAACCAAGCTCTAGCCCGTCCTAAGGGGGTCTTAATATTCGGTAATTCTTTAACGCTGCTTGTTATATTTTCAGCTTCTGGAGCAAATTTTTGTATTTGTTGGAGTATGTCCCATAAATCCCTTTTTGGACCTATTATAGTCTTTGGTCTAGTCCTCAATCGGTGTCTCAAGACAGCTTCGATAATAATGAAGAAATGAAGCAAGGATATATGGTCAGAGTCAAGGGTTCTTCCATATCTTAAAGATTGTTCAATCAATTCCTTGATTATCAATTTACTAATGTGAACTAAATTAGTCCTCTCAACAGCTACAGGATTGAAGGGTCTTTTTTCCTGTTCTTTTTGGCCATTATTTTTCAATAGGGATAAATTGGACCATTGGCGGAATAAAAGACCAACAGGTGAGTTTTCCCCATTGGAAAAACTGAAAGAACGTTGGCTTGTGGGCGTACTCTCGCGATCCGTAGACATTCTTCATTTGCATGGACTTTTATGAAGGGGGGCTTGTATTTTATTGATCTGAAACAATTGAGGATTATAAATTACAAACAGTCAAGTGCCAAAATTAAATGGGAAATCTGCAATGGATCCAAGTGCCAAGTAGAACTATTTCTACATAATCAATATGTTATGTATGGCACTTCGACCCATGTTTTTATTGTTGAATAAACTAAAAAAAATTGGCACTCAAACCCTTTGCAATTTATAGTCTTCAATCATTCTGAATGTTCAGTGAAGGAGTTTAAAATAAATTGATCTGATGGTTTGCTCTTCGAGGAAATCTTTCAGAGAGTATTACATAAATTCCAGTGGAGTCAATGTATTGATTGCTACGATTATCTACTTGATGAAATTATAAACAAAATTAAAATAGATAAATAAACTGAAATAAACAAAAATATTATTTTTCTCAGCTAAGCCATGATATTTAATTCGCTATGTGGTGAAATAGTATGAATCAACTAAATCAAGAACATTATTGGAACTCATTTAGCTATCTCATTTTGTTTGTTTCTTGCTTGATATCTATGAAAAATCCATTTCAGATGCTGAAAGGTAAGAAAAATTAAGAAAATGGAATTCTACAGTTCCAAGATCACTGGAAACAGCCACAATTTGTTGGCTATTCTTATGATTAGTGCATTATGGAGTGATAACAAGAGGTCAAGTTTTCAAGGGTCCCACATAAAATTCTCAAATTCTTCTGTACTTCCAAATAATGAGATAAGACATATCTGCTTCAGTTTGAACAAGACAAAGTCTTTATATTTACTCCCAAATATCATTAAGTCTTCTTCAATTCCATTTACCGGTTGAACCTACAATAGGTTTGCAGATTCAAGTGAACGAATACAACTTTTCAGTTGGAAGAATACCTTCTTTCATACACAAACTTATAGAATTTAATTTTAAATAGATGAGGCATCTATTCGATGCCTTATTACAAGAATGCAACATGTCAGAGAAGGTATGAGGACCTCCGTGATACTTTAAATCTATTAGATGATGCACCGAAGACTTTGGGAACAAGTTATTTGAGTTTTCTACAATCAGAGTTCAGAATAATTGTATGCAACCTGTTGAATAGGTGTCTGAAATTTAACATTTAATCAAATTTTCGATAATGTAGATGAAGCAACCTCTCCGGTGAGCAATACCACCTCAATCATTCAATGATAATGCTTATGTAGTGTAAAACTACTTCACAACCATATAAGTTCAACACTTTAACCAAGAATTAGGTGCGACAGTTTGTAAACGTTCAGTCCTCCACAAAAACGATTTTTACAAAACCTTCATCGAGGTAGAGAGCGACGAAAACCTCCAACCGAAGAGAATACAAGAGATTACAAATGCGGTATATTCTTACAAATTTTTCCACTTGTACACAAATTTACAAAAACAAAGAAATGATCACCGACTACGTCGCATTTTTAGGATGTGGGCGTATTGAATAACTAGCGACGAACGTCAAAATGTATATATATCCAGCAGGACACTCCGACGACTTCTGATTTACAAAATCAGCCACAGTGCACACTTCAGTCCATCATCACACCATCAAGTTCTGAATAAGAAAGAACAATAATATTCCGATGACCGATTTACGTGTTTCAACCGACGTTGTTATGGCGTTCAGACATTATCGGGGACATGGCATCGATCATAATCAATAAACAATTGAACACGACAATCTACATGAACACTTACTTTTTTAATAACAAACTTCCGTTCGTAATTTTTCCTTCTCCGTTAATGTTATTGTGGTACGGGTTTCAAGATTATTCTCGCTTTATCAAAGCGAAAATTTCTATTTATTCACGAGTCGACACAACACTTTCTCAAGGTTTTGACGGCTTCATCGATTTCAGGTAGCGCAGCTAATGGAGAGGGGAAAGTCAGCGCTTGCGTTCAAATAAAACGTTCTCGGAGATATTTCATTTCGTTTAATATTATTCAGTCAATATAATAATTGCTCAACAAAGGATATAAAAAAATTTACAATCTTTAAATGGAAAGAAATGCCAGGCACTAAGCACTAATGATTTGTAGTTTCTAACCTGAGTACTTGCAACTGTCAAATTTTGTAAGTGATTTATATTCTGTGACCCTTGTTTTGTAAACACTTACCAATAAAATTCTTACAAATTTTGGTTAAATCTGATGGTGCCATGGCATCTGAAGATCAGAGAATCGAAAACAAGCCCCCCTTCAAGTCTACATATTCCTATTTCAATTCAAAAACAAACGGGAACAAAAAGAGGACTTGGAAATCATTAAAACAGATTATTTCTTCTGAAAAAACACTACCGTGGCCTGAAGAAGCCATCCTTTACAGTTCTATCAACGCACCCCCTTCTTTCAGACCCCCAGAAAAATTTTCTGATTTATCCGGATTACCAGCAACCTACACAGATCCGGCTACCAGACTCAGGTATGCCAACAAAGAAGAGTATGCCACCATATTGGAACTTCCTATGGATATAACTGCTGGTTATTTGGCCTTGAGAGGTGCGAGTAGCATTGTAGGCTGAATATAGTCCTCGGAGAATCATTCAATGTTGATCAAATCATTGTATTAGAGGTGTTAAAGTTGGCTTATTAATAATTACTGAGTTTTTATAACTCATACTGTATCTGAGTTCAATGAATTCATTATTTTGTTATACTAGAATTGTAATTGTGTGTACTTTTGATTAAATTAAATGTTTTCTAAGCTTGTGTTTTATCCTGTAACTTTTGAATTTGGAATATCACTTTCGTCACAGTAAAAAGTTTGTTTTGGTATGGGAAAATTATTGTTTACACATTAGGTTAAAAAAATCTCAATCGAAATAATTTTAATTACAAAAAAATTAATCAAAATAGTTTATTTTCTCGACTAGCACATGTGAGTATGATACTTCTCAATATTGAGCCATCATATAAAATACTTCAAAAGGTAACACTTCTTAATTTATAAAATTCCATAAAAAAATTTGTAATTTTTGTAAACGTATCTAAACAATTGATAAAATTTGAGCATCAAAAAAAATATATGCCTTTTCAAAATGAGCCTTAATAACACAGAAAATTCAATTTTTTTAAAATTATGGCTTGTTTGGGAAACAATGAATGAAAAAAGCGGCGCTCATTCGAACAATGCAATGTTTTAAATTATTTCGAACTCCTCAAATAACTACTGATATTCACCGCTTCAGGAAAAATAAAGCGAAACAACGAAGACATAAATAAGTTACAAAATGTTCTCACCCTTCAAAACACTGCATTTTCAGAAACCTTCAAGTTCTGATTATTTTCATAAATACGGCGAGTAAAATAAAATCGAGTTCGTGAGTTAAATTGAATATTCGGGAAATAAAATCGTTTATTCCACCATAATTTTCCATTTCGTCGATGGAAGTTCAGCTGCAAAGTAAAAAGAGTCTGCTTTGTTGACTCCCCATTCGTAAGTGACTCGTTTCTCGTCCAAATCGATGTGAATTACTACTCTCTCGTCTTTCAAACACTCGCAGCTGAAAGTTATCTGAAAAAAAAAATTCATTTCGTATTCGCAAAAATTCAATATTTCTACCAACCTTGCAGTTTTTCTTGAATTTCGGTAAAAATGTCGATTTAGTGACACCATCTACTTTGATGAGCCCTGTTGAATCAATTATGAAGCTGCCGTTAGGGTCTTCTAACTTCGAAAGTGTTTTCTTATCCTCCGTTATTAATCCTATGTATGCTGCGTTATCATCTAATTCCAGAATCTAGAGCGATGATTTCAGTAGAAAAAATTCAAATTTACAAATTTAAATAACTTACGGTGAATTCAATTGTGTATCCTACTTGGTATTGCCGCCCTTCAGAGATCAGTATCGGTGGCGCATCCACCAAAGGTTTGGCTATTCTGAATTGATCATTCATCGAATAATGACCGTTTTCCTTCCAGTTGTACGACTTTATAGTGGTTTTGAATGGCACCGATATGGACCAGCGGCTCAATTGATTGCTGCCTTCGAATTTACAACCAACTCGGAATGAGTAAAATTGCCCCACCACAACATCTTTCGTTAGAAAATGCGTATCTTCACCTGGGATAAAATAAAATGAAGACACTGAAGCCCAAGCCATAGAACATAACACTGTCAAAATTGACATTCTGTTTCGAGGTTATGTTCCGTTTCAGAGCATTTCAATGAAAATAAATATAAAAACACAATAATGCTTACCTTCGTAACAGGTTTCAAAGCTTGTTATATTAGAAATACTGTCGCCTTGCGCTTTTTGCAAACAATACTCCTGAACGTCCATCGTTTGATCTTCAGTCTCAGTCAAACGCCATTCCACAAGAATAGCTCCAGGCTTTTCTGCCATGTTCGTTATCTTTAAAAAAAACAATCAAACATATTGTCAATCGACCTGAACGAGGTACTGACCTGAACGGGGCCTATAGTGGTTATTTCCCCATAATTAGCAATTATTTCTTCTAGGGAACTCAGGCAAGTATCGTCTGTTTCGAAAGCGAGATAAGGCACTTTTGAAACACTTGGAACGGATGTGATTTTCTCTAATTCCGCCGAAAGTTTGATGAATTCGTCTACAACCTTTCTCTTTTCCGGGGTGCATTCATCATTGATGGATTCTCCTAATTTAATGAATTGTTCAGTAGCACGAATTTTTTCCTTCATTCCCTCCCAGGAGACATGTAAAGGGGCCGAAGCTTCATCCTTGGCCTGCAATATATAAACAATTCGATCGTAAAGTCTTCAGATCAGTTATATTCACTCGTAATGGCTGAGATGTTCTTTCGGTACTTACATTCAGAATTTTCTCGAGTAGCACACATTTCCTCTTGGATAAAAGGTTGTTAATGTGATCCTGCAGTGTGGAGAAGCGTCTCATGAGCACTTCTTCAGCAGCTTCCGCTGTATCAAGGATTTGTTTTAATCCCCTATTATTTTCATTCTCGAGTTCCTTCAGTTGAACGAGATATCCTTCAGCCACATCGCATATTTCTTTGATTTTTTGATTATCCATGGCTCTAACTTGAAGAATGAATGTTGTATACTTGTCTATTTCAGTCCATGCAACATATGCTCCAGAAAAAACAGTAGAAAAAGGCGCACCTAGATGATAAAAGTACAAAAAAACTCCACCGACAATTCGACAAACCAAATTGTAAAATATAAACAGGCTGTAGTTCTAAGGAACGAATGTTGTGTCTTTAGAACTATTTATAATCAAGGAGGATAGAACTATTCGCATAGGATCATTGGATAGTTTTCTTATGCGGAGATGCATGGTTCGCACATCCCCTGATAGGTGTCACTCCAAGTCTTGAACTACACCATTTGAAACGAATGTAGGTGTTGTAGGCCTAAAACCTTTAGGACATTGCACCTACACAGGTTATGGGACGAAAACCTTTAAAGGACATTGCATCTACACAGGTTATGGGCCTAGCATCTTCACATAGGTTGTAGGCTTACAACCTAGGCGTTGCAGGTTACAAAGTTTAAGGTTTTGTAGATTGTTGTTGGCCCACACCCAACTATTATTGGGTATTTATATTAATACTCGTATCATCATGGTAATCCATTTATTCTTTTTCTGTTGATCACAGGTGATCAAGCACTTTGAATGATGGAAATTTTTTTTTTCGCTCCAACAATAGTATATTATTAATGAGAAAAAGTGTCACTTTTCATGAGAACAACAAGACTAAGATAATGTTTGCATGATACAGGTTTAAATTAAAAAATAGCCTCTAATGTTCCTTAATCTCGTCAAAACTGCCTGAAACCTTGTTTTTGCGATGCCTAAAAGTTCAAGAACTCGGCGGACAAGTGGCTTCGCTGTTTTAGAAGATTGAAGACCGAAAAACCTTCCCTTGAAGAATAGGAATAAACACTTTGGCGTTACGCTCAAGCTGATGATTTAAGAATCAATTTTAAGAGCTGGAGCCGATCCTGTCTTGGGCTATGAGTCTTTAAAGGCGATTTTGGGCAGAATGTTTCGCTCTGCCGATTTCTACCTGTTGAAAATGAAGACTCATCTCTGTCATCTCTGAGTGCGACACAAGACAGGACTTAAATCGTCTCACTGTGCTCGTCATTTGACGCGGAATCAAAAAATAAACATTGAGGAAACGCGGTTGAGGATATCCCCTCGCACCAGACAAGTTGGCTCTGCGTTTATCCCCACTCCTCGCGAGCGAACAAGTTGCCGTGTCGCTCGCGCCGAAAGCTCCTGAGGAATTCGAAAAGCGCTTTTGGACGTCGCTACGCTCCACAGCGGATCTGAACAGAGCTTTAGTCGAGTCCGTGCGCTCCGACAGAGTGGAATCGGCAAGAACCGAGAGCTTTTCGCGCGACTTTTCCGAAATTTCCGTCAACGCGTCTGTCGTTTTTTCAGTTTTCCGGTTGCTGTGTTTGGTTTGTTTGTTTGAGAAATTTTTTGTGTATTTTTTTAGTTTTATTTTTGGATAACATGACTTCGGGCGATACGTGAGGTGAGGAGTTTTTCGGATGTGTTTTATATATATGTTTCACTTCTCGCTGACTCGAAAAAGTTTTTACTCGATGAATCTAAAATGATATAATGAAATTCGACTCATAAAATGATGTAGAAATCAGATCTTTCACTCAGAATGCTCATCATTTACTTTAAAAAAACGCCAATGACCTGAATGATGACGGCCTACTTCTTAACGTCAAATAATATGACTTCCCCGCTGTTAAAAAAACATCGCTTTCAATCAATTCAATTCCGCAAATTTCAAGTTATGCAAAAATTCAACTTGATAACGAATGACAATTCCATATACCGTTTATTTGTAACTGAAATAACAGTACAAAGTAGAAGTTCTTGCAGCATAATAGTCCTAGACTATCCTGATTTGCATCAATCAATTTGAAAAAAAATGTACTTGCCTCAAAGTTGCAAAAATAACGAGGAAATACAAAAACCCTTAATTTTTTTCATCAAACATCCCGATCGGCCAAATTTCCCAATTATGGTCCATCGAGCCGGATCAATCAAATTTTTATTTCGGGTATGAAAGTCCTGAACAAGATTTAACTGCTCGTTCGTGCGAGGTTTTACAATGCATATTTAGTCAAATAGATATCAAACATGAATGTCAAAAGTTCAAATATTCATTTACCTGGCATTCGCGTGGTCTGCATCCGCTCGTAAAATTTATTTAACGAGATTTTTTATGTGGAGAAATCTAAGGACGTGGTATCGTAAAATTTACAACCTAAACTTTACAAAAATCGTGTAACATCTATTTTCAATTTTGGCGTGATTTACGACGTGAAATTAAATGGTGCATTTTATTGGGCATCCGTTACACGATGACAGGAATCCCTTTGATACAAAACTTTGATTATTAATTATTCTGTACTCTTCGGAAGTCGACATTCTAAGAAAACAGTTTCGCAATGAAAAATTTTCATCAAAAATCAATTGCTTGAGGATCAAAATTGCTGTGGGCCAGAATATTACTGAGGAAAAGGATGAGACGAACACAAGTTATACCTTACAATCAAGAAGTCATCAACATAAAATTTTAAGTGACTTTTAATTTCATCAAAAATTTCGTGTTAGTTCTCCTATACAGAACTTACTTATAGAAAGTTGTTTTACCTTGTACTTTGCCCCATTTTGATTAATTCACGGATTTATTTTGTTTGTTGAAAAACCTATGGATAATTCCATGCCATTTACATTTCCAAGAATAATTGAAAACTATTTTTTTTATTATCAAACAAAGCAGTATAAAACTCTCAAATTGTGTAATATATTCCTCGAACTAATTTCATTTATCTTTCCCTTTTATTTATGGATTTCTGGATCCCCTGTTTCAAGTCTTCAGGTACCTACCTTCTCAGAGTTTGATGAATTGGTTCCTAAACGTGTCGTTCTAATTGGAACAAGAATAAAAGGTCTTCTGGTAAATGTTTCTCTAAACATTCTTTGTCCTTTCTACCTTAATTTTCGGGTCCTATTCTACCAATGTTATCGTTCATTATTCAACTGAATAGACGTCCAAATGAATTAAATTAGAAGCAATTAATAGGGCGAATACATGTTTGATTTCTATTTGGAGTGAATTTCATTCGACATTTTGTCATTAGCTATCAGAAAATTATCAATTAGCATCATTTGATTCGGGAACAAGTTGAGGAACACTCTGCAACTCTGTAGTAAACCGAGGAATCGTTAGGTACTCGAGTAAATTGCCTTATTTGAAAGCTAAATCGATACGATATATTTCTAATATCTTATACGGATAATGGTCCCTCAGCTGAACTTAATCGAAGAATATTATATGTAGGTAACGGTAATTCATGAATTTTGAAATAATAATCACTTAAGCGGAGTATTGTAGCTTTCTTCGAATATAATTGAAGAAGCTTCTTTACTCATCAAACAGTAATTAGCAGCTCTATGCAAATTCGAAAGGAATTTCTGTATGGCAACGGAAATTGTTGTGAAAGTAATCTCATCCAAATTTAACTGAACGTATGGCCTGTCAAATTAAATTTTTTGAGGGAATTTGAAATCTTGAGATTATATTTAAACAAAACTGAAGATATTGGGGGTTGATTTACTTGAAATTTTGGTTTGTTTTTAATGAATATTTTTTCCACTTAAATCTATGGATTTTTTACTTTAAAATACATCAGATTCTTGACAGGATATGTTGAGTTTACGAGGGTAGGAATACTTCGAGGATAATCTACTAAACTGTGCAACTTCTGATCTCAACAAAACCTCGCACATGTGAAGTCGTAATTCCAAATCCCATATTTGCCGAGTGGCTGAGAACATCCCACAAAACGAAGAACGTCTCAAACCAACCCTCAGGCGGTTTTAGATATAGTTTCGGCGGATATTTCCAGAATTGGCGGTATTTTGGCATTTTATACGGTTGTCATTGTTTCGCCCCGAGCTATGTGTGTTCTGCCGAACATCCCTAGGGCCGACAGGGGTTTCTTTAATGTATCTTTCATCGCCTCTCAAGTCTTCAGGGTGGATCCGATGGGGTGGGTTTGATGAGGATATTATTAAGAGATTTGCAAGTTTGATGCAGGAGGGGAGTTTTCTACTTATTGCTTCTTAGCCTTCAGGTACGAGGGAGGAGCTGTGTTCAGTTGAATTTCGGATTTGCATTCGTTTTATGATTGGTCTCCTTACATTCTTACTGAATAGCTTCTTCAAGCAGTTTCATTGCAGTCATTTGGCGAAAGAGCTTGTGTTCCAACTCTCGATAGATGCCCCATTTTCAAAATACCTAACTTCCCAAACTCTCCACTAATAATTAATAGTGTAAGAATGATCCACTGCCACCCTTAACTTCAGTTGGTAACGAAATATGGTACAGTGAGGACGCGTTTTGCAAGTGTATGTGATTATCTTCGCAACGAACTTCGGAAACATGTAAAAGTTTCAAAGGCTAGTATTTGCCGTTGTAGAACTTTTAAAGTAGTTATAAATTCGATCAAATTTTTTATTATATCAATAAACTGGTTCTTCAAATGTGCATCTAAGTATGACCAGTTGCTTTTTTGTTTTTAATTTGCGAAAAAAGTACATGGGCATCTATCCGTACCGAAAAGGATAGTTGCCCTGATTTTTCGAGGTATAGATGCCCTTAGGGGACATTTATATCTCTATACAACCCATACACCTGTATAGTCTGAGTATTAATTATTTCAAATATTTTTAGTGTTCTGTTATAGTTTGTGTGATCTTTACTGATTGTAGCAAAGCCATGTCGCGGAAGTATGAGAGAAAGGAAGGAGTACAAGGTCAAGTTTGCTCTTGGACCACAGAAAAACTCGAAGCAGCTTCCGATGAGACAGAACATTACGAAGGCGTTATGCCCCTGAAATATGAAATTATGAATGAAAATACAAAGTCTCAATCCGACTGGATTCAGTGTATAAGGTATCACTCAAATGGCTTCATGAAACCTGTACACTTTTTCGAAACTACTGCTCAAGATGTGGAAAACTTAAAACACTATTTAACTGATCCCCTTTTCGTTGTGTTGTTTTTTTTAAAAAGAGTACATATTTCTATTTCTGTTGAAACCTATTAGGTATTTAATATTTTATAACAACAATGAAAAATTCGTATACCTATTTGTTGATACCTACCTGATATTTTATGATATAAAGAATTTATATTTTCGTTTAATGAATGCTTTCGAAATTTCATTAAGTAGGCTGCTTTAAGTTATATTACGATTATAACAGACATAACGATGAGAGATTTCATTAAATTTGGCTTTGTAATTGGATCACACAATATGAAGGGCATCTATCCCGCACTGAAGGCATTTCTCCTTCTAAGTATTTTCATATACATACTTGTAGGCATCTATCCCCAGAAATAATGTTCCACAAAAATAAAAATTCTGTGAAATCTGCTGATGCTAGGTCAGAAAAAACCCACAGTATTTTAACTCGAATAACAAGTCTAGCTACTTCCATAAAAATTATTCAGATAAAATCGATATTTTCGATAATATGAGGCAATTTCAAAAAGTGGGGCATCTATCCGGGTTTTACCCTACATCTTAATAACGTACGCGTTTTATTCTACCTTCAAAATTCAATCTCCAAGCAACGATTCCTTCTTCCTCATTAATTTTTCACGTCCACGTCCGAAGATCCATAAAATTCGGACGTCAATCTAGAGTTTCGCCTTTGCCTCAGCGGGAGTTGGCCCCAAAGAAGTTGATTAAATGGAGTTCCTGTTTTCGGACAGCGGCCCGTGCCATTTTTCTCGCACGGGTGCACCCTCCAAATAGCGAAACGGTAAATAAAACGATTTGCGTCGACATCCAAGAAGGCCGGAGGGATGCGAGACGGGCGTCGGGACGCCATAGGTATATTGAAATCGATTGAGTTCCATCGGCGTTTTATGTTCTGTGCTACCTCCGGCATTCCTCGGATGTTTGCCGTTCTCCTATCTCCATTTTTATTGTGTTTGTTCGGAGAGGAAGCATCTTTGTAGGTCCAGCCAGATAACGGCTGCCTTAACACAATATAATTGAGGGAAGTGGAGACACAAAGATTCTTCCTATGGACTCAGGTTGAGTGCAAAGCCCACAAGTGCGAAAACCACAAGAAAATCCAACTACATATAGGTATTCCGTATCAAAAATAATTACCGTCGGTCGCAGCAAACACTGCAGCAATAAGTTTCGAGATAATCCGGTTGGTGGCGGCATAACTCACAAGTCACAGGTATTAATCTTGCTCAAGTTCGTTTTGCCTGTTTATAAAGTATCCTTTCGCTTTATTTATGCCCTCAATTTGTTCCCGACGATTTTCTTACGGGACTCGGCGAGCAAGAAGGGTTGAGATTGCGTTTTGGGGTTGGAATTGATGTTTCAATCGAGGAGCAACGTTACCCTTTTTGTTGAAGATTGTCTGAGGGAATTTGTGACATTTGACAGTTCTCTAACATCGAAATCGATCATCATCGATAGAACATACTGAAGTTGATGAAGAAATTAATGAAACTTAGTATGCTTTAACATAGTAAAAAAATCTAAGAGAATTGGAGATCTTGATCTAGTATTTTGCTTGATTATTGCGATGAATTCTTCGGAAATGATGAGTCCTTTTTATTTCTCCAAACGCCTAAGACACATTAGGCGTTTGGAAACGCGCGTTTAAAACACAAGAGCCTCCAATGATTCCGTACACACTCAAACGCGCGTTTTTTTGATCATTGGAGCTCTTGTATTTTGAAACGCGAGTTAGTAAAACGCTCGGTAAAACGCTATATTTTTAAACTAGCTTACCCGACAGACTTCGTACTGCCCCAATCGATTAAATATTAAGAAAAGTTCCCTCTTTACCTCTTAAATAAAGAGAATTCTTTTAATGTATGAATTACAATTTACATACCTATTTCAATGCAATTAAATTTTTTGTATATTTCGCACCTTTTTGTATTCCACCTGAAATATTTCCTTCTTGAAAGAAACCAAAGGTTAGTACAACTTTGTTAATCTCTAAGGCGAAACAAAGTTCGCCGAGTCAGCTACCTTATCTAATTGCCAATTTCCACAATTGGTCCCACCACCAGATCACCTACGCTCTTTAGTTTCTGGATTAGGAAATGATTTTAAACACTCCTTATCTAACATTATACCATAATAGTTTATTATAATATTAAAGTTGCTTTCTTATTTATCGATTGACGCAGTACGAAGTCTGCCGGGTCAGCTAGTTTCACAAAACATGTCCACACAATACTGCTGCAACAATCGACGAAATCTCAGCAAATAGTTATCAGCATTTTAACGAACCATGAATAATAATTCAACGAGCTCACTTTCTTGGTGGTTTCTTGGCCTAAAATCAAATATTTCAAATTTGTATTAAGTAGACATTTTGAATTTAAATAAAGGTACCCACCATTCAATGGATTTATAATCTTGATATTGAAGTAATATCCATCATCACCTCTCCAAAACATTAGCGGGTATTGTAGAGCATCGTATGAACGGTGTGTTTCCTATATTCGTTGCAATTCTCCAGTATTGCGACGCGTAAGAACAATATCACGCGTTTCCAAGTTCTCACCTACAATCACAATTGCCACTTCGTCTATTGTAGGGGCGTTGAATTGGCGTCATGTGCTCCAACAGGTCGTTTATCTGCTCCAATCACAACTTTGTGATTGTCACTTGGCATACGTTCCAAAGCAGTTTTAAACAATCGAACCAATGCATGATGTTAATTGATTCACGTTGATCATGATGTCGATATCTGGTTGCAATCAAACTGTCTGGAATAAGTGGAATCTTATCTCAGCCGAATGTTTGAATTCGAAAGTATGCATATTTCGAATGAAGCCTGCTATCGATCAGAACATGCGACTTACTCTCCACATGTTTTTTCCAATTCGGAGGGAATTGCAAGGGAGAAGGTCCCAAGGCTAACACGGGGAGTGCGTCGTCAAACATCACCCCCAAACACACAGGGAGGAAGACTGACGTCTCCCTCAACGTCGACTGAAGTCGACGGGGGTGCGGGTAACATATGTTCTTCGTCCGTTTTTTCTCCACGTTCTCCTGCGTTTTCAATTCGCCCCCAATTCCTGTGGAATTTGTAAATGTCAACAATTATTCGTGAATCGAAGGAAGTGGGCTTTGTCTGGTAAAGCGAGAACTTCCGGACGGATGTTGACTTTGTATTTTCTTCGGCGAGGGGATGTTCGCGAATATCAGATTTGTTAAATTCGATTCCGATATTCGTTCGAAATTGAGATTGTTTTCTGATTCCTTCTTCTTTTTTCAGGACTCTGGAGACCTCCACTTGGAAACCCCGGTTTTTTTCGGATCAGAATCGTTCAATTTGCAAGAATACCGAGTGGTGAACAACGAGAAAATAAAGTGTAAATTATGCGCGCGTACTTTTGGTACGCAGTACTGCTTCTTGGGTCGTTGTGTCAGTGCGAGTCTAACAATGGCGATTTGGGGTACCGCATAGGGTACACTTCGTCCTCATCTTCAGCCAGATGCCCCAGAGGATGCTCCTGCTCAGGTACCACCGTCGACTGCTCTCATCGAGGACTCACGCATGTACCGAAGAACATCCCTTTGGACACCGAAAGAATGTGAGTGAATTTTAATTTATATTTCTCTTTCTTTACTGTTATCCAAGATCGCTTCAACTCCAATCTTTCAAAGCCCAAATCGAAACAGCCACTGCGTGAAATTTCTTTCGCCGAGAAAGAAAAATGAGCGAAAAACACTAAAGCGCGGAAGCATTTAATCCCGTACAATCCCAGGGGAATGATGGGATCCCTCAAAACTGTCGCCCTTGTCCCTAAGTGCCTTATCTAGCGCCGGCCTCGGAGTATAGGAAGCTTTCTTTCAATCCCCGACCGCTTTATCTGAAAAACACACAGACCTGCCAAGATTGGAGCGCCCTCCACATCGGTCTAACAGTTGTTTTTGCCCCTGCTGAAGGAAAAAGTGACGAGGAAATCCTTCTGGTCAATAACGGGCCTAAACCGTGGTGGGAACGATCTGAACCATTTATTTTTACGTTGAACTGAAAAAAAAAAAAGAAAATTAAGGTACTTCTGGACTCGCTTCTGGAGGAATATTGAATAAATCGATGATGAGGCTTTAAAAAGGAGTTGGTGATGAATTTTATCAATATATTTATATATTCTTATGAAAAAGAGAGCTAAAATAATACAATAAATGTTGAAACAAAAAGTACCTAAGCTGAGGCAAAAAAAAACGGGGTATCATAACATTCTTCGTATGATACTATAGAATCATACGATACTATCATCACTAGTATCATACGATACTATACAGCCAGGGGAAAAAGCCTCAGCCAAAAAAACCTGTCTCCCCGTAAAAAAATAACATAAAATATTAAATATCAGGAAAATCTTAAAAGACATCAGTGTGATCATCTTCATGTTATCCGTCGATGGGCTCGGATAAACAGATTCTTCCCAAAACGACTCGCAATTCCTAATCTGAAATGGAAAAAGACAAAAGCAGAAAAGAAACCGATTATTCGAATAAATCAAATGCATTTTAGAAATGCATCTGCTACTTTAAAAAACATCAACATTCAGATTTCTTGGCCAAATAATGTTCGGAGGTTTATAAATATTTATGACAGAAATGTCACAAAATTTGAAAGAAATGAAAAAAACTCCATCAATTTCCCCTTTCCGAATCTGTTGAAAATTACGAACTAATAATTTTTTAACATAGCAAACTGAACTTGTAAAAAATCAATTAATACATAACTTTCAACTGTCCTCTTTCGCGAGCATTTTTTTCTGTAGCCGTGTGGGTTTCTTTCAGAAGAATCACTTCGATACCATGTTCATCAGCTAATTTGGAGACGTAATCACACTTGTCTCTCGGAATTCCCTCGATATTCAAATTCAAAATCCACAAATTCTTGCTCTCTGGTCGTGAGGGTTTTTCAAACCGGATAGACCTTCCAGGTGATGATTTTTCGGCACTTCAGATTTTTGAAGGCCGCTACGGGATACCAATGAAAAGAAATCATCTCCCATAGATAAACCAAACATTTTATAACACAAGAAAACAGAATATTTTTCAGGACCAAAAACAACGACATATTCCGAGAATTGTCAAAATGACTTGAAAGTTTAGCGAAATTTTCGATGTTACTTGTATCCCTCCATCTCTGCTCTTGAATCTCCGCTTATGTGTTTCTTTATGTCTTCTCTAAATGTATCTATTGAGATTGGGGAAGTTTGCATGAATTAATCAAAGAATCTTTGGCCTTGAATGACCAAAAGCTGCGGCAAATCGCCCCATCGCGGCACCCCTTTAGTCTCGCCTTTAGTCTTTTCCTCCGCAAACTATGCCTTTGATCTTTCCTCCAGATTCCCGTTAGCAAATTTCCCTCCGCCTCGGAATTTATCCCAAAGAAAATACGTTGCCGCGGAACTTATGTTGCGATCCTCATGGGAATCTGTTCCGATGGCTCCTTTGATGCCAGGCAATCACCTTTTTTCGGTCGCATTAAGTTTTCCACCCCCGAAAGGCGGCGGGACTCCGTTTTCATTTCACCCCCGTTGCGATACATAAAAGGTGTTTTCGCAGACGCGCTGATTTGTCACCAGACTGTTTTTCTTTCAGCTCGTGTTTCCACAGAAACTCCATGGTTATTTGGGAAATAGGAAGTGAGGGAAATTATCTGGATAAATTGGGGCCTGAAGATTCTTGAATGAAACTTAACACCTTCTGAGATTCTTCAAGAAGGACTGTAACCCTGGAACTATCAGTACCAAGCGAAAGATGTACAGAAGATCAAATGGGGATCAAAACATTAATTTTCTGGAAGAATCCGTGAAACTTCGTGTATTGAACTCCAAAACGAACGCACCCTAAAGGATAATCTCCACGTCCTAAACCTCAATGCTTCTACACGAGACCCTTGTCGCCATAAATGCAAGAAGACCCAGTCTATAAGCGTGCTAGGGCGAAGACATACACTGCGCGAAAAAATTAACTCATATTATGGAAATCTCAAATTTATTCTACAACTGAACGTGTTCTCAATGATAATTATTTTTATCAGAATGATGCATGCATATGTTATCCACTTTCAACGTTTTTCTTCAATACAGATGTTTTTTCCCAGCAGGAATAAAAAAAGATGATATTATCAGTTTTTGAATGTATTGGCTCCATTCTAAAATCAGTTTTTCTCGATCAATTCTAGTGATTAATAGTTTTTTTTTCGTTTGATTGATCGTTGACAATGGAGCTATGAATGCTGATAAGTATATAAGGAACATTCTTGAAGAATTTCATTTTTATGGACGATAATGCCAGACCCCATCGTGGGCGCATCGTTCAGGTGTACCTTGAAGAGGTTGAAGTCTCTCGAATGGAATGGCCAGCAAGAAGTCCAGATCTCAATCCGATTGAGCAGGTTTGGGACAACCTTAATAGAAGGCTGAGAAGTTCAGAAAATCATCCAGCTACTCTTAATGACTTAGGAATCCAACTCGGAGAAATCTGGGAAGGATTAGATCAGAACATTTCAAGATCACCCATATTGAGTATGAACCATCGTTGCCGAGCTGTAATTAACGCAAGGGGTGGAAATACCAAGTATTTAATCACATATCAGCATTTCAGTATTCTGAAAATTGTTCATTTCATACAAGATTCGGTGAAATCCTGAATTTTTCTTCCATTTAATGGTCTTGTTTCGTTCAAAACCTTCCCGATAGAACTTAAAAAATAAGTTATAAACTCAATGTAGAGTTAACTTTCATTAAAATTGAGATTTTCAGAATTTGCGTTAATTTTTTTGCGCAGTGTATTTCAATGCATGTTCGCCACGAAAATTCTGGGGGGCCTTTCGTTTCGTATTTGTTTTGGGGCCGTAAGACCGTCCATTCTCAGACGATTTATCGGCGCCATTTGAATCCGAAATGGCTGTATAAATTCGGCCTTCGGGCTATGAGAGATCAAAAGAATCGGGAGGCGATTACAAATTGCGAGCTGTACATCATCTGTTCTCCTCATCGTTGGGGTTCGCAACATGTCGAAGGGGATATGCAAGAAGATGCTTTCAAACGGAGCTTGCTTCCGGTAGACCGCATGTCCAAGAAGTCTTAGCAACAAGAGATGTGGCCACAAACATTTTTTTTCTGAAATTTTTGTTTTCATCTTCTCTTTGTCTTGTGTATATTTATTTATGTAAAATAGGAAGGAAAAGGATAAATATCAATCGAATCGAAAGAACTGAATTCCAATTAACATAAATCATATAAAAATGCAAATCAAACAAAGTTATTCATGAGGAGAATAACGCAAACCGACACCAAACAAAATCACGCCATAATCGAATTATTCCCATACAAGAGATCCAACATAACAATTAGGCTAACCTATCACATACCAAAAACCATGTCTGAATTATGTTCGTTCCAAATTCGTCTTGGATAATTTCGTCATGATTAACAGGTTTCGGTGACGATCAACAGTCTAAAACATGGGTTCGTTAATGAAACGCGATGGGTGAAATCTTCGGATGTAGATGGTTCATGGGATATTTGTTTTGATGATGGCTCAAGTTGAATTAATTACCTCGAATTCCTACAGTTAATCTGCATAATTATGCGATATCTGAAACACATTAGAAATGTTGAATTAATCTCAGGTAGGTATCTGAAGATATTATTTAACTGGTAAGATTTACTGCTTTCATGAATACATGAAAGAAGAAAGGAAAGAAAGTACCATTTGTTCCAAAATTTCTTCGACTGGACATCTGCATCATATACCAGTTTCTTGGCAGAAAAAATCGAACATGAAACGTTTACTATAGTATGCCTCAAATCCAGTTTTTTTATTCCCAAGAAACCAAACCATGATATATTCTTCCTGAAGCCACTGTGCGTTCTTCACCTGATATACCCCTGTCTCTCATGAGATTTCCATTTCGTCCCTCGAATGTAAATCAACCTTAACCTGATCTGGAGCTCGTTCGCACTAAAAAACGCAATGTCACTCCTGTCAACTCGTTTTCAAGGCCGTCCGTCAACGCCAAAACGGCCTAGTTAGCATCAAGATACCTCGGGCTGCCATCCGTATCGGATCGTTTCTTTCGTTTCGTGCCTTTTAAATCACCCTCAGGGTCCCTTGCTCCGACTGCTTCTGTGTCGTGGAGGAGATAATGATAGGTGGTCAACATGTTTTCTCTCGCAGAAATACTGCTTGTTTGAGTCTTTAATTAGGGTGAAGATGCAGAAGGATTTTGTAACTCGACGTTGATTGGCGTATAAGACTTCAGAATTTATGTAGGTTCATGGATTCTCCAGTGGAGAAGTATAAAATAACAATCTCTAAAGCATATAAGATTCATTTATTCGACCTTTGGATCCTTATTGATGGCAGCGATTGCTTTGAGTCATGCAGACCCTGAAAAAAAAAAAGAAAAAAGAAAGCAGTCTTGCGTAATTGAAGAGCCTCGCTCTGTCGCTTCTCTTATAAGCGAATTCTCTTTCTTAATCAGGCGTCCCCTGAGTCAGTCTCAAGTACGCACATCTCCGATTCAAAGGCATTATTACAATGCCGAGTTGTGGTGGCCTCAAATGAACATTCATTATTGAAGAAGACTTCCTTTTTCGATTAATAAAGACACCACGGCTATGCCGGGACCTCCGGCAATTTCAATTTTGATTCAATTACCTTCAATTAGAGTCTTTGTGGTTCAATTAGTTGGGCATTTAATTAAGAGCAATTATTCTCAATTTCGGGAAGCTGCTCTGCTCCAGATCGGGTTTTCAGAGGAAAACGCGACGCCTCACGTTTTGTCTTGTTCGACTCAGTTTTTGGCTTCTCATGGCTGTTGGGAAAGCTCAAAATGAGAGTCTAAAATTGAAGAACCTAGAATGAAGGAGGCAAAAGAGGCCAGATATTACATGAGTGGCAGGTATGAGATTGTTGTAGCAAGAGTCAAAAGATTGGAAGGTTTGCATTCTGGATGATATCAAAGTGGTAGAAGAGAGGAGAGGAAAGTTATTTGAGGTACGAAGGTAGGAAAACGGCAAATGAAGAGTGTTGAAGAAGATACAGACCAGAAAAGACATAGAAGATTCAGAATTCACTCGAAAGCACATCATGCTGAGCTGATGACAATTTCGGCTTCAGTTGACTAAAACAAGAAAGTAGAGTAAAAAAGCAGATAGATATTCCTCCAATAGGGTCTGTCAACTGAGTCATCGTGACATTCACACGGTAATTTGCCGCACGAGACAAATTTCAGCGATCATATATATATATCCCCGATTGTATCGATGTGCTCGGCGCTTAACGTAAATTATATGATTCGTGATTGTGTTACACAGGCTGCTCTAAATTACAGTGTACCAAGTCTAGACGAGTGGAATAGAGTTGATTCGTGTCTTTTTCACATGAAATTTTCAACGTGATGAATGGTTTATGGCGGGCGGCATGTTAAAAAAAGATGGTGGAAATATACCGCAGAGTTTTTTGTCTCGCAAGGAAGAACATTTTTCAATACCTACTGGTAAGATCTAGATATGCATTCACCAGGTTTTTTGTCTCCTTTCGTTATGTCATTTGTCTAAATCCGGCTTTGCACTAACAATGTGCGGACCGCAAAACCACAACTCAAGGTATGACATGTTAATTAGACGTTTTGGCTGCAGGCGTGACCTCGCGGTCCAAACCAGACGGGAGCAGAGGGCTCGATGCAACGAAACCGTGTTTAAATTATGTTATGTATTCATGTATTCTTATTTCTCCGGGGACTTTGCGGATATGGCCGGCACACGGGCGGATATTGATTGATGCCCTTACGCCGTCATCCTTTCAATATACCGGAGTTGATTAGGAGATAATGAGTTTTGGGTAGGACCTGATTGGTTTTTGGCCGATCTTTAATTACTTTCTTGTACAGTTAGCGTATTCGGTATCCTACTTTGTTCGAGGCTGGTTTTCCTACGTATCGATTATCGAAATCGATCATCTGTGGGTGTTGAAATCATAATGATGAAGCCTGCCAAGTTGCCGTAGACTAGAAGTAAACGATTTAAAGATCTTACTCGACATGAGAGAAACTCTATACCTTGATTTCTGCATACTATGAAAGATGTGCCGCTCATATTACAAAAAATCTGCTTTGGAAGCTGTATTCAACTCTGAACACAAGGACACTAATTCTAGGTGAAATCGACTAGTGTTTAAATATGTTGCAGCTTATGACCTACTTAACAAAAAATGTAATAGGCAAAATGCTGAATAATGAACAGTTTTCGAACTACAGCTAGTCAAACACGAAAAATTCGGGTAGGATTATAACATAGAAAATTGGATATCGCTGTATTCGTCTAATTTTTTAATATGTTGTAGCTAATGATTTACTGAACAAAACGTGTACGGGGACAAAAAGCCAATTTATGAACATTAGCACAACATATTAAAAAATTTGCCGATTTCACCGAGGCATAATTCAAGCTATTTTTCATGTTTGACTGCCTGCAGTCGAAAAACTGTTCATTATTTGGCTTTTCGCCTATTACATTTTTTGTTCAGTAGGTCCAAGGCAACAACATTATAAAAAATTAGCCGATTTCGTGGAGATCCAATTTCACATAATCAAAGCGCAGAGCTGAATTGTTTATATTTGACTAGCTATAACTCAAGAACTGTTCATTATTTAGCTTTTGGCCTGATACATTTTTTTTTCAGTAGGTCATAAGCTACATTATATTGAAAAATTAGAAGATTTGACCGAAATCCAATTTTCTAAAGAATTAGTGTGGGTTTTTTGTAGCTTAAGCTTCAAACTTCCATCCATTCATTTTCTAATCATTATATGATTATCGTAGGAATTGCATGTACTTTAACTAAGCATCAATAAGGACTTTTTATGGTATAAGTAACAACAATTGCTAAAAAAATGAATGAATATAGAAGATAATGAGGTGACCTACAAAGCCTAAACTCGCTATTCAGGTCGCAAGAAATATCAATAAACATCAAGAAGCGGCTTCTTAAGAAATTTGCAACCAAGAATACCGGAAGTGAGGAATAACAATACATGCAAACAAGAAATGAGTGTTAAAGCCAGAGAAAATTCAAATAAAAACGTTGGGTATTGGATGTAATGTTTGTTACCGATGACACAGTTTGGGCTTTATGTATTTATTTCGAGATAAGAGAGTTGGGGAGGAATTATTTGCCAATATCTATCTAATGAAGCAAGCGGCTTTTTTTAATGTTCGATTGAAAGAAGAAAGATATAAAATATGAATCGTTAGGATGATTTATTGATATGGGTGCGTCTGTATGTATTAGATACATGTATATGTCATACAGAGTGCTCCTGAATAAAAGAGGTTGATCATTTATCGGTGATATTATAGAGGAAATAAAATAAAAATAGAGTTTTTTCTTCTTTCTCACCAGAACTATTAAAAAAAAATATTCAACACGCCCCTAATTTCAATCAATTTCCCGGCCGCACCTACGATGAGGGTCAGCTTTCCGCGTGACGCGGAAAATCCAATTTTTCCGAAACTTTATGGTCCAGAAGGAATTTACGGTCCCCTAAAAAGGAAGTAACAATTAAGCGGGACATTCGGATCCTGCAGGGGCGGAATATATAGACGCATAAATCAAAAGCGAGGCAACGAGCAGGAAAGTCGTTAAGATGCGCAAATTAAAAGGAACCATTAAGATGTCTCGGAAATCATGCATAAAATTCGAATTATTCAATGGCGAACCTGCCGATAATTCAGGTCGCTTCACGAGACCCGAGATAATGCGCCAGGTGGAGCTGAATCAGGGTGGTCTAGAGGAGGTTTCGAATCGAGAATTGGAGGTGATAAGGACTTGATTTGTGGGGGAATCGTTCTGGAATAAAATCGCCTTTCAGTATTGTAATTTTTCAGGATTATCTACAAGAAATAATTAGTCGAAGAATCATTAAAACCTACTAGAAGGGAAGTTTAAGTTGAATTCCTATAGCATGAATCTTTTTCTTCGAGAACAATTATCATTTGTGATTCCAAATAGTCAATCGACTCAAGCTGGTCCAGTTGCCTGGCTAGCCAAACGGAATTATCCGAGATAGTGTGGCCAATTTCCCGTATCTACTTCTGCCCCAGCAGTGATCCGAGTTTGATTAGTTCCTCAAGAATTCGCTGATAAGTCCCCACTCACTCCCGAATCCTGGAGAGAATTGCTGGACCGATAAATTCAAACTGCACTATCGGATTGAAATGCAGGAACAGAATAGTTTTCGTCCAAGTACATGATTTGATGATTAATCATCCAGCTTGAAAGATGGAGAGAGAATGGATCAGAGTCATGGTAGACTTATTGGTAGATCATACAATCATCAAGCGAGAGCAAGAAAGCTGAAGAAATATATACAGGAAGTGCAGAAAGGAATCTCTTTGGCGCAAGCAAGGAAGATTGTTGTGAGTTTGGAAGAATGTTTGCATGCAGAAGTATACAAAAGCCTTCTCCATCTCACTGCCTCTTCTCCTCTTGACTTTCAACAGAAGCATTAATTCAACCAGGACAGGTTTGCATGCAGACGTAAAATCGCACCTTTACATTAATCTTCATCGAATGCTTCGCGACGTCTCTTTGGACCGTAATTTTAGCGGACGTGACGTCGCACAAGAGACGTAATTGATTTAAGGACAATCCTCGATGAATGGTGGCCACCGGCCCGTAAACATCTCCGTAGGAAGTGACTCGTATGACGACTCCATGAGTGATAGACGTTGGAACGCCATTAAGTTATTACACTATTTGGGTCGGCTACCTTGTCCAGGATTAGGGACGGTGCGGTGTGCTAATTTTGCGGGTCTAAAACCGCAGATGGCGCTGAGGTCTCGGTTTCACATGTCCGGGGATAATCGTGGTTAGTTCGAGGTTGAATCTTGGCTCCTTGCTCAATTTACTCTTTAACTATCTTCTCTTCCGATTGTATAACTTTTGATTTTTGCTTGGACTCACCTAACAATCAAGTCTATATATATTTATATATATACATTCTCTCAGTATGGCCGATCAAAGCTTCTAGTAGTCTGTTGTCACCATATCTTTACATGAGACCAAGAGAATGAAAAAATGCACAGCGTTTGGAGTGTTATAATGATGTATATATCACGGGAGGCAGCGCCACCTATCGGAAAAACGCATCGGGACAAATGGCCGCCATGCAGCAGTCGTTAAAGCGACGATGGTGATATTTCCGCTAGGCCGTAAATCAGAGTCGTTAATTAGAGTGTGTATTAGGGGTTTAATAATCCAGAATAAATGAGTTTTATTGGACCGAGTGCCGGTGGCGGACTACAGTTCGCAACATATCATATTTCGACGGCGTCATACATAACCTCTCTTTCTCTACGTTATTGAATTCGCATTTGTCCGTCGCTGCGGTCACGGTGTTCCGGTTTTTATTCGATATTATATTGTCGGCTGCCGGTGAGTTATGAATGTTACGCGGCGGTTCATTTTTATGGGTTATTTAGTGAGTTATTCCATAGTTTTCGGGCTCGAAATGGCGCATGGGAAGGTTTTATCGGCGTCATTTGGACTAGCTCGTCGTTTTTGAATTCCGAATCTCTGGCCTCTGCCCAAGACACCTTATGATATCTAGAGTAATGAATAATTGGAACAAAAGGTATTATATATATATCTGCCTTTAATTCTGAAACGTAATCTTTGCGGCTGTAGGTATATATAAGGCGTTTTAAGTCTTTGACCTGGTACACTTTAGGCGTTTGGAAACGCTAAACCGCATTTCAAAACAGAGCTAATATACACGAACATGCGCGTTTGCTGGATCTTAAAAGCGCATTTGTATGAGGACGCGAAATGCGCGTTTCCAAACGCCTAATGTGTAAACGATCTAAGTCTTCAACGATTTCGGAATGCCTTCACAGGATATAAAATATAAACCGTGTTTAGTTATCAAAATATCGACTTCCTAACACAGTTAGAACATTTACACCTGTAAAGCATGCCATTAGCCTGCACTCATGCTACGTTTGCTTGAGTCCCACGCGAAAAAAACAATGACTCCAGTGTTTTGTCGGACTCTGATAAACAGCCGTATCTCCCAGACCAGAATTGCAGTAAGCAACACACATGCTTTCTGTTTCTTGAAGAAGAAATGTTCAATCGCTATCGTTTGAAGCCATGATTCATTATTTTGTCTATGTGGCGTTAACAGGGTCGTTTATGAATCTTGTCGTAGGAAGAATTAAATATTTAAGTAATGATAGATTCGTTACGTACATTCACAAGAAATGTATGTAGCCTATTATCAAACTGGAATGGCTTAGTAAGTTACAGCAATTCTCCAGATAAGCCATCTGGTACGAACAAATTATGGAAAAAACTTATCGATGTTTTCTTCTTAAGGTGATTTTCGAGAACAGATTTCTCTGAAGACTCACGAAACCGGCCGTGTGGGCTCACCCTGCGAACGTAGGAGGCCGAATATGGGCACTTGATCCCTGCGACATTTTCGTTTGTAACTCGATAATAATAAATTGATCCCAATTATGTCTTTATCGGCCAGATTCGACACCGTTGTTAGACACTTATCGGCCTCTGGGAAGGGCGTATAGGCGTAGATGTAAACATCGAAAGGTAGTTCGTTAAAGCAGGAACGAGACCTGCGTGGGCAAAGATAAGGCGAAAAACAATACAGAGTGGTGTTTGGGTCGTGTTTTTGCTATCGTCGATGTTGCGGAGTTGGCTGAGGCATAAAATTGGTTTTATCGATCTGCCAGTTGTGACAGATCGGTGCTTAGATAAAGCTTGACGCGAAAATGAGAAGGTTAATTATTCAAAGAGGAAGAATTGCTGTTGAGAAGGTAATTACCAGTAATGGTATTTTTGGGTCAAGGTGATTTCAAGGTTAAGCTTCGCAAGAGGGTCTTTGTAGTATTTATCAATGGAACATCCTGTATATTTTTCATACTTGAGACAACAAGGTCTCAACGGTCTGAGTAACCTTACATCGTCTTAAAAACGTGATAAAGACCTATACACATTGTTTGTATCTATGATCGCTTATATTTATCAATTCATGATATTGTTATAACAACAAGTAAACAATGTATAGTATATAACATTACTAGCAAGGTTCAAAAAGTGGCAAAACAAAAATAGTGTGATTGGGATAACTGAAGATGTTTTGTTGGTCTACTTGAATCAACTATCAGCTAGATTCAGCCCTAATACTTTATGGGCAAAATGGTCTACGCTGAAGAGCTGCTTAGAAATGAAAGAAAATGCCCCTGTTCGCAGGTTTGTGTTCCTTAAAATATTTATTGAAAAATATGACGTTTAGTTGTGATTTGCAGATTTCAAAAGGTAATAGCGTTTCTGAAATGAAAAAATGAGCGTTATACTCCAAAAAAGGCCAAGGTATTAAGTAAAAAAGAGGCTGAACAATTTCTTTTACATGCTCCTGATGACCAGTGGTTGCTGGCGAAAATTGTAACAATATTTGGGATTTTTGGATGTTGTCGATGTGACGAAATTCTCTCCTTAAACATGAATGATGTAGAAGATATAGAAAAATACGTTATTGTGACATTGCGGCAAACAAAAAATTCAACAGCAAGAAGATTCACCATAACCGATGATGGCTGCAGCTTCAAGCCCTGCATGTTATACAGAAAATATGTAAATATTTGACCTCCTGGAACAGAAGGCCTAATATTTTTTTTGACAAACCGACATGGAAAGTGCATTTCCATTAATGCTGGCCAGCACACTATTGGTGGTGTCCCAAAACAAATAGCGAAATATTTAGGTTTAAAAGACCCAGAGTTATCGAAATGTCTAGCAAATTATTTAGTAGTACGAAGAGTACAAATGTTCTGCAGTCCTCGAGTTCAACATTTTCTGACTCAACCGATGGTTCATCAGTATCAACTCTTTCATCATCAAAAATCTGTGTTACTGGAAATAACAATTGTACCATGATTTTCAACATATATGACGATGAAACAAAATTTTCTGATGTAAATAATACTACTAACTTGTAAAATTTTGCAAGTAAACTGTCAGTTTTACAAGTTAGTGACTTGATAAAATAAAATTTCTTCATTAATATTGTGTTTTTGGAAACTGACGTTTACATATGAGGAACAAATAAATGTATTAAGTTCACCCGGAAACCATAATGTAATTTTTTCGGGGCAATTGAATGTTCAACACACTTCTTCCGACGCCGGAGTCGCCCAGTCCTTAATCCGTCGAAAATATGAAATCATAACACAGAAATAAAGCATGGAACAGCCTCGATGTATTCCTGACATGTCCGGCCGTATGGAAGGATTAAGCTCGAGATTTCTTGGAATGTTGCGATACCAACGGCAGACGTCAAAGCATCCTCGGCGGCTGCAATAATCCCCTTCATAAATTTCGAACCGCTCCGTTGGCTCTACTGCTCAGATACGACGCCTATACTAGTCGCGGATACAGCTAGGTTTCTCCGAATTATGGCCACTTAACATTTTACTGCACGGCCCTGGCTTATCGGAAAATTTTGATGAGATTATTAGCGTTATATACTGCCTCGTAACTGCAGCCGATACGTGCGGCGGTGTAGACCAGGAGGATATTGCCGTTTTCTGTTATAGCTCTAGCTGGAACAACGTTAAAACACTGCAGATGCACCTAAAAAAAATACCGGTAGATATCAAAAACACAGGTGAATGGAAAAACCCATGTTCAGCACACTTGAAACATTGATGGCCAAAGATGTGATGTTCCAGCTAGGGTAGGTTAGGTCAATCGTTATACAGCAGAGGGATGGTAACTTATACACTGGACACTCATCAAGGGTGGTTATTTCTTAAGTCATGTTGCACAGATACCCAATGAATGAATCATTCAATCAATGACTTCAGTTCAACTCTTCTTGTACCTTGGTCGAATGATATTATATATTTCCTTTGTTTCTCATTTGTAAACGTCAGTTTCCAAAAACACAATATTAATCAAGAAAGTTTATTTTATTAAGTCACTAACTTGTAAAACTGACAGTTAACTTGCAAAATTTTTACAAGTTAGTAGTATTATTTACATCAGTAAATTTTGTTTTATCGTCATATATGTTGAAAATCATGGTATAATTGTTATTTCCAGTAACACAGATTTTTGATGATGAAAGAGTTGATACTGATGATGATGAACCATCTGTTGACTCAGAAACTGCTGAACTCGAGGACTGCAGAACATTTGTACTCTCCTTACTACCAAATAATTTGATAGACATTTCGATTTTTTTGTTGACGGAATCATCGACATAACTCATCGCAATTTCGGTGCTCTTCCACCCTCCTGCACTCTTAAGTGCTAAAATATATATAATATATATATGATATATCTTCTACATCATTCATGTTTAAGGATGGAATTTCGTCACATCGACAACATCCAAAAATCCCAAATATTGTTACAATTTTCGCCAGCAACCACTGGTCATCAGGAGCATGTAAAAGAAATTATTCAGCCTCTTTTTCACTTAATATCTTGGCCTTTTTTGGCGTATAACGCTCATTTTTTCGTTTAAGAAACGTATTACCTTTTGAAATTTGCAAATGACAACTAAACGTCATATTTTGCAATAAATTTTTTAAGGAAAACAAACCTGCGAACAGGGGCATTTTCTTTCATTTCCAAGCAGTTTTTCAGCATAGACCATTTTGCCCATAAAGTATTAGGGCAGTTGATTCAAGTGTACCAACAAAACATCTTCAGTTACCCCAATCACACTATTTTTGTTTTGCCTCTTTTTGAAGTCGTCGTATTCTCGCTCGTACCTTGAAGCTGATTTTGTAGATAATAAACTTGATGCTACACTGCTGGCTGCCTCAATAATTTATTTTGGTACATTCATTTTCGCTTTCGCCAAAACAAATGTAAAGAAAAATGAACAGACATGATCATGGCAACGCTTCCATAGCTTACGACATTTGAGATTTTTTTGGAATTTATCTAACCTTTTTACAAAAGAGAAACAAATAAAATACACGCAAGGTAACGGGTTTTACTGGCTCAAGGAGGTAACTGACGAGCCGCAGGCGAGTCAGTTTTATCCTCCATTTGCCAGTAAAAACCCTCTTACCTTTCTAGTAATGTTATATACTATTCCTCTCGTAAATCATAACGTCATAACGAACCAATCATTGAATAAATGGCATGAACAAAGTTGGTGCCTTTCTCGACCTACCCCTGTAACCTTATACCGTATTTTCGGCGCCTCATCTCTTCAGATCATGTTAACGTTTGTCTCGTTATGCCTTCAGGTCCTACCGGCGCCAGATGTCAAGAACAAAACCTTCGCCCCATTGAATATTTTGGACACCGAGCGTAAAAACCATTGACACTGAAGTTATTCGACTCGACTTCGTGAAATTCGAAACATTTGGCCGGTAACGCCCATGATCTCTTCAGAATTTTTGGTTCAGTAAGATTTTTTGATTAATGCTTGAAAGTTTCACCGAAACAACTACAATTCCAACACTAGAATTCCTCGTGCGTCTTAATTTAAACGTTGGTCGCCGACAAAGCCAGCCGGGAAATTGGAAATCCGGCTCGAAGGACCAGAGTTTGCGAAATCCGGGTCGCGGTTTTGCGAACATCAAATCCGAAATTCCGATTATTTTGCGGGAAGTAATTAACGACGTTGTCACCGACAGACTCCGGCGTCCCCGTAATTTATTCCATGGGCGGACGCGTGGGAGGCTTCTGCGGTCAATCGTCGACGGGACGTCAATCCGACGCTCTGGCCGACGTCAACGCCGGACAGGAAAATTGCGTTTTGGGGATTTTTTTTTGTTCTTGAAACGGCGTCCGATTTAATTCCCGATTCATGTGAAGTATTTTGATATAAATTTATCCATATGTTGGAAGTTACGACTCGTACATCAAAGGAAACAAATAGAATAGAATATAAGTTCATCTGGCGTGCTGCTCCATCAGTCTTATCTTCCAGAGCACGTTCCTTCAGAATCTTAACACATGCGTCCCAAAGTGGGACGCTAATTGTTTCGATAAAGCGCACCGAAATAACCCTTTGATCGAGTGGTCTCTTGAAGATTTCTGTAGTGTCCGCTTTGGGCTGGCAATAAACATATTTCCTGAGTCGATATAAGAACGCTTAGGACCTTTATATCTGGAACTTTATGAGATGCATTGAAAGAAGTGGCTGTTCGGCTTTGATATCATTTTATACAAGTCTTTGACGTCTTCCTATGTCTTCTACATTTCTTTTACGTTCGTTTATATACATCTTCTTTTTAAAGGTGAGGAGAATTCCGTACTCAGGGTTGAAATGATCTATCATCATTTCTGATTCACTCGCCTGAATTGTTCTGTGAATCTTTACGACCTTTTGAACAATTATTTTAATTCAAGTTAGCTCTTGCATTTTCTGATGTTGTAGAGAATATTTCGGACGTTCTTCTGTTCTCGGTGAAGGATCTATTAGCTAAGTCCTCCTGGGCGTGAAAGAAGAATTCCATCCAAATAACGACGTCAGTGATGGCCTCAGATGTTTCGGCTTCAGAAGACAAACGTGCCCGCTTCATCTATCCTAGGAGACCAATTACTGGTTCTCTTTTTTCAGGAACTTTTACGGACGTGAACCCGACTCTGGTCAATCCAATTAATGCCTTACATCTTCACGTTGATCCCACGCGCTCCACACAATCGACCGTGAAAATCACGCTAGCCACAGCCTCTAAGAAATGGGCTAATTACCGTCCAAATTCCGATTTTAATGACCGCGCATTAAGGTGTAACCACAAATACATGGCAGCGGTAGAACGAATTTAGTTGAAGCAAGAACGCCTTTAACGCAATATTTCGAATTTCACGCAACTCTCGATCGAAGTCGACGATATATCAAACTCCTCAATACACAAATGCGCGTCCAATTTAAAATTATGGGTCTCTAGGTTCTTTTATCTCAAGAAGTAGATTTACTGATTTCTAATTAAAATCACTTGTCGCTATACGCTTTAACTTCTTTTTTACTATTATGATAATTGAGTGTTTTTGTCTACTGAGCGAAATACAAGGTTTCTCAATAATTGCCCAGTCATAAAGTAGTCTGGAAGCAACAAAAAGTCATACAAGGATTTGTTTTGATTACTTCATATTCGTTCTAGCAACTTTCAATCTTTTACACCTCATAACGTCATCTTCTAATTTAAAACTAATGAAATATTTCCCACTCTTAAAACGTTCATGCCCCATTCACAGTTTACATCTGTTGTTAGAAGAATTACTCTTGTTAAAGAAACAGCCACAAGGCCAGAAATATACACAACAACTGCACCTTGCATAAATATTGAATGTAAAACACGATGACACAAACTACACTTACGTGTGATTAAAATGTCGTTCAACCCTCAAAAACCCTACCCCAGACGAAATGAAAGGTATCTCTGTCATCTGGAAGCACTACCAGAGACCTAGAGCTCAGACTAGAAGAAGAGACGAGCAGGAAGTGGATAATATAAAGAGAGTTCGGATCGAAGTCGACTGGGCGAGTTAAGTGGTAGAACCTGTGAATGCGGACTTGGATTTATGGCCTCCTAAATTGAGATAATTCAAATAGGGCGAATAAAGTGGAGTAAGAAGATGCAGCCACATCCGGAAAAGGCGAGCACCTTGAAATACAAGAGGGATCTCTGCTGAAATTCAATTTTGGGGGTGAGGCAAGACCCCAATGCGGAAGGAACCTTTTCCTCCGCTTAGGAGCAATTGGAGTGATAATTTAAGGCAGCCAGATCCGAGAATTCTAGGCAACAAGGTGTCATATAAATAGTTCAACAGCGTCTGGACAGGAAGAGCATAACTTTTTACTTCAGCAAAACCCAATTTGAAAAAAACTGTGAAAAAGCTAATCCTGCTTCAATTAAAAATTGACGCAACCTACTCACACAAAGAAGTAAGTCTATTTGACGAAATTTGTACCTTTACCAAGAAAGAAAACATTGAAGCGAATAAATATCTAGAGTTATGAACGCCTTTAGCAACCTTTCCCGATAATAACTGAACTTAAGATAGATGGCGTTGCTCGAAAGCGCGGTTTTATTACTGCCGCGCTGTCATTGACACTCGTCAAACTGTCACTTTGTGGAGGAAACGAGGGACCGAGCGAAGAACGGGTTTTAATGGCCAATAAAACGCTTCGCGGGCATGTTAAAGTTTTTGTGCAACGAGGAGTAATTGAACGTACGACTTTCATTGACAGAGTTGAACTGAGGAGTGACAAAGTTCGAAACCTGCAGCTTGTAGGCGGTGGACTCCTTTTTGTCCACCATTTAATTACATTTCGAGTTGTAGAGGGCCTGGTTTTTATGATTAGGACGTGCATAAAGGTTTCAATATCCATAAGAACCGGCTGGCCTCTAGTGCTGCCCTCTCGCCGCAACATCTCCCATAATAATGCGACGTAAATTAAAGTCGCGTACAAGAACATCCAGAGACTCGCGTTTATAGAAGATCCCGTGAAAATAACGTAATCGGGAATGGGCGTAATTCGAAAATTACCCAGCTAACGTCTGTGGCGTAAATCAATGCGCGTTTTGTTTGCAAATATTTCTGGATTGTCCCCAGGGGGCATGAGTTAACGCGATCTTTGACCCAGCGTTGCTCTCTCGCAGCCATAAATTTCCGTATGACCCGACTCGAGGTACATACCTCTATCTGAAAAAAGCGGTGAAATAAGGAAAGGTGAAATCCTCGACTTTGTCGTCTTTGTTATCCATACTGAGAGGCGAGCTATGGACTTAACATCACCAAGATACAGGCATTTCTTCTTACGAGCTCTTGATGATTCAAACCTCCATCTCAGAAATTTGTTCCCATCTCCAACATCTCAGTAATAAAATGTGATGCTTTTGGTCAGAATTCAGACCATTTCTGCTTTAAAATCTTCCCCTGCGTATTTTGCTTTCAGCACAAATTTGAACGATTTCAGAATGAAAATTTTCAGGCCTGCAGCAGAGACCTCTGCAGTGTTTAAGGGATCAATATGCAAGAGTGGTTCCGCTTTCGTTAATTTTCTTTTGGGCGCTATCCGGGCGTGACGCGAGAGGGGTCCATATTGAAAACACCCTGTAATTGACGTAACCGAAATTATTAAACCGCGTAGCGATATCGTTCACTCTTGATGTTTTCAGAGAACTTCGCCCTTGCCTTCTAATTGCCCAAGTTCTCGCTCAACTTCGTGTATATGTGGGCGCGAGAGTATACGCCCGTCGTAGGATATTATACGCCCGACTCCTAAAGTTTCCGAATCGAGTGTGGCAAAATAATTGAGTCATTAGGTGCGCGAAGTTTGGTTCGCGACGTGTATGATTAATGATGGCGTCATTGTGACTTGTTTACATAATAAGGGTCCTTGCGTACCGCAGTGGTAATTGGTGTGGTGCTAACTAGGAATTACGCATCTCCAGAGGACACCTCTATTGTTCCTTCAGCTCTTGAGGGACTGCTACGCTCAAAATTCAACTCCTGGCAAGAACGCCAATCTCACTTGGGAAAGATGTACATAAATAATTTTGATCCTTTCAATTTGATACCTCCTAAACAAAGCTTGAAGTATCGTTGAAGCAAAGACCTTTCTCGCATGAAGTATTAATTTAGGTCAGTAAAAATTTCGAAAGAATTCAAAAGCAAAAAAATTGTGAAAGCACAGTGCAGTCTTAGCAAACACTTAAATTTGAGATTTCCATAATGTGCGTTAATTGTTTTGCGCAGTGTAGTTTTGTCAGTTATAGAACCAATCTTATCTAATTCTAGGGCTTCGACAAGAGTAATATCTGAAGAGGGAGGCTTAGAACATCTAGTAGAAGAAGAGCTAGGAGAGTTCTCGACCAAAAACCTGCGAATTTCTCTTGTTTACTCTTGTTGAGCAAGCATCTCTGTAGAAGGAGAATCTCGCCATTATCGGTTACCATCTGTCACGTCCTGGGAATTAGCGTACGGAACCCTTTCACCTCCCATCGATTATGGATTATCCGCATAAACCCGCGCTTGTTGAATGCCCAATGTCCCGAGGTTTCTCCCTCAGTCCCGCGTTTGTTATCATATTTATTATTAAAGCGGACCATCGATCCATAATTAATTCAGATGCCAATTTCACAAAGCCCGATGTTTTATTAAAACCGTCCGATTCTGTGGTCCGTGGGCCGCGTTCCGAATTTTTAATGCCCGAGGGCCCGAGCCGAGAGCGCCTTTGATTGCACGGTTATTGTGCGATATGTGTGCCTGTATTTGTACACCGTGGTGCCGTATTGCGGACATTAGTATACCGTGGTCGGACTCGGGCGTACAGCGCCGCCTGTGGCAAGACGTGATCAACGGGCTGAAAACATTTTTCGACCGTGAAAAGGGTACAAACACGAGCCACGTGCGAGGGCATGTTTTGGGAGGAATTTCGAGCGGTCTATCCGACTTTGGAGATTGACATTTCATACGTCATGCTCACATGAGCTAAGTGTTTTGTTTTGGAACGTAGACAGCCAAATTCCATCGCAATTTTCATAAAAAAAATCAAAATTTTTCGAATTCTGGAAACTCAAACTTTCCCAACCGATGGGAGACAATTTCCTGTTCAAACCGGTCCTGTATCGAACCATCTATACCCTTAGAGTATAATCCTAACGCCGGCCAAGCATAACAATAGAGGCTTTCCGCAGATACACAATTGGATCGGCTTCATATTACCTTATCCATTATACAAGATTCGACTCAAGCCTTCGTACCACGTCTAACCAACTCACTGTTAGCCGGTAACATTTGAATTCTGCACGGAAATGATGGATTCATTCTCAAAGGCAATATTCTCCACAATGATTGGATTGGATATTCAGCTCTACGGAACTTTATTCATGTACAGGTTCGGCAAAAATTGTGTAGAGGCAGCAAATCAATGAGTGGAAGACAGTGAAATCATTGGGCATGGTTAGGAAAATTCAAGGGGTGCAAGGGTTCTTAAAGCCACCCCTTTTGACATGAAGAGGGTGGCCCCAGGCAGGTCTATTTATGTGCTATCGGGCGATCCATCGGCAGGAGACAATATCCAATTAAACTAATTATTGGTCGACATTAATCCACGTTCGATAGTCGATTATGAACAATCGCTGGCTTGGAAGCTGATGGTGAGGGAGTTTCCCATAGAGCTGCAGGAGAGAATTAGTGTCAGGATGAGGGTTTTGATCGGTGGGATAGCTGGATTTGATTACAGTTTGAACACTCACGTTTTAGTGAATCTCGTGGAATAACTTTCTGATGCAAGGGGAATACACAAAGTGATAACTTGGAAGGAAATGAAAATATTTTAATTGTTTCTCATTTGTAAAAGTCAGTTTCCAGCATTGAGAGAAATTCACTTTCCATGTCGATATGCCAAAAAAAATCTTGGGCTTTCTGTTCCAGGAGGCCGAAGATTTACATATTTTCTGTATAACATGCAGGGCTTGAAGCTGCAGCCATCATCGGTTATGGTGAATCTTCTTGTTGTTAAATTTTTTGTTTGCCGTAAGGTCACAATAACGTATTTTTCCATATCGTCTACATCATTCATGATTAAGGAAAAAATTTCTTCACATCGACAACATCCAAAAATCCCAAATATTGTTACAATTTTCGCCAGCAACCATTGGTCATCAGGAGCATCATGTAAAAGAAATTGTTCAGCTTTTTTTTTACTTCATACCTTGACCCTTTTTTGGCGTATAACGCTCATTTTTTCGTTTCAGAAACGATATTACCTTTTGAAATCTTCAGATAACAAGTAAACGTCATATTTTTCAATAAATTTTTTAAGGAAAACAAACCTGCGAACAGGGGCATTTTCTTTCATTTCCAAGCAGCTTTTCAGCATAGACCATTTTGCCCATAAAGTATTAGGGCTGAATCTAGCTGAGAGTTGATTCAAGTAGACCAACAAAACATCTTCAGTTACTCCAATCACACTATTTTTGTTTTGCCACTTTTCGAAGTCGTCGTATTCTCGCTCGTACCTTGAAACTGATTTTGCAGGTAATAAACTTGATGCTATACTGTTGGCTGCCTCGATAATTTCTTTTGGTACATTCATTTTCGCTTTCGCCAAAACAAATGTAAAGAAAAATAAACAGACATGTTCATGACAACGCTTCCATACCTTACGACATTTGCGACAAATTATTGAGATTTTTTTGGAATTTATCTAACCTTTTTACAAATGAGAAACAAATAAAATATAAAACAATACTCGCTAGGTAACGGGTTTGACTGGCTCAAGGAGGTAACTGACGAGCCGCAGGCGAGTCAGTTATATCCTCCATTCGCCAGAAAAACCCTCTTACCTTGCTGGTAATATTATATACTATTTTCGATGAAAGAATTTGCAGCGTTTAAATGTGAAACCTCCGGTGTCATCTCGTGGAATTGAATAATTCAACGTAGGCTCTGGCTGGCATCGCCGGCAGAGTTCTCCGAAATAAAGGTAATTTATTACGCTAATTTACACGGTAAAATAGCGGCAGATGCTGATTAAAATTTAATTTTTCCGACGATGTCGGCACGCGTAACTGATGACATTTGCTAGCGGACTTGTCGTGGGAGATGTTCTATGGCTTCCGTGCATGAAAGGGGGAAAATAGGATGTTTGGAGTGAATCTTGGCTTCGTAGAAATACACGAGATCCAGCCAACAATGATTCACGAATGAGAACTCTCCATAATGAAGAGAAATTGAAAAAAAAAAGTGTTGTTACTACTTCTGCTTTTTTAAAATCTTCTATAATCGTACATTCTTTATTAATTTGTAATGTTAACTCTTTCGTTTTTCCTTTTTTTCAAACTTTGTTTTCGTACAAATACAAAAAGCTGCATCAAAAGAGATTATTGACTTCATTAGCATCAATTACAATACCAACATCCTTGACTAGAATTTGTATAAAGCAGCAGTGATAAACGACAAGTTAAGTAAAACAAATTCATTTCGTTCCACATCATCTCTGGGGCAGATCTATTAAAGTTATCATTTGAGGAAATATCGAAGAATAATAAATATCCCCTTCTAGTATACAACGAAGTGAAGTTATGACCGTCAAGTTGTTCGTTTACAACTGTTATATCGTTCTTGAAGGCAATCGAATAAAGCTATCACGCGTAATGGATCAGGGTATTGAATATTTCATTTTCACATAGTAACCTAATGGACTTATATTACCACATCGAAATCCTCTAGTTTCTTGCTCGTTGTGAAACAGCATTCACCGATCGCATAAATTTCAATCTTGCATCCGATTTTCAACCCTATAACTATAGGGGTTAATTCAATTTTAAATTGATTCCGTTGCCGCTTGTCAAGTTTCAAAAAGTAGATAGTTCGATCTAATAGACACAACCATTCTGTTTGGAGCAATAATAAAGCAATAATAAAAATGAGGATGATGAAATTGAAGAAGAGCAAAAAGCAAATATAACTTCAAAAAGAAAAAGTATCGAAAAAGAAGAACAAAAAAAAATTTAAGAAAAGATTAAAGAACCATAAAAACAGTCATTTTCAGTGACTATCTACCTAAATACTTCAGTGTAAAGTTCCCCGATCGCTTCGACAGGAGAAAAATCTGAAACTGGATACCTCTACCGGTCGATTGGGTTACAACGCATTTTTTTTTCTCCTTTTCCCTCCCATTTTGCGCCTCGACATAGACGATTGATTTCCCGAGCCTTTCGTGGCAGATTTCTTGGGAGTTCCACCGGCTTAATGAGGAAATGAATCCCGGTCTTCTCGAATTACTCCGACTAATTACTTTTCTTTGTTACAGGTGAGTAACCCAGTGCAACCATTCCTCTTCGCCTCTATGCTCAGGTAAAGTTGAACTTCGAGACTCCCAAGCGAGTTTTTGTTAGATCAGATACGATGGAGAATTCAATATGCGATCGGTTCATTGAATTGGAGATCGCAGCAATGATATAATTCTCAAAGTAGCATTCTTTATAGAGAGAGTGTTTAGTTTCTTATTTGATTTTACTTATTTGTTAATGAATATCAGTTCTGAGTGTTCAGTATTTCATCGATGAAGAGTTTCATCTGTTCTGCTGGGACTTTTACCGGAAAAATCCCAATTTTCCATTGTGATAGCCTATCTCTCAAACTCAATGATGGATCGAGAACCTTTAAATCTTTGAACACCGGTACGGTCTAATCAATCACCCTACTTCCGAAGCTGGGGATCAGCTAGAAGTTTGAAATTGGGGCAATTTCGTCTCGATAAAACTTTCCGAAGTCCTAAGACTTCCTTCGGCCTCTTGTATCGACCGTATTGGACCTACAAGTGCCGAAGCATCAAAGGCAACTCAATACGGAAACTTTTTGAGAGAATATATCAGTCTATACAGTGCATTTATGCAATAAATCAAATATAAGAGAGACGATAGGATTGATTTAATAGGTTAGGTACCTTGACATTAGGTGTTGAAGTTTGAGGTTATGTGTCAGTTTGACGTTTGAGGTTATAATTCCCCAAAATTCATTCAATTTTTCTTGGGAGCGTCAAGAATAGGGTGGGTTAGTCTCGTAATGGAACAGAATGAATTTCGGGGAGGTCCTGGATCAGATACCCTTCAGGATGGGATTTCGAAGTATTATATTTCCCAATTTAGAGCCGGTAAGGCCGTGATAAGGTCACATTAGGACGTGGCTGACGACGGGATCTACTGCGACAGCAGGATTTCGTTTGCGCTGTCTAATATCATGAAGGGGATTATTTGAGACGTCCAGGTGGAGGTATACTGGAAAAGGGATGTTTGGAGGTGAAGCTCTGTATGACACTTCCTGGAGAAATCGTAACATAAATGTGTTATCGATTCTCTTGGAATTGTCTTTGACGTAACTTATTCTTTAGACCTTATCAGGAATGAAAGGAATCCTTTATATATTTCGTTCTAATTTACACGTTTTATCATTATCGTAACCACTCAGTTTTCGAAGGCTACTTCAGATAAATCGCTTACCTATAGGTGTCGCAGAGGCTTTAATGATAGTCTCATACCTTTCTCAAACTGTTTGACCGCTCTCATATCGCATTGTCTATTTTTGTCTCTATGAGAGAGGTTTTCAATGAGACCGGTGGAATTTCTCAGATTTCTAGAAAATTTGTGTTGTGTCAAAATCTTACTTATCTTATATGAAGTACTTCTAGTGATATTAACTAACTTTGAACTGATGCTGAAATGTTGTTAATAGAATTCTATTGCATTCTTCCTTGAATCTGAAAATATCTGACTGTTTTTAATGTTTTTATTTGGAAAAATGATATAAATCAAAACAATTGACAAATTTCCATATGAAATATCTCAGTTGTCATGATAAATTCTGGCTAATCTGCAGTAATTTTGACACACATTGAGCTATGGAATAGTGAACGTCAACTTTTGGAAAGATTTATCAGTGAATTTTCTGAGAAAAAAAATTACAAATTCTACATTTTTCATGACAATTAATTCTGACTTGAAATTCATGATTTTGTTGTGATAAACTGACTGAGACTCGAGTTTGGATTCGCCAATTCCTGAGCTCTGTCACGTAAACTTGACTCGGTCTCCGAGAAACGTCACATTCATCAAAATTTATGTCCTGACTCCACTAGAAAAAGTGCGGAATAGTGCAGGATATAATTCTCTTCCCGGATCCAGACGAAAAATCTCCGATTTGGCATTTTTCGACGTGTCTTCTCGCCCCCCCCCTTCCCAAACGAATGAACGACGTCGTTGTCGGTTCCCCAAACTAAAAATATCCCATAAATACGAGCTTTTCGCCAAGACGTCGTCTTTCATGAGCGGCTCTCTGTATCCGGATCCTGCCTCGATGCTAACAGATTGCGAAAAGCAAATAGATTTAATCCGACTTGCGGATTCCGCTCCCCCATGCGATTATTATTTTTTTATTTGGAAACGCCGCTGGTTCCGTCGATAACACACATATCTCCAACTTTTTTTTACGCTCCTGCTGTAAAAGAACAGCTGCCCACTTTGAAATACAGGAGTTATTCGCGGAATTCAGAAAGGAATTTCATTCATTGCGATTTTTTTCGAAGTTTGTATGAAATTTTTCCTACAGAGTGAGATAATTTTTTTTTTCTAGAAGTGCAAGAAAAAATTCCTTCAAACTCCTCACTCTGTCACAGATGAATATGATGAAGAATTTAAAATTTCTGGATCCAGTCTTGTTCGATCTGGATTTCACGCCTCCCCTCTGCGAAGTTCTCAGCTCAAACCGACAACAGGAGTTTAATTAGAAAAGTAAAACCTAATCAAACTCTTCGCGGGTGGTAACCTTGCATTAATGAGATCGGAAGAGAGGCGCAATGCGTCCTGCTTGGTCCTGTATCACCAGGACTTCCAGAATCCTGCAGGATTTCAACGCTGCATGGCCACTGGAATATAATTTCTGAGAAAAATTGACATCTCGACAATTCACCCCTTTGAGTGGTTTGAGTTAATATTTCTTTTCTGTCCCGAATTCCTTTGATAAATTCGTGATAAATAAGAAATGCCAATGATTTGTTTGCAATTTCTTCATGTTTACTTTCAATATATATATTCTTATGAAAAAGAGAGCTAAAATAATACGATAAATGTTGAAACAAAAAGTACCTTAGCTGAGGTAAAAAAGAACGGGGTATCATACCATTCTTCGTATGATACTATAGAATCATACGAAACTATCATCACTAGTATCATACAAAGTATCGTATAGTAATACAGCCAGGGGAAGAAACCTCAGCCGAAAAAACCTGTCTCCCCGTAAAAAAATAACATAAAATATCAAATATCATGAAAATCTTGAAAGACATCAGTGTGATCATCTTCATGTTATCCGTCGATGGGCTCGGATAAACAGATTCTTCCCAAAACGACCTGCAATTCTTAATCTGAAATGAAAAAAGACAAAAGCAGAAAAGAAACCGATTATTCAGAATAAATCAAATGCATTTGCTACTTTAAAAAATATCAATATTCAGATTTCTTGGCCAAATAATGTTCGGAGGTTTATAAATATTGATGACAGAAATGTCACAAAATTTGAAAGAAATGAAAAAAAAACTCCATCAATTTCCCCTTTCCGAATCTGTTGGAAATTACGAACTGATAGTTTTTTAACATATCAAGCTAAACTTGTAAAAAATCAATTAATACATAACCTTTCAACTGTCCTCTTTCACGAGGATTTTTTTCTGTTGCCGTGTGGGTTTCTTGCAGAAGAATCACTTCGATACCATGTTCATCAGCTAATTTGGAGACGTAATCACACTTCGAAATTCAAATTCAAAATCTACAAATTCATTCTCTCTGGTCGTGAGGGTTTTTCAAACCGGATACGACTTTCCAGGTGATGATTTTTCGGCACTTCAGATGTTTGAAGACCTCTACGGGACCCCAATGGAAGGCAATCATCTCCATAGATAATCCAAACATGTTATAACACAAGAAAACAGAACATTTTTCAGGACCAAAAACTACGACATATTCCGAGAATTGTCATTCTGACAATAATAATGAAATTTAGTTATCATTAAGAACTTCAAACTGAAACGAACCACTTCGGTACAACCCTAAATACGACAAAGCCATCAAAATTTTCATCAGGTTAACATAGAATCTTCCAGAACTTTCCAGCGGTCGTTCAAACGCAAAAACTTTGAACCTACGCCACTCCAAACTTCCTCCATCGCATTTCTCCAGGCAATTTCGACGTCTTCAACGGAATTCCGCATCATCACCCGGTTGGAAACCTAGCACTCGACGATGTATTAATATTAAACGAGGAATCCGCAGAAGATTCCCAGTAATCCCATAAGTGGATGAAGAAGCAACCCTTAGTGTGTTTCGTCCAGAAAAACCGACATAATGAAGGCCAGTTTAGCCGATAAGGAGGTTGGGAGGTGTTCTTCTTTTTGGTCATGAGAGGTTTCCTTTGTTGCGCTCCAAATCTACTCGATGCTAATTCGATTTTATCTCAGGAAAGATCTAGTGGGGATTGGAGATAATGGAGCTAAACCTCATCGAATTTTTCCCAGTTTCTGAGGATTTACACACTTCCCCTGCAGCTGAATACTTTTCCCAAAAACTGGAGCTTACCTTAGATGAAATGTAAGGAATTAATTAGAGTTACCTGTGTTATCTTCTCTGTGAGGAAAGCTACTGAAGATTAGCTTGTGTCAAGTCTTCTTTGTGCAGACAAGACAGAACCAATCGAGTGGTGTGCCCCGGGAATGTCACCCTTATCAGATCGCGAGTCGTGGTGCAACTTTTCAACGTGTCAGATGAGTTATGACATAAACGCGTACGAGATAAAATTGAGCGGAGCAATTTGTTTTATTTATGTTTGCAAATGGGCGGTTTTTGAGCTTATAGTCTCGCCGCTTTGATTTATTGCTCGCGATTTCGATCGCTGGGATCTTGAAAGGAGGAAATGGGATGGAGTCGATTTCTTTCGAGGATATATGAGAGATCGGTGTCCTTGGCAAGTTTCGTGTTTTTGATTCATTTCTTAAACGGTGGTTTTATTTCTTGAGTTGGTGCCACGCCCCCCATAAATATTCGCAGTCGTTTCCAATTTATATACAACGAGAGAATGATCATTTCTTCCAATATGTCAGACGGAGTTGTTTCTTAGAATAGAATATTGCTTCCATACGTCGAGATTTCTCTTATGCAGCATCAATATCATTTGATACCAGCGATGATTGTTCTGCAAGACCAATGACCTATCGAAACCTTTCTCTCTTTTGAACTGATTGAGATACATATCCAGTTATAACCATGATAAACTTCACTGGGTAGAGTCTCCAAACCCGCATGATTTTATGATTATCAGCTTCGATTATCATGTTGAAACTTTATGTCCTTACATATAAATAACTCTGCAACCTCCAGACAATTTACATTCGACATTTCTTGATGGGGATTATTTTGTCATGTGATGTTGATGACGATATTACCTCGTTGTTGGTTTCAATGAGATCAGCAAGACTCTAGACCTATTTTTGAAAATGATTCTTCAAATTCCAAGATACATTCCAGTCATTTCTCAAATAAAATTGAGTTGGGATTTCTGTCAAGAATGCTGGGGTTTTTTGAAAATATTTCAGGAGGATCTCTCTGGGTATGAATTTCACGTGTTCTTCAAATGTTTACAAGATCTGATGAAATTTCTTTACAATAATCTGAAGAAAACACTTCCTGGAAGCTGTTCTCAGGTGTGGACCGTGAAACGTCATCAGCAATTAGTGGAATAAATTTATAACGAGCTCCAAGCTGCCCCCAATTCCTAAATCTTCTCTCGAAATAAATATCGGCGAGGCAACGAAACATTAATGACCTTCTGGATCAGCAGGACGAATAAACGATGCAGGACGAAACCTGGACCTATTTATTGAAGGGCGTCATTCCGAGACACGTTCTTAATTGGGACATCCGCTCTGGTTGTTTTCGAAAGGATTCCGGAGTGTTTGGAGGTGAAATCCGGTATATTTTACGACACTCGTTAATAAAGCGAAGTTCGTGTAATTATTCGGGAAGTTTGGGGAGTTATCGAATATCAATATTTTGCTTGGGGGAGGATTAATGGAGTTGGGCTATCTGTGATGGATGAGGCTACCTCTTGTACATACCTCCCTAAAGGAGAATTCTTGCTGAAATCTTTTAAGTCTCACTTTAGATAGGCTTTGTTTCAATTTTCAGTACAAGCGTGAGCCAAAATCCTACAAGTTGGAAATATCTATGAGAGATGAATACCTCGACTCATTTTCGTGACTTCTGCTATCATTTATTTATTTAGACAGGGAACTGTGCCAGATGTTCTGAACTATACCACGAAGTGTAAACATTTCTATAACGTTTTTTAATCCTGTATTCACATTAGGGTCAGGAAGTTCTTGATTGAATGATATTTGAAAATTGCCAATTAATCCACGGATATTTGGAGGATCTTTTTAACAGCACATCATCATATCGTGATGAAGATTTAAAAAACAAATTGAGGCGATATTTCACTGAATCCAGCATTGAAATATCGTCTTGAGCATCGAACCGGTAAAGATTCTCGGAGTTGTTATTAAAGCGGCGACTACATTTAGAAATGTCAAGTTCAATTATCGAAACTTATTGAACCAGACGTTCACCATTAAGGAGCAACATCGAATAGGCGTTTATCATTCTGTTCTCTCGGAAGACATGCATGTATGCTTATTATTAGAGGTCTATCTATAATCGTGGATTCAGATGCGGGGAATGAAGCAAGTCATGATGGGTGGATTGAAAGGTGCTCTTTGGGTATTTTTAGAAGAGGTTCGGTTCTATCAACTAATGGAAGGGTTAATTGAAACTAGATTGAACTAGATGGGAAATATTCTAAAGGAGGTTTCTCAACTCCATTCCACCTGAAAATGAAACTGTAGATGATTTTATTTGTTTCTCATTTGTTAACGTCAGTTTCCAAAAACACAATATTAATCAAGAAAGTTCATTTTATCAAGTCACTAACTTGTAAAACTGACAGTGGACAAACTGGAAATTGTTATTTCCAGTAACACAGATTTTTGACGATGAAAGAGTTGATACTGACGATGATGAACTATCTGTTGACTCAGAAACTGCTGAACTCGAGGACTGCAGAACATTTGTACTCTCCTTACTACCAAATAATTTTCTAGACATTTCGATTTTTTTGTTGACCGAATCATCGACATAACTCATCGAAATTTCGGTGCTCTTCCACCCTCCTGCACTCTTTAGTGCTAAAATAGCTCCACCCAAATCCGCAACCATAGTGGCTCCAGTTCTACGAAAAGAGTGGCCGGTGTATAACTCTGGGTCTTTTAAACCTAAAGATTTCGCTATTTGCTTTGAGACACCAACAATAGTGTGCTGGCCAGCATTTAGGGAAATGCACTTTCCATGTCGGTATGTCAGAAAAAATCTCAGGCTTTCTGTTCCAGGAGGCCGAACATTTACATACTTTCTGTATAACATGCAGGGCTTGAGGCTGCAGCCATCATCGGTTATGGTGAATCTTATGTTTTTAAATTTTTTGTTTGCGGCAATGTCACAATAACTTATTTTTCCATATCTTCTACATCATTCATGTTTAAGGAGAAAATTTCGTCACATCCAAAAATCCCAAATATTGTTACAATTTTCACCAGCAACCACTGGTCATCAGGAGCATGTAAAAGAAATTGTTCAGCCTCTTCTTTACTTAATACCTTGGCTTTTTCTGGCGTATATCGCTCATTTCAGAAACGCTATTACCGTTTTTTAAGGAAAACAAACCTGCGAACAGGGGCATTTCAGAATAGATCATTTTGCCCACAGGGTCGTCTTTAACCTCTTGGAGGCCCTGGGCACATTAGGATAATGGGGCCCCTACCTACAATACCACATACAAAATACAAATACAGGGGAATTTCCTACCTCCGAGTAGGTTTATTCACGACACACATAGCCACGGTATGTAAATGCCGTGATGTAATTTAATTATCAAATCGAGAGAATTTTGCCGATTTACGGAATTTCGATACTCGAAAGGGGGAAGGGATTTTTTAGCCTGGAATCCCCTGAAATTTCTTGTGGTGGCGTGGCGTAAATTCGGCCTCCCCTCTATAGATCTATTATTCATGATAAGATTTCTCTGAAGTTTTTCAAAGGGAAATTATGACAAAAATGTTATGAAAATAATTTATATATTGAATAACAAAAATTTCTAAACAAAATAATGTAAATTCTGATATAAAAGTAACTAGAAACTTAACCATTTCCAATTGTATACCTTTTTTTTCATATTCTGTATACCTTTTTTAAAATTTCCGAAAAATTTTTTTTTTCTTTCTATATTATCGAGATAAATAGATTATATTAATTCGAGGTCGTAGATTATGAATATGTTATTACAATTTCGATACTACCAATATTTTGGAAAATATTCGAAAAATTCTAAAAATTTTTAGAAAAATCGGCCAACTTTGAACAGCAGATATAAAAAAAGTATGGATGCTATAGTTTTAGTCTTTCCTTCATATTATAGTACGTTTCTCTGAAAATAAAATAGTGTATTTATCCTTTCTCTACGAGTGATATTTTGGATTTCGTAAATTATTCCGCGAAGGCCCTTTTTTCGGAAAATTCAAATCGTTATAATTTCTACAAAAATCGTTTTATAAAAAAAGTAATTGCATATTCTTAATCTACGCCCTCGAATTAACTAATAACATGAATTTGGTCGATAAATTCGAAAATCGAATTTTTGGCAATTTTTCCATACATATGTATGGAAAAATTTGCGATTTTTGGCCAAAATTTTTTTTTTTAATTGATCGACCAAATTGAGATTATAAACTAATTCGTGGGCGTAGATCAAGAATATGCTATTCGTTTTTTTTTTTTTTAATTTTTTGTAGAAATTATAACGATTTGAATTTTCCGAAAAATAGACCTTTGCGGAAAACGTAACGAAATCTGAAATATCCTTAATAGAAAAAAGGTGAATACACCATTTTATTTTCAAAGAAACGTACTATAATATGGGGAAAAGACCAGAACTATAGCATCCATACTTTTCTTATATCTGCTCTTCAAAGTTTACCGATTTTCCAGAAAAATTTTGGAATTTTTGTAATATTTTCAAAAATATTGGAGGTATCGAAATTCCAATTACATATTCGTAATCTACGACCTCGAATTAATAAAATCTATTCACTTCATCAATATAGAATGAAAAAAAATTTTTTCGGAATAATTTTCATATTCGGTATACATATTTTCGAAAAAAAAATTTTTTTCTTTCTATACTAACGAGATGAATAGATTATATTAATCCGAGGTCGCAGATTACGAATATGCAATTACAATTTCGATACCTCCAATATTTTGGAAAATATGAAAAAAATTGTAATCTCGCGAACCGGCAAGTTCAATAGAATGAAATAATTGGGGCGTCATTTTATGCTTTTAGTTTGACTTGGGGGATTTATTGTCTTGTAGCGCTGTCTGAAATTATGTAGTTAAATGGGGATTTCCTTGGAAGCTTCGCAATGAATACAAGAATGTGATCAACAACCCGATTCGAACAGATGTTTTATGGCTAACCACCCCAACAAATAACACAAACTAATAATTGCTCTTATCTAGTGTATACCAGTATGAATGAGCAAGGGTCATGAAAATTGCAACCTTCGAGAACTTGTTGATAAAAGACTCTGAATTCCAATCCATTTGGAATTATTGTGAATGATCACTTCTGCCTTTTTACCTGAAGGTAATTTTAGTACGCGAAAGGGGAATTTTCTATGAAATGGGGAATTTCCAAATGTTATTGAGGAAATCTTCGATCCTTTCAGTTCGGAACAATTAATCTGAGCGGGGCCCCTATCGATCGCGGGGCCCTGGGCACTTGCCCAAAGTGCCCTAGGCGAAAGAGGGGCCTGTTTGCCCATTAAGTATTAGGGCTGAATCTAGCTGATAGTTGATTCAAGTAGACCAACAAATCATCTTCAGTTATCCCAATCACACTATTTCTGTTTTGCCACTGTTTGAAGTCGTCGTATTCTCGCTCGTACCTTGAAGCTGATTTTGCAGGTAATAAACTTGATGCTACACCGCAGGCTGCCTCAATAATTTCTTTTGGTACATTCATTTTCGCTGTCGCCAAAACAAATGTAAAGAAAAATAATCAGACATGTTCATGCAACGCTTCCGTAGCTTACGACATTTGCGACCAATTATTGAGATTTTATTGGAATTTATCTAGCCTTTTTACAAATGGGAAACAAATAAAATATAAAACAATACACGCAAGGTAACGGGTTTTACAGGCTCAAGGAGGTTATATCCTCCATTCGCCAGTAAAAACCCTGTTAGCTTGCTAGTAATGTTATATAATATTGATGAAGAGGAAAGAAACAACACCAAAATATTAGACTGCAACTGGATTACAAGAAGCTCTCTATCTGGGGCTACATCCCCGGAAGGGCCGCCACTGGCCTTCGCCGATGCATCACGTCTAGGTGGTCGCAAGTAATGGCGTCATTAATGGAACATACCCCGATTGAGTTATCGACGCCATTATGGAATTTATTATCATCTGGAATTGGTTCAGAATTGGAGGTCTCGGCTGATAATGGACCCGCATCCTTCTTGGGATCGTCACAAATCACGATCTAGGTTGTCGAGAAAACGACGCTACCTATATCATATTATCGGGCATATCCATTTACCCGCAAGAAAAGAATTCCTCCCGGCCTTACATGCTGGATGATATGGGTTTTGGAAAGTGTGTCACGTTTGATTTGTTTGGATAAGGTTGGCGTCGATTTTCTCTCTGGAATGGATAGGTGAGAATGGGTTTTCCGCCTTGGAAATGGAATGGAAACTCTTGGATGGCATCCAGAAATGCAATATTTCTTATAGTTGAGCAATCGTGAGCCAATCATAAGTAATATCTGTCGTTTTGTGAGTCAATTTTATGAAAGAAGGGAAGGACTAATGCATCAGTTTGTTTGGGTTCAACTGGAATAAATTGAGAGCCCATACACACAATTTTCCACGACACATTTCCAAAAGGGTATTTGAGATTCAGTCCATAGGATATTGTTGTGTGTTGTCTCTGTTTTATTTTCATTTCTCTTGTAATGTTCTTGCTTGAGTTTGTTTCCTCTGAAATAGTATATAACATTACTAGCAAGGTAAGAGGGTTTTTACTGACGAATGGAGGATATAATTGACGAGCCGCAGGCGAGTCAGTTACCTCCTTCTACCAGTAAAACCCGTTACCTTGCGTGTATTGTTTCATATTTTATTTGTTTCCCATTTGTAAAAAGGTTAGATGAATTCCAAAAAAATCTAAATAATTTGTCGCAAATGTCGTAAGCTATGGAAGCGTTGCTATAAACGTGTCTGTTTATTTTTCTTCACATTTGTTTTGGCGAAAGGGAAAATGAATGTACCAAAAGAAATTATTGAGACAGCCAGCAGTGAAGCATCAAGTTTATTACCTGCAAAATCAGCTTCAAGTTACGAGCGAGAATACGACTTCAAATGAGCGTTATACGCCAAAAAAGGCCAAGGTATTAAGTAAAGAAGAGGCTGAACAATTTCTTTTACATGCTCCTGATGACCAGTGGTTGCTGGCGAAAATTGTAACAATATTTGGGATTTTTGGATGTTGTCGATGTGACGAAATTCTCTCCTCAAACATGAATGATGTAGAAGATATGGAAAAATACATTATTGTGACATTGCGGCGAACAAAAAATTTAACAACGAGAAGATTCACCATAACCGATGATGGCTGCAGCTTCAAGCCCTGCATGTTATACAGAAAATATGTAAATTTCGGCCTCCAACAAAAAAATCGAAATGTCTAGCAAATTATTTGGTAGTAAGGAGAGTACAAATGTTCTGCAGTCCTCGAGTTCAGCAGTTTCTGAGTCAACAGATGGTTCATCATCATCAGTATCAACTCTTTCATCATTAAAACTCTATGTTTCTGGAAATAACAATTGTGCCATGATTTTCAACATATATGACGATGAAACAAAATTTTCTAATTTGAATAATACTACTAACTTGTAGAAATTTTGCAAGTTAACTTACAGTTTTACAAGTTAGTGACTTGATAAAATAAACTTTCTTGATTAATATTGTGTTTTTGGAAACAGACGTTTACAAATGAGTGACAAATGAAATTCGTTACACATCTTTTAGGTCGAAATAGTTGTTGAACAAAGTTTCAAGAATATACAAAGCGCAACAAGAATTTTTCTGGTTGAAAAAACCACACTTCGTTGATTAAATTTTTTAATTATCCACATTTCTTATGTTGGTTAGTGAAAAGTAATCTTAAGAAGAAGACGACCTAATCAGGGGCAACAAACCAAAGTTCCAGGGGTGAAAACCAACGCCATAAAGCAATTCCTGAAGGTGACTGCGGTCACCGATTTCCCGATCGGAAAACATCTCAGCATTTCCCGCGGGAAATTCGCCTCGAATTAACGCCGAGCTAGGTGACACTCCAGACCAGCCTTCCCGGGCATTCCTCCTCAATTTCAACCCCCGGATTCCGAGGCACGTGATAATAAAATCCGGGAGGCGAATCTTAATTTTTGATTAGGTTTCTGCCACTTCCGCTTTCTTTATTCCAGAATTCTCCGGTCCCAGCCAGACCTCTCAATCGGATTTATGAGTCGGAGTTCATTTGAATTTTCGATTGATTCGACGGCGGAAAGCTTCACGGAAAATGTGGTAACATTATTTGGAATTCCAATTTGTCGGTGTAAATATGAAATAGGAATGCGTTTTCTAAATCGGCTTATGCGAATGCAAAGTCCAACGAAATGTTCGTTCTTTTTCTTGAAACTGTCGAGCAGAGAGACAGACGAATATTATGAATTTAAAAGTAGAATTCTTGCACTATTCATCCATCCCTGAGGTCCGAAACTTTCTCAAAATCTCTAAAATTCTCGGCACGACAATACATATGACAAAAGAGACGTTCGAGTGGATAAAAGCGGCTAAATCACATTAAGAAATTACAAAATTAAGTAATGAGTCAATAAATATATATTCTTATGAAAAAGAGAGCTAAAATAATACAATAAATTTTGAAACAAAAAGTACCTAAGCTGAGATAAAAAAAGAACGGGGTATCATAACATTCTTCGTATGATACTATAGAATCATACGATACTATCATCACTAGTATCATACGATACTATACAGCCAGGGGAAAAAACCTCAGCCGAAAAAACCTTTCTCCCCGTAAAAAAAATAACATAAAATATTAAATATCAGGAAAATCTTGAAAGACATCAGTGTGATCATCTTCATGTTATCCGTCGATGGGCTCGGATAAACAGATTCTTTCCCAATTCTTAATGTGAAATGAAAAAAGACAGAAGTAGAAAAGAAACCGATTATTCAGAATAAATCAACTGCATTTCAGAAATGCATTCGCTAAACTTTTAAAAAATCAATTCATACATAACCTTTCAACTGTCCTCTTTCACGAGGATTTTTTTTCTGTTGCCGTGTGGGTTCCTTGCAGAAGAATCACTTCGATACCATGTTCATCAGCTAATTTTTAGACGTAATCACACTTGTCTTTCGAAATTCCTTCGATGTTCAAATTCAAAATCCACAAATACTTGCTCTCTGGTCGTGAGGGTTTTTCAAACCGGATACGACCTTCCAGGTGGTGATTTTTCGGCACCTCAGATGTTTGAAGACCGCTACGGAACCCCAATGAAAGGAAATCATCTCCCTTAGATAAACCAAACATTTCAACGGTAATTTCGGGATATGGATTTTTCATGCCCTGAAAGGTGATCCAAGTTTCAAAAATTAATTTTTCCGCATTGAATGCGCAGGTTTTTCAATTAAAAACCTTTCCGGTCCATCGCCAATCAGATATTCCCTAATTAAAAAAGTTCTTGTCCGGAAGGAGGTCACAAATTAACTTTATGTCAAGAAGTTTGCGTACCCGGCAATCCAGACGACTTGCAAGGGAAATTTCGACGCCATTTAACGCGAAAATGCTTCCAAACGTTCTCCAAAGCAGCTCCCCCAACCCCAGAGGCGAATTGCTTGAAGCACTTCTTGACCATTGTTCGGGCTTCGCTCTAAGTTTTAACTTTTGTTAATTGCGGGATGAATTCCAACGGAATTGTTTGGGGTTTATGTTTGCTTGAGAAGATCTTGGAAGTATCTCATTGAAGTCACAGAGTGTAGAGGGCCCCTAATGAAGGGTATGAAAGATAGTTTCTACAGAGAAGCACATAGCACATACATTCGAGAAATTCCATTATACTGGTTTAACAAAGTAGATTTTTTTCAGAAGGATTCTGCATTTAATATCAGTTTGACTTGCTGCCTGTAAAATTGCCTGGGAAAAGTCCGATTATCTTCAGCAATCTCCACAAACTCGTCATTATATAAGATCTACGACCTCATTTCAAATATATACATTGAATATACGTTTCCTGATCAATGTTTCTTGTTGATGGACGGCTCAATCGATCGGATAATAGGGGCATTCGCCGTACATAAATCACGATCGAATCATAGATAACCACGCATCTTCTTCCCCATAAATTATCATGAATATCTGTGAGATGCAGGTTGAGCACTCAATTGTGTAAAAATGAAACTATCAACCAAAGGAATTTAGTATTCACAATATAAATAGTGGGATAACCATTATTTTTTCAATAAACTCGCACCCTTCCGCTTGAAACAACCAGAACAATGAAATAAAATATGAATTTCCAGGTTATTACAACAGCCTTGCGTCAACCGTTACCGAAAACATAATAACTCAATTTGTGAGCCTCCAAGCGAGCTCAAAACCGAACAGGCGAACATTGAATACGAATAAATAATCAAGACGGCGGGGTACGCGTCAAAAACAATAACGCGAGCTCCTTTGATTCATTCGCTCCCTTCCGGAACCCACCCCTCGCGGCTCTATGCTCCCGGAATGAACCACTGACGGAACGGCGTTATTTTCAATTTGCGGCCGGCTGCTCGACCCGTTATCGGCCAGCAATAAAGGGCGATATCGACATAAATCACCGTTTTTCCCCCTCTAGGTTTCAGGTAAAGCGAATCACTGTGCTTTCCCGAGACTCTATGGTCTCGAAGGCTGCGTTCCAGAATCAGATTTATGAAGAGCAAGTCAATACCGCGTCGAATTTTACTTTTATCGTCTTGAAAGAAGAAGAAGAAGACCGTGTAACTCTCCTCTGCAAGTATAGGTGTCTCCATTATCGGCGGTAGGAAGAAATATGGACCCCAACGGAGGGTTAAAAAATACACGCACTAGACTCATAAATCACCGCAACGAGATTCGATACAGATAGCGTCCATAGAAGAATAACTTCGGAATAACAACAGGTTGTGGGAGAGGAGATGTTTGTGCACATCGTCCCGAAGGCAGGCCATGGTCTGACCCCAGATGAAAGAGAGGTCGATTTCATTTAAATTGGAATCACAGAGGGAAGAGTCTAGCACGCCCTTCGCTCGGGGCAGATGCCTGAATACCGTAGAGGCCATTAGGCGATGCTCTATGCGCGGGGTCAGAGATTTGTGCATTCCGCAGCTCTGTGGTTCACGGGGACGACCCCAGAGTCTCCAACCTCAGCAACATTATAAATAGTTATATCCGTCACTCTACCAGAATTGGCATCATCGATGCGCTAATAACCGAACTATAATGTTATAATTAAAGTTTAAGCCCTCATCTTAATAAATAAAACTAAGTCGGCCATATTGTTGGTTACACCATTATTGGATGAACTGAATTTTTCATAATAATGAAAAATTTTTTCCGAACACTACGGAAAATTTTATGACTAAATGTTTTAAACAGATCCCTATTCTATTTATTAGATGGTACTGCAATGTAAACTGTGTATTTTGAGTTGCCTAAACGTCTTAGCCTTGGCATTCTGAGATCTTTGCGCAGAAGTCAGTGCCGATTCACCTAACCGAAAAACTCCTTTCAAAGTTGGTACACATAATTATGTTTATAACTAGCTGACCCGGCAGACTTCGTACTGCCTCAATCGATAAATAAAAAAGCAACTATAATATTATAATCTATTATGGTACAAAGTTGGCCAAGAAGTGTTTAGAATCAATTCTATCCCAGAAACTAAAGAGCGTAGGGGATCTGGTGGTGGGACCAATTGTGCCAATTGGCAATTAGATAAGGTAGCTGACCCGGCGAACTTTGTTTCGCCTTAGAGATGAATAAAGTGGTACTAACCATTGGTTTTTTTTCAAGAAGGAAATATATTAGGGGGAATACAAAAAGGTACAAAATATGCAAAAAATTTAGTTCCATTGAAATAGGAATGTACATTGTTATTCATACATCAAAAGAATTCTCTTTATTTAAGAGGTAAAGGGGGAACTTTTTTAATATTTTATCGATTGAGTCAGTCTGCTGGGTCAGCTAGTTTCATATAAATTTATCTGAAAGGGGACCCTTTTCCTAGGAACCTTTTCTCGTCCAACTGTCTGCAAAAGCCGTCTTATAAAGTCTATTTTGTCTGCGTCAGACCGATTAAATGGAAGTGCAATGGTTGAGAATTCAGTCGCTCGTATAATTTTTCGAATTTTCGTCCGCCAACGTTTTTCGGTGGGAAATTTACATCAGAAAGAAACGTATTCGGCTGGAACAATGAAATATGAATTATTCATACGGCCCGCGTCGTTCAAGATTAAAAAAGTTGATATTGTAGTGGAATAAACTTTGTTTCGCGAAATTCCAGACGGTGTTACAAACGGTATTTCTGTTCAGGTGATTTCAGCGCTTTTATGTTGGAGAATTCGCATCATTATTCCCGTTTGATTGTTGAAATAAAAAAAATCGAGAAAAATTTCAACATTCCGCCCGCCATGAGCATGAATTAACGGGGTCCCCTGATGTCTCTTGATATCGTTTACACTGCAACAAGTAGGTTTTTTATCTCCGTGCACGCTCCATTATCTGATGCTGGTACACCCGCATATTAGCGATCATCTACAAAGAGAAACCATGGATTTGCACACATCTGGACATTCTGGTACGTGCGTAATACACGCTGGAATGTTTTGTAATCTCACGCTAGCCTAAACAGGCCCTGGTTCGGTTCGATAAACATAGAGGACCGTTCTGTTTTTCATCTTCATTGTCGACCTTGTAATTGGACCCACTTAAATAACGGTCATTAGAGGAACATGGCTACCAACGTAATTTGGTTGATTGCAGGTCCTGCTTTTGAAGTTATCGAATTATTTCCAAATCTAGTTTCGTTGAGTACGCAATAATTTCAGGGAATATGACGGGAACACATTGTGGTCTTCGGTTCCTCGAAAGAACATAATGAGGGTCATAACTTACGTACTCCGGATGAAAAATGGGACCAGCCTTGTCATACTCTCCTGAGAAAAATTGAAATTGGAGAAGAGAAACAGAAATGAGTGAGTATGAAATAATATGAAACATTTCGTCTACAGTTAGTGAGGCAGACGACGAAGGTACTTTGTACATATCTCTCATCAATACAATTCCACGAAGAGCAAATATACCAATCGTTGTTCCTTTGTGCCCCAACGAAATATAAACGTGAACGGTTTCGTTTTGAATGGTGGCCAATTAAAATCAAGCATGACAATATAAATTCTGACGGCAATAACTGCTGGATATATTATTCAGCCACGCTTTGATGTTCGTCACGTAGTTGTTCATATTTCGGTGCAGACAAGTATTATTATGTCGTCACGCACGTAATACGAAGTTTGAGACCCTTTCCTATAAATTGCCGTAACACTTCGACTTAGACGTGATGTGGCCATTTTTTATTTTTTGTCGACATTGATGATGGAGCGATTTGAAGTCTCCTTGGAATCAAAGGGAAGAAATACTTGAATAATTACTGAGAGAAGAGTTTTGAACACAGCTCTGGCTTTGATATTTCATACAAAATTTATCTTGTCACACCAACAAGTGACATAGCTCCGATACGAGGATAACTACCCTTTCTGGTTGAGTCATTCCCAATCAATCAGATGCTCCACTCCATATCTAGCTTAACAGCTTCCAGTTCCTTCCAATATCTCCCGAAAACACCATCTCCCTCCTCATCATAACCCTAATTAGTGTCGCCAACGTCAACACAACTCTCTGGAATACGAACCTGCCAAATATCCCGCTTCTGGGATATCTTCCTGCGATCTGTTTACGCAGTGAGTCACCGAATCCTCCCGAATAGTCGCTGATCCCGACATTGTACGCTCTAGCACCGGAAATTGCACCCCGGACTTCCGCCTACGAAAAGGCAGAGAGATGTTGATCTCTGTTTCTCGCTGGGGAACGGGGAAGTCACCAATTTGTGTAAAGAGGGTGTTTTACGCTTTCGACGTTGTTTTGCATGTGAAGGGTTGTGGAGGAAGATGTTGGAGGTATGGGAGATGCTGTCGGAAGTGTCATGACTGCAGGGGTAAGGTTAACTCTTCAGGAGTTGACGTTATGAGCTCCTCTGATAGTTTTATTCGTATACCTGGGGGATATCTTGGTCCCAGAGAGAATGGAAGAAAGTTAAGGAGAGAAAATGCTCCTCAAGATGCTCAACGTTGTGATGTTATGTCTCCAAGACGTTCTATGTGTTTTCTTTGAGCGTTCTCGAGAGTATATCGCTTGGATTAGGTTGTTAATCAAATAGACTGTTTAATTCACCTTAAACATATCGGAATATCTTCCAGGACATCTCGATCTAGTCAAACGGAAATTTCCACATAACTAGGGCGATGCACGGCCGAGCTACCTCATCGCCCAGTGAATTTGACCAGGATATATATATTCTTTTGAAAGAGTACCTCAGCTAAGGTAAAAAGAGAAAGGGGTATCATAACATTCTTTGTATGATACTAGAATCATACGATATTATCATCACTAGTATCATACGATACTACAGGAAAAAAACCTCAGCCGAAAAAACCTGTCTCCCCGTAAAAAAAATAACATAAAATATTAAATATCCGAAAAATCTTGAACCTCTTTGTACTATGCAATAAATACCTGCAAACACCACCGTGTGTTTAACTGCCATTGTAGAGGAGTTACAACCCTCTACAATTAAAAACCACAATGAATTTAGTAGCCTTACAACCTACTGAATTCTGCACTGCTACTTCATTGCATTTACAACCCAGTGAAGAAAGCTGAAACGTCTCTTGAGAAAATCTAACCTCAAAAGATACATAGAGCTTTGGAGGAATTCCGTAATTCATGCAAATACGATCCAATCGCTTTGTAGATGTGATCTGACTCCACTCTCCTAGCTTCCATTCTCATTATCCCAACTTATCAGTTTCCAATATCTCAATTTCGAATGAAAAACGCACCAAAACAAGCCGGATGGGTTCCGGCCTTGTAATTACGTCAAGTTGAGCGAGATGAGTGCTGGTTTTTCATGGCAAAAAGCAGGCGAACACGTCTCGTTCGGAAGTCGGGTCCGTTTGCCTTTCTGTCCGCTTTTTTCGCTTTCGATATCAATCGAACGTTTAATGTTACATGCCGGAGAGAAAATCCGCATTTGAACGTAGCTTTCACGGGGTATTGGACCCATTGGAACGGCGCATGTCCTTCAAGCCGACCGGTTTCGACCCCACCATATCAATTCCTCATCATTTTTCGGATTTGCTTCGTGATTTTTCATGTAAACTTCATTATTTCATAGAAAGAGTTATGCCTTGAAGAAAGATCCATTTTTTCCTCAAAATTCTCACTGGAATATACATATATAACCTCCCAAGACCGACGTTTCAAACACAATGACCGATATATCACAACAAACAGAACGAAACCCTCTTCAGATTTGACCCCGTGACCCTGTCGAGTGTGAGAAAGGTTCTGGTCCTTCGTCAAGGATCCCGAGCATTGTCGCGAGAGGCGAGATCTGAAAATTTCAGGCACCTTTGCCCCCGTTTAACGGGCCTTCACCGTTACGTGGACCAGTCCCCACTTTACGAATGTTAAATGTTTAATTTCGTTATGGATGGGACGCGAGAGGTCGACCGATTATTCACAGAGCGCTCGGACATCGATAAATCCACATGATTCAGGTCCGGTGAAATCGGGGGCGATGCTGGAAAGGACAATGGTCTTTATTCAGTTGATTTCTCGACCAATTTTATTGTATAACAATCGTAAAACGAGAATAAATTGATTCTCTTCTTTTTCAACACGAAGAATTGCCTTGTACGTCTTGGACTCAACTGAAAAACCTCTGTTATCAAAATTCTACGAATCCTCTTTCAATTAAAAGCGTCGTGTTCTCGCAAACTTCAATCCAAGCTCAGCTTCCGTCAAATGCCCTGAATTTATGGCAGTGCCGCAGTGTTTATAAGGTGAATATGACGTCTTCTCTCCTGTGGGAGCCTCAAAGTGGAAAAGAGTTCATTATGGAGTTATATCTTCTTGTCTCTTCCACTCTGAGGAGCCTTCTTGTGATGTTCCCAGCTGAGATATCGAATTATGACCTGTTTCCGTCTGTCGCAAGGATTGTTTGATGTTGCGAAAATAGAGTTGGGTCTGATGGTTCCTACGGTCGTTGAATTATTGAGTGGAAATATGGCTTTGAGTGGCGGTGTTCGATACTTCAGAATCGATTGAGACATGTTGTTTAGCCAGTGAAGTCTGTATAAGATCTTGAAGTGTGATGATACACGAATACCTTGATTGAACTGAAATAATTTCGTAAGAAAAACTTTCTACTCGAGTTTCTGAATCTGTAACAACATCTATCGATTAACTTCTCGACCCAAATCTATCAAAAACACCGTCGCTCTCTTGAATATGATCGAATGAAAATGCGCCTGTTGAAGTGTAAAATAGAGCACCTATCAGCGAAAACAGTTTTTTCTTTTTTCCCATCCATCCCTGCTGCATCAGAACGTGATATTTTCCAGGACAATGGAAGAATGAAAATTCGTTTTGTCCGTGTTTGTGTGTGCTTGGAATAAATCAAAAAATTGGCATGGAATAATACAATAGTATGGACGGGTTTTAATCGAAAAACGTTCCATGTTATAGGGACGCTACAATCACGAAAAATGAAGGCTTTATTCCTTCTTGATTCTATGCCTCGAATGGATAGTTTTGTTATCGTGTGACGGTGGGGTTTCAATCTGGATTGTAACGAGGCTTCCATGTCTTTTTCAGTTTGTTTATGGCTCGTTTCATCACAAGAATTTCATAAAAATACCAAACTCTTTTTTCAATTTAGTTCTAATCTTCGAGAATCTAGGAACAACATGTGGTTGTCACCTATGTTACATTAAAGGTGATCGTAAAAGCGTTTTTGATTTTCCCCATCTTCGCACGACGGTGTTGAGTTACGATGTCTCTCAAACGTTTATTGTTCCCGGTAGAACATAAACATATTTCTCGTGGATATTCGTAACCTTTCACGTACTTATCCAACCTCCATTATACATTATATATATTCTTCAACGATGTTTACGACCAGTGAAACGTCCGTGTTTCCAGAAAGATTGTGAGGATATTGTAGCTGCTACACTGTTCGATAGGTTTGGAACTGGGACATGTTTAAATTGGTCTTCCAAATCTGTAACGAATGTTTGTTTCTCTACAACTTGAAAACTTTCATCTGATAGTTCTAAATTGAGTATGACAACTCTCAGGCATGCTTTGAATATTTGCAACAGGAGATTTATCTGGCTTGAAAATCTATAAATCAACGTCCCAAATTTTTAATACCATTCTGAACACGCTCCTTTAGTTTCCGGGGTACCATGGCTCCTCACACTCCGCATCTAATGACTCAGATTTATCGTGATGCACAATCGTGATAACCCCTAGATATCCCATGAATTTACAACGATCAAATCTGAAAAGGCTATCATGACAACGCTGCGCTATTAAGATCCTATCCCGAGATAAGATCAGGATCTCATGCGTGTTGTTACATTCGGATATTATTAACCGAACATTAAACACATATTTTAAACTGGCGTATCGTGCATCTACGGATGTGCGCGGGCCTTAATTTGAATACACGCTTTCGATGAATGTTTTATGACCCAGAAGACGGGGAAATGGGCATTTTCGAAATGGTCGCGAAGAGGAGAAGATCGGAGATGAGATAAGTTGGCATCTTCGCTAGGAAAGTGTGGATGTGTGTTGAAATAGGAGCTGGGGGCTTTAGGAGTGGAGATTTCTACGATATAGTACATGTTTGGCTGATAAGAGTTGCGGCAATCTTACCTCTAACGGTTCATTTAAAAATTCACATCATGTTAACATTTTTTTTAATTCCAAGTGAATATCTTACAAGACGTTTGCCTCAGCAACGGGCTACATCTGAAACTTAGATAGCATCAAAGATTATACAGAAATTATTTATTTTCTCAACGAAATATACTTGTTGCAGATCAGAAAAACTTTTCGTTTTTTCGATTTATCCAGCCGAAGAACTGGAAAATTCAACATGTGATGTACCCAGCTAGGGTTGGTTCGGTCAATCGTTATACAGTAGAAGGATGGGAAATTATACACTGAAGACTCATCAAGGGTGTTTATTTCGTAAGCCATGTTGCACAGATACACAATGAATGAATCATTCAATCAATGACTTCAGTTCAACTCTGCTTGTTGTTTGGTAGGATGATATTATATATATTTACATTGTTTACTTCTTTGAAACAACATCATGAATTGATAAATATACTGACCATGGATATAAACAATGTTTATAGATCTTCATCGCGTTTTTAAGATGATGTGAAGTAACTCGGACCGTTGAGACCTTATTGTCTCGAGTATGAAAAATATTCAGGATGCTCCTATAGATACATACTACAAACATATAATTTGAATAAGAAAATTATTGGAAACACGCATCGTTACGAATCCAAAAGCTCCAACGTACCTTCAATTGCAGCCCCCTCCAAGCACTCCAGGCCAGACCTCCCTTCCGAGCGATTTTCCAGGGAAAAAATTCCAAAGCAGTCTCCCTCAGCAGGGAAACGAGCAACGGATCTGATTGTTTACGACTTCGGGAGTGAGTTATCAAAAGGCTTTGTTAACAAGTCCCTGTTACCGTGTTTTCCCCCTGTGCAATAATTGTAATTTCAATTAGTCCGCCGGTAAGCGACCCGCTAATAAGGGCGGGAAAAGACGGGGTGCGACGGATCGTTGCTTGTTAAGGCCGCGCGCACACCCCGAACTAGCATAATGGACCTGTGCTCGCTTGCTTTATTGTTTGATACGACTGTTTCTGGCAATTCTGACGGAGGTTATGAAGCGGGATGGTTTTCTTGGCAACAACGGTCCCACCTTTGTTCAATAGTCCTTCGAGTTCGTGAAAATAATCGCCATAACGTATGAATCGCTGGAGACACATGCCTTCCAGCCCTAATTGAATCTTCCGGAACGTTTGGCCACATCCACCAACTTTCGAGCATAAAAAATTAGAGTTACGACAGCGACGCTGCTCCATAATGAACCGTTTCCTCTCGGAGGCACTGCATCTCCATTATCCCAAGGAAATTACCGACGTCCCCGAGAAAAACCCACCCCAATTTCCCTTTCGTCGGGAAAAATTATTACAGCCGGAACTTCCTAAAGTCGGGTCTTTAAAGATAACAAATCTACTACTATTCTTTCAAGGCAGAGTAGCGTTACGTGTCACTAAGTTTTTCGACGTCGAACAGCGACGCCGTCTTCGGCGTCCCTTTCGTAGACCACGGGAAGATAAATGATAATGGAAATTAGGCGAGAAGGAGCTTTTTATAAGGAACCCCGCTCCGCACTCACTCACAGATCTCTGCGACGATCCCACCATTTTTTATCATTAATACGTAATTTTTCCATTAAGCTTTCCCAGGCCAGATTTCCAGTTTCTGGAGATTGAGAGGATCCTTAGAGCGATCGAGGAGGAAAATAGGAAAAATCTTGCAACCAGTTTCATCATAATTAAAATGTGCCCAAACTGGAGAAACTTCAGAGAAGGTAATGTTCAACTAACACAAATACAAGAAGAAGTAATTATTAAGCACAGATTCCTGAACATACCATATATTTCTTCTCATTCAGAAACCTAGCAATAAGATTGCTGGCATCCACCTAAACCTCATTCGATCATGTTGGACCTTCCATATCCTTGCAGGTACTTATATTTCACCGAGACATGACACTCTCCTTCCAATTAGTTATACCTCATTTTACCTATCAACGGACAACCTCAAACCAGTTAAATATTCATACACATCTCCTCGCGAAATATAACCGCGTGTACATCCTCTAATGAACACGAATCCGAAGAAGTAGCCTCATAAACTACGAATCGAAAACTGTTGGAAATCAAGCGAAGTGCATGTATCTGTTTGAGTTCTCCTAATTAACGCGAAAGGGCAGATGAATAAAAATGTCATTAGCAGGTAGAGGAGGTAAACACGAGGCTGTTCACCAGTAATTAATGAATCGATGCTGGGTTCTCTCTTCAGGAGCTCAACAAGTGGATGGTGCGTCCACTCGATGAAAAGCTGTAGCTAAAAAATTTAATTCTCGTTGAGTTCCTTTTTTGCAGAATCCGAAAACTTGAGAATTAAGAAAGAAATGACCCTAATTTTATATCCTTCTACGTTTTCAGCTCTTGATATCGCTACTCTTTTACAGAAACGACCCCGGTGGTCATACCATTAGACCAATATCACTCCACTGCTGCCATAGCCATCGATTTTTCTAGCTGAAAGAAAGACTCTACCGCCATTCCCTCCAATAAAAACAATAGGGCGACCAGGATAAATATCAATAAAGGATTATCACCGCCATTACCTCGTCGATATCGCCTTACGCAAACGAAAAAAATCCTTGGAAGAAGGGAGAAAGGACACAGTTCGACAGGATATCGCATACGCTATGGGTTTCGCGCTGTCCCTCGGGAATCATGTCGGACTGCTGCAAGGCGATTTGTCAGCCATCTTGGACGATAAAGATCTTCGCTGGAGTAAATGAACTGTCGTTATTACTGATGCGGTGGCTTGTATCATCTCAAGAAGTCAGGGAATGTCTTCCTATCGTTTTTACGACAGTATCGGAGGAGGAAGGAGATATTTATTTCAACAGTCTTCAGGAAAATTTAGGTTTGGACCGTTTCTAAAGATATTCCGACAAATCACTTCCATTCATCTTGGTTGCAACTATTGAGTTTTCAATAGTTAAAGTTTTTTGAAGATTAATAAGCAAGGCTAAACTATTTGACTCACCTTCGACAGGTGCTGTCTTTTCCGAGAAAAAAAGATTCAATTTGAGTTCTATCGGAAGAACCTAACCTAATAAATATTCCGACACCCTCTGGCACTCTCCTGCCACAAATCATGGCATCATTTGCATCCAGCACGGCGAAGTTAATTGATGCGGAGGTCCTGATGTTTATCTCGACTTATCTGGAAACATTTGGAACGGTGGGTGTTTAATGTATTCCTCGAAGTTGGTCTTTTATCAATACACGAGTTTCGCTAATTATTGAACAGATGTTGGACGTAGCTGCGTCCGCAGACCACAGTGAGCGAGGGCTAAGAAAAGATTGGCTTGTGCTTTATGTTCGTAAATAGTTGGATTCACTTTCGCAACTGATGATTGGAAAAAAAATGAAAGGAATAGTGTGTACGATTAAACTTCATCACACAAAAAGTTAATAATGAGTTGCATCATCGTATGAGAATGTAAAAACAATTCTTCAAGACATGAAAAGACGCCTTTTCAAGCTCTTCTTTTCACTTTCTTTATGCACCTCCACGGTTCGGATAGATCACAAGAGTTCACCCACCTTGGATTACACAGCATCAGCTGAAACGTGTCATCAGGATCTCTTCTTGAAAAGGAGTGATGCAGTGACGACGACTGCATTCAGCGTGCTTCTATTTACCCTTTCAGAGATCCAGGTTTCCATTCATTGTTAAATCCAGTCTGCGGTCGCTAGGACAGGTTCCGAACACGTGTTTGTTGTAGATACACTAATCAACACAAGGAGAGGCTGACCAGCGTCTTCAATATATAAGAAAAAAAGAAGGTTATTCCATTTGTAGGGAAGATTCAATGAAAACAATTAGCATATCGGTGTTAAGGGATGCGGGTTAGTTTTGCTGGATTTGTCGCGAATTATTGGATTGTAAAATTTTTGGCGCCCAGTGTAGGCACTTCGCGAACACGCCCATTCTCCTTTGGCGCGCACGTATGAATAATTCAGCTAAACACTTGAGTTGTATTCTTTGCCGGGACATTAACATTTAAACGACGATGATGTTCTGTCCAACGTAGAATGCACTTTTCACGTTTGACTTTTTTGCCTCGTTATTAATGAATGAATCCTGTGAATGGAATTGCCGATGTGGGCGTTCACTTGGTACTGAATTGGATTCCTCAGGCCCTAGTCCACGGAAACGTCGGATGGCATGTTTATGCAGTGTTGGGGTGTATTCAATTTGAATAAATATGTCGTGGCTTGCACTAGGTCAGAGTTCAGCGTTATACAAGCTCTACAACTTGAATTTTACGGTTTTTTTTGGTTTAAATCGTTTTAGATTTTTGGCGATAAAAAGAAAATAATTTTTCTACCATTGGGCAAGAACTAGATTTATTGTTCGTCATATGTGAGATCTGAAAAAGCAGCAGTTTGTTGTTGCATCATTACTGTTATTCTAGAGTGGATGGAAGTTTTTTCAGACTTGTTACCGGTTTTTGATATGGCCGACTCTTCAATGGGCGTGTTAATAAGTCATACGTATTCTCAGGCACGACTTCGATCCAGTGCTATGCTGCAGGTATCTGAAGAACCAATGGACAGTTTATTCCAACGTTTATTATCTCCACTAAACTCTACCCTTAAGGGTATAGTTTACTTAACCATTTATCGATTCATTATTGAATTAACTCATGAATAAGCTGCCGAAGCGTTTCAAATTTCCGACCTCCAAAACAGTTAATTCAGAGCTCCTGTCCATTATACGCTCAATATCATTGCATTGTGCATCGATCAGCATTTATAATTCTTTTGTCGAGAGCTCGACATGCGTGAAGATTGAACATAAGTTGTTCAATGGGTTTTTTCACAATTGACCGAGTTGAAGACAAGCGATACCTCCGATCTCGAGGCACTTTACGACCGGATTTGAATGTTAAGGAGCAACAAGAATATCACATGTTAAAAATCTGAAATATCTCCCTAACTAAAAAAGCTGAAAACGAAAGTAATACACTCGATCGATAATACTCGTCTCTATACCGCATTAAGCCTCGTTTAATGACGCATTTCACAACGTAATGATAACCCGTACTCAAATAAGGCATTAAACAGAACACTTAACATTAAATGAGGAGTTTATACCAGCGTTTAATGACAATTTTGCGAACGCCCACAGAGCTTATTTTGAGATTGAATGATTAAAAAGACTTGGAAGAGAAGCAAATGAAATTCTGCGTATCATTATGGTGGTCTTCACATGGTGTATGGGAGATAAGGAGATCTTGCAGATAAAGGCGTGGGCTGTTATGGCTCCATCAAATCCTCATCAACAGAAAATCATACGGCATTGGCTTCTGGAAGTTGGGATGGAAGCAAGATATTCTTCAAACCATCGTGATGAACTATTCTGTTATAATTAATAATAGCGGCCCAAGGGTAGACCCCTGCTGAACCCCCGTAACTAACAAATCCGAACAACCGAAGAATCGAATGACAGAAATGGCGTTCAACACCGTATGAAAGGTACCACCGCCGATTTTTTTCCATTATTGCGTCCATTGTTCTTCAGGTTCAAGCCCCCCCCGTCGTGCTCGTGATCCACGTCACTTATCGTGAGTTTATTGCTGCCGGGAGAGAAAAAAATCCCCTTCATCGGGGCCTTTATGCCCGTTTAACGCCTTCGACTGAAACAATGAGCGTTATTAAGGAATGCGGAGAGGTGACCTTTTGTCATTGAGGATTTGTCGCAAACTTTAAAGGGCAAGCCGCTTGAAGGGTCGATCTCGACAACCGTTGATCTGAAGCGATTGTCTCAGGTATTTCGAGTGTCGTGAAGAGATTTAATGAATTGGGGTGCTCTCGATTCATTGAAAGGGTAAGAACGATTCCGGACTAGATCTCGCACTATGAAAGAATTTAGTAGTGTTTCAGTATGATGCAGGAAAATTGGAGTATTTTGTTCAATCCTAATGTTAAATGTGTTTGAATTGAGGTATATATATATTCTTATGAAAAAGTACCTAAGCTGAGGTAAAAAAAGAACGAGGTATCATAACATTCTTCCTATGATACTATAGAATCATACGATACTATCATCACCAGTATCATACGATACTATACAGCCAGGGGAAAAAACTCAGCCGAAAAAACCCGACTCCCCGTGAAAAAAATAACATAAAATATTAAATATCAGGAAAATCTTGAGAGACATCAGTGTTATCATCTTCATGTTATCCGTCGATGGGCTCGGATAAGCAGATTCTTCCCAAAACGACTCGCAATTCTTAATCTGAAATGAAAAAAGATGAAAGCAGAAAAGAAACCGATTATTCACAATAAATCAAATGCATTTTAGAAATGCATGTGCTACTTCAAAAAACATCAACATTCAGATTTCTTGACCAAATAATGTTCGGAGATTTATAAATATTTATGACGGAAATGTCACAAAATTTGAAAGAAATGAAAAAAAAAACTTCATCAATTTCCCCTTTCCGAATCTGTTGAAAATTACGAACTGATAATTTTTTAACATAACAAGCTAAACTTAATTAATACATAACATTCAACTGTCCTCTTTCACGAGGATTTTTTTTCTGTTGTTCATCAGCTAATTTGGAGACGTATCACACTTGTCTTTCGAAATTCCTTCGATATTCAAATTCCACAAATTCTTGCTTTCTGGTCGTGAGGGTTTTTTCAAACCGGATACGACCTTCCAGGTGATGATTTTTCGGCACTTCTGATGTTTGAAGACCCCTACGGGACCCCAATGAAATGAAATCTTCTCCCATAGATAAACCAAACATTTTATAACACAAGTAAACAGAATATATTTTCCAGGACCAAAAACTACGACATATTTCGAGAATATTATTATTTTCAACTTCCAGTCTCTGGAACAAACTGAATTGAGTCTACAAACCCTGATATCCCTGGTGATTGGACGCAGCGATGGACGCAGTGTGGGACGCAGCCAATTTTAACAATTTTAATGTTAATATTCATAGTAATTTTGTTGATGTATACTATGAGGTTATCAAAATGTTCAGTTCGTGAGTATTGAACAGCTGGCAAGATTTTATTCGTCAAAACTTTGGTGACTAATATAAGATAGTCATTGAACCCAACCCATTCATTTCGTGATACCATTCGAACTATCTGAAAAGCCGAACATCCGTTCGAATTTCGAACGGCAACAACCAAACGATCGTCTTAGGGACCTCTCTAAACCCTCTCGCGTCATCTCCGGCACGTACCGTGGCCGGTCCGAGCTCGAATTGATATTGTCGGTCATGTTCCCGCGCCGTATTTTATCGTCGCATAAAGAGCAATAAGTTCGCGATTGAATGGGCCCGAATAGCAAGGATAAACCCCTGATTTATGTTACCTTCTGCCCGATCGTAGAGAAATCACGTACCTAAATGAGGTATGAAATGCGCCGAGCACATCCGTTTCTGCGTCCATTGTGCGGATGGGACGCACACGATTCTTCGAAATGGGGTGAGATGAATGAACCCTTCGGATGGAGATGCGTGGCAGTTAATCATGTTTTTTGGGCGCCGGAGAATTGGACGGGAAATGGTGACTGGCAGGTTTATTGACGCCGAATTTGTCTTGGAGGTTCGCGAAGAATGCTGCGTTTGAAATTGAAGAGAAAATTTGGAGGACTTACATAAATTCAGAAGATGGAGATCTTTTTAAAAGCTTCAATTTGTTGTGGTAACTCTTTACTCGAAATTAGCTGATGAACATGGTATCGAGGTGATTCTTCTGCAAGAAACCCACACGGCCACAGAAAAAAATCCTCGTGAAAGAGGACAGTTGAAAGTTATGTATTAATTGATTTTTTACAAGTTCAGCTTGTTATGTTGAAAAGTTATCAGATTCGGAAAGGGGAAATTGATGGAGTTTTTTTCATTTCTTTCAAATTTTGTGACATTTCTGTCATAAATATTTATAAACTTCCGAACATTATTTGGCCAAGAAATCTGAATGTTGATGTTTTTTTAAAGTAGCAAATTCATTTCTAAAATGCATTTGATTTATTCTGAATAATCGGTTTGTTTTCTGCTTTTGTCTTTTTCATTTCACATTAAGAATTGCGAATCGTTTTGGGAAGAATCTGTTTATCCGAGCCCATCGACGGATAACATGAAGATGATCACACTGATGTCTTTCAAGATTTTCCTGATATTCAATATTTTATGTCATTTTTTTTAAGGGGAGACAGGTTTTTTTCGGCTGAGGTTTTTTCCCCAGGCTGTATAGTATCGTATGATACAAGTGATGATAGTATCGTATGATTCTATTGTATCATACGGAGAATGTTATGATACCCCGTTCTTTTTTTTACCTCAGCTTAGGTACTTTTTGTTTCAACATTTATTGTATTATTTTAGCTCTCTTTTTCATAAGAATATGTATATACTGTTGAGTTTCATCAAGTTCGCATCGATAAACCTGATTTTTTGTCGCGAATCTCAAATAGCAAATTTACTCCCCTTCGAAAGGGAGATAAGTTCCTTAAAAAGAGGAAAAAGCCTCCTCATCTATTTGGAGTCATTTAACCAGAATCTTATTAGGGTAAGTCGTGATTTGGGCGTGTTGGAGTAGACGCTTTATTAACTTTTCTCGACGAACGCACCTGAAAGTCGACGCCTGGGATCCGGGGAATCTGGAGGCGTCGGTTTATACCGGAGGCGTTCATCTAATAAATAATCCTGTTCAGTGAGATTTTGTTGAGAAAATTCGATAATTTCATGTCGTTTTGGCATTCCTTTTCATATTTTACTAGCTGGCCGGGCGAACTTTGTTTCGCCTCAGAGATTCATGAAGTTGTATCAACAAAACTGGTACTTTTTCAAGTAGGAGGTAAATAAGACAAAATTAAAGTACAAAATATACAAAAAATTTATTTACATTGAAATAGGTAGGTATGTCAAATTTTATTTACATGAATAGACTTCACTTTATTTAAGCGGTACCTTATTATTAATTAAAAATTGTCTCATTGTTGTACCTTATGGTGAACCACATTTTTAGTTTTTTAGTCATAAAATTTTTCGTAGTGTTCGGAGGAAAGGAAGGTGTGATAACAAATGCACTCAGATGCGTTAATATTATTATTAAATGTAGTTCACCGAATTTATATCAAATATAATACTTACACGAAAACGCTATCAACCTCAGCGACATCTACTGGCGTTATTCGCAAGAAGAAAAATAATTTCCTACTTTTATTCCATTTCATCAAATTCTTCATTGTTTTATGTATTTTATTTCAACCCCACCGTAGAATCCACAAAAAAACTTTCATAACAAACAGTTCATCCAATCTTGAGTTATAAATGGTGTAACCAACAATATGGCCGACTGAGTTTTATATATTAAGATATTATGGACTGACGTCAAGCATTTTTTTCGTTCAATTTATATTACAAAAGACTTCTAAACCTATCTTCTAACCTTTTCGACTGGACAGATGAACTCTGTCATCATCACGAGCGATTGGAGGAAGAAAGCGGTAGAATTGGAGGAGTTGAAACTTCCCCCAGGTCTGAGGGAGGTGGCGTCTGAGAGGTTATCGGTTCTACGCTGGCGGCGACACACTTTGTCCCTCTTGTTCAACAATAGGAGCCCCTTTTATCTCTTCGATTTGTGACTCGCGACTTTTGTGCGAGTTATTGAATCGTGAGATATCAACTTTTTTCCTCTCCACTTGCCCCGTCTCGATTTATTGAGTCTGGGTAGGCGAGAAAGAAGTTTTGGTTGTGGTGGGAATGAATTAAATTGCCCCTCATTTTATTCTTTTTAATTTCACATAATTCAATTTTCTGTTTTCTCATGAAGATGATTAGTATATGAAATGATGGATTTATTCCTTTCAAATTTATTCATGAGTTATCGAGTGTAATTTTGGTTGCATATGTTAATTCTTGAAGTTCGGTAGGTAGTATTCAATTCTCAATGCAAGACAATGAAAATTCGGGTTTTCCCTTGGTGATTTCATTTCAGAGTCTCCATGACAAGTAAAACAGTGGTGAGTCTTCAACACTTGAAACAGTGGCGTCAAACTTTAATGATATCATGAGAAAACCTCGACGAATCTTTCTCCACAATGGCAGGTAACTAAATACTCCCAACTCCCAGAACTAACTTCCCAACTTGGAGGGAACGGGAGGGCAATGGAGAAAATCGCAGATGAAGGAATACCTAACTTGGATTTCATTAAAACGTGCTCCAATTTGTTCCGCCCAACTGAACATTGTGTTTCGCATAATAACAAATCAATTTATCAAACGAAAGTTCTTTGTCTTCGTGTATAAACAGTGGGCGAGGCAAAAACAGAGTTTGAACTTGCCGGAAATTGTCGAGAAAACATTTTTCAATTCCTTTTGGAGAAGGCTTAATTTCGAGTTAAATACAATTGGACTCTATCTTGTTTTATAGGTTTTTTCACTTTAGGTTCAATGGAATTGAATAACTGTGACGAATTCATGGTGAAATTTCAGAGAAAAAGGACGGAAATAAAACGCTTTATATTTGAAACATTTATTAGAAGACATATCAAAATCATAGATATCACAGTTTCATTAGTTTGTGCCCATATAAGTACAAAGGTTCACAATTTTCAAGAATAAACATGGTATTATCAAAGCACTCAAACATTTTCAATACTATAAATAACAGTTCAACTAATCGAATACTTTACATAACTCGAGTTGCAAGCATTAATTGCATTTCGATAAAGCGGAAAGTTTGACCTTTCGTATTAATAAAATAATATTCAACTCTTGTAACGAATTTCTCCAGATCGGAAGTCTTCTAGTTCGAAGTCTTTCATGTGGTCGAAAATCCTCTCAACGCAGAGGTGGGGTAAATCGGAACATACCTCTTTGAAAAATTTCGAATAACACAGGTCTAAAAGTGCTTTTCTCCTCATTGCACCCTCAAAATTACTTTTCATCGTTTCGACGTATATTGGAAAACTCACTTCACAAATTTCCGAGTCCAAAACTTGTTTCACGGTATTGTTTCTTGCGTATTTCGCCAACTGATCCACACTTTTAGTGAGGAGGTCACTGTAGAGTAACTTGGTGTTTTCGATATAAACACTTTTAATAAGTTTTAATTCTTTCTCACATGCACTCAGGTAATCTACAAGATCTAAGTCTACATTAACGGATTCAAAAACGTCTCCAATGTCATTGGTGTAGTCTCTTATGAGGACTATGTGGGGGAGGAGTTGCCTTATCATCTGCTCCTCAGATCTCTGCACTGCTATATCGAATGGAGTCAGGTCTTCTCTGTTTGGAACTGTTAAATTTGCACCGTGTTTAATGAGGATTTCCACGATTTCCTTGTTGTTTTCCCGGACGCTGTAATGCATCGCTGTTTCTCCGAAGAAATCTTGGATGTCCAGGTTGGAACCTCTAGCCAAAAGAACTTCCACGACGTCTTTTTGGTTGTATTTGACTGCCAAGTGCAGGGGAGTTTCTCCAAAACGATTACGAACGTTGATGTCAGGCGAATGGTTCAAAAGAATGTCTGTAATGGCACTGCTACCGTTGGAACTTGCCACGTGAAGAGCTGTGTTACCATCCAAGTCTTTGGCACTGGTATCGGCGCCGAAACCTAACAAGATGTCCACAAGAACGAAGTTCCTGTCTTCTGCAGCTATGTGGAGGGCTGTCAGTCCTTTGTCGCTCTGGGTGTTGACGTCAGTTCCATTCTTCAAAAGGTGGATCACAATTTCTTGGCGGTTTGATCTAACAGCGTCTAAGAGGGGTTTGTACCTGGATGTTAAGATGAGGTTGAGTATCGTCTCGAAGTTGAGCTTGTGGGACACTATGAAGACCAAAGTGAAGAGCAGGAAGACGTTGCAACGGAAGGAAGATTCATTGGCGTAGGCCAAAGCAGGAAAGGTCAACCCGACCTTGGTGGTCGTGTGGCAAATGGTGTGCAGATCCAGCTTGAACGTCTCGAAGATAAGATAGTAGGCCATGATGCGTTGAACTCGTTGACTCGTATAGCCGCTGAATCAACTGGAGATTACTTAAGTACGATATCCCCCTCTTGGGCGAATCTCTGTTAGTTCGAGAACAAAATAATCACGTTTTCGAGTCTATTTGTGACGTTTCTTTGCGGTAGTGAATTTATGCAATGATATGTTTGGACTTATGCGGTTTTATTGATTTTTAATTGTTGCCATCATATTGGAGCATGTCCAATTTAATCCACAGTGAGATTGGAACATTGTTTATTTTTAAAACCATATTTTACTTAAATGTTCAAACAAACTGAAGTTGAGAACAATCTTGATGTTGGAATTGGAACGGCCTATGTGAATCATGAAGAGATTTTTTGTCAGGGTTGAATGAATGTATAGATATTAACCCACAAACTTTGATTCAGAATGTTACACTTTCTTATTTACTGATTGAAGGAAGAAGAAAATTTCATACTCGTAAAGTCAGCTTCAAGAAATTACCTTCAAGGGTAATGTGACCTGCTAATATGTCAGCAATTTGTAGGAACTGATTGATAATTTGAGACTTGGAACAAAAAAAAGTTACATTTTTCAACATTCGATATAACTTCAAAGTCAACCCTTGGAAATTTTGCTAGTCAGATTAGATCAATGTAGCCACTTAAACTTAAAAAAGAAGAACTTGAATAAATCTGCGTTCGAAATGAGGAACATTATTGGCTTTTCTCCACCTTAATCATTTTTTCTTTAATTGAAGCCAGTTTCAACGAAATTTCGAGTATTTCCGATGACCTTGTGAGAATATAGACGAAGGAGATATCATATTGACCTGGTGATATATTTATCCGTTCGGATCTAGAAAAAACCGAATACTCAATGACAATATACTCGGACATCACAAGACTATGACGTAAATCGCCATCCTGACGGAATTTTTATCACCAGAATTCGCAAAAAAAATGTTTACATTCTGGAACTATCCTTGCAACATCGATGGTCGTATTATGGAAAAAATTTGGAAATTCGTACTAGATCTTCATTGTAATCATAATAAGGTCGACATAGTGTTTGTAAACTGTGAAATAGTAAACATTTATCGGAAGAGATATCATATTTCGAAATTGTCAAATTGATTCAATTCATTGATCAAAACAGTACTTCTCAGATAGATGTAAATTCCTTCAAAGTCAATTTTTAATGAACAACTAAGTGATTTGAGTGCCCAACAAATTTGATTCAATTAAACTTTCTCTTGAGCGAACTTTTCCAGAGATTCTCATTAGAATTCAGACCGACCTTTAAAACAAGATAGTTATCGAGCATTATACATCACAAATTTTCAAACCAAGTCAGCTAAAACAATGACCTCAAGGCGGCAAACTGCCATTCAAAAACGCTCGTAAAAAAATCTTGTGATAAGGTATCATCAATCTCAAGGAAAGTTAGTAATTACCAGTGAGACTGCGATTAGAAGTTCGGCATAATCATTGAAAATTGAGTGTGTTTCCTGGAATCCTCTGACGCGCATTCGAGATTAAAATAGTGGCGATTTTTTGCGCAATCTTTTCGATGGAAAATCACCCTGATTTCATTCATATTTCGAGTTTTTTCCGTCCAAATCTAAGTTTGCACATCAAGAACATTGTAGGATGTCGCCAAAAAGCGTTCAAACGAACCGCCATAATAAATTAAGTACTCACAGTGGCGCGCACCATAATCGGGCTCTAAAACCAAGATGCGCAATATTTCAACGGAAATAACCATTATTGTCTCTGGGTCTTCCGCTCGATTTGATATTTATTCAAATTCGGCGCTATATTTCTGGTCTCATCATTCGTCTATCTCCTCTTTAATGGCGGTAAAAAGCCGATAAATCTTGGAGTCGCAGAGCATGGGGGGCAATAATATGCACACTTACGATCGATGCCAATATATGACTCAATTATTATCATTCGTATTGAGTGAGAGTGTAATTTATATCCGCCCAAAAGAAATTGATGCCCGAATGGAACTTTAAATGGAAGCCAATATTATTCCTCAAGAAGGTAGATCTCATATTGTTTCTGCCATAGGAAGGAAAAAAAGCTTCTACTCTTCGATCAGTACCACACAAACTGCAGCAATAAACACCATGTCGAGGTCAGTCGCCTCGCAACGTGCAATAATTCAAACTTTGAGCTAATTCCTCAGTTAATTTGCCGGTTTCGTGAACCGTCCGCAGCTCCCTCTGACGGAAGATATTCGGACGGTTATTGCGAGAGTGCAACAACTGTAAAATGGCGGCTTCGGTGGTGCATCCAACAATCCTAAACTTGCCGCCAGAAAGCGTTATTGCTGTCCGTAAATAATACAGCGAGTCGTTAAAAAAAAGATGCGGTTACGGTTAGGTTGTATGCGAGCAAACAGGATGACATACGGGTGAAATGGCGGAAAATTAAAGCGAACGTTGGGGCAACTGCAAAGGTTACTCTCCTAATTGGAAATCTTCTTTGAATTTTCATTTGGAGGAACTTATTCATGCCACCAACAAGAAAAACGGCTCAGATGAAATCACATAAAGTCGACAAAACTAATTAGGGAAGTGTTAACAGATCTCCAGGAAGAGGAACCAAGTCATTATGGATTATTGAAAAACATTCGAAGGTCCTTATCAATTTCATCATTAGATTTCGTTTCTTCCGTTGAGCTCTACCTGCTGGTCAAACCAAGAAAACAGTTACTTGACTGGATAAAAAGAATCCCATCGACCACATTCCTTGGAAACATCCAAAACCTAATATATTACGATTGGACCTTCGTGAAGCGATCGCTTATCGCAGATAAAAATCTGAATATTCCACGTAAACGGCGATCGTCGATTTATCATTTAATGGATCGCAATTCCAACTGGAGGATAACAACTCCCCGAAGCCTTTGTGTATCCAAACACGCGCTTGTTAACGCCTGAATTCCCGAATCGAGAATGTTACAATTATTTCCGAGCCTGTTTCGTCGTTAGATCGAATCGGGGGCAGATGGAGGAGATAACAGAAGAGGGTCTGCATTCATTGAAAGAACCCTCTGTTAAGGATGACGTGCTTTTTGGGTTTACAGGTGTGAAATGTCATCAGAAAGTGCGATAGAGTCACCAAAGAAAGCATTGTCGATCTGATATTTCGAACCAAATAAATAGATGTCATTAAAATATAATTAATGAGGTCTCATCATCGAAGCCACAATAAATCGAATCAATGGTTCCATCTGAACATGACACCTATGTTCATTTCGTCATGAATTCGACAGAGGAAACTAATGAAACGGACAATGGAGCAGACGATTGTTACTTTAGTTCCAATTAAACACTCGATGCCGGTGATTCAAAATCGCACCCTTTCTCTAATTCAATTCCGACAGCCGTTCCCCCTGCCAACCCCTAATTTAGCACCCCAAAATCTAGTCTCTATTTGAATTCGGATAAGGATGGAGTGCTGGGTGACAACGGACTAGAGATTATCATTCCATTAAGAAGAGATAACTAGGTAAACAGGCCTTTTGAATCTTCGGAAGGGTCTTGATAAGTATTTATTATTGCAGATGCTTCATTATACCAAGGATTTGAGGGTATGAGAGATGCTCCAGTTCCTCCACTGAAACAACTTTTTTTTGCTGATTTTTCATTGGAAAAAACGAAAATTATGCAAATGAAGAATGAACCACTCAGGCCTTTTATGCGTGAAAGGAAAATATCGATGGAATAGGAAGTTTTTCTTCAATAAACTCTGTTAGACTTTGATTAAAGTCCTTACTACTAATGTAAAACAAAAAATGAAGGAAAAATGAAAGTTTCAAATGAAAATAAACAATACACAAGAGTTGAATGAATGGCAAGGTATTTTGGAGATTCTGCGAAACCAAACAAAAGGTCAAAAAGACCAGAAAATGGATAATTCAGCTCGAATACAATCCGCAAGAAAAGAATACCAAATAAGTCCTTCTACATATTGAATATTTTCACCGAAGAAATCGTGGTTCTTCTTCTGAACCCACACCTGAAGCAGAGCGTTCTCTTCTTACATAAATTAGCGGCTTTCGGAGATAGATCACAGGGAATCTTCGGTTTGTAATTCAATTGATGAGAGATGTTCAGCATCAAGATTACCTACCTACCTATCTAATATCGGATTGCTATTAAGGTATGCGGTTGTGTCATTTCAATAATGATATACAGGGAGAAAGTGATGATTACGTTGTCGAGATAAAGTTCCAATTATGTTTCCCATTAAACAAGTGTCTTATCCTTGCCATCATTTTATCTCAGTCTTTTTATTGACTCTCAACAAGTTCAATGAAAGACATTTGTGGCGAAGAGAACTAAGACGGTGTCTTCACACACAAAAGTTACACAAGATTGCATCCATTAACCATACCAGTGAATGGTTTTGTTCCTTTACAATTGAACTCTGGTGTAGTATCTGAAGTCCTCAATAACTTAATACCTCAATGAAGAACTTAATTAGTCTATAAATTTCAGACGTTATTCTTCGAAGGGAATTTTATTCACTTTAAATTACCATGGGACATGCTGTGTATGCATCATCTTCAAAGAGCCTACGCACATAACATGTCCGCACGTATTTACTCCTAGGCGAGCAGAGGACGGATCTCATTTTAGATCATTTTATTGGGCTCCCATATCGCATGATTTGTTGCCTCCTCACCGATATTTCCAGCGTTTAATGGTTATGTTGGCGGTAATTAAACAGCAGTAAATGTCCCATCATTTACCATTTTAATTGGTTTCAATTCGCCATCAGTAAAATTTAAAATCCCACAACGCGGAACGCTGCCTACTCGGTCTCTTTTTCAATTTAATCACTCTCTCAAGTGAGTTGGGGTTGTATAGAGTAATCGAACTGGATGCAGGGATTAGTTTGGAGGTACATTAATTTCGAAATGGGAAGAGAGAGGAGTTACGACCATGTATATCCTTAGATTCTTCGTTAAGGAGGGCTGGTTAAGCCTGCAAGAGCTGCTTCAAATGATGGGGATTTTATTATGGCGACTTAGAGCTTCTGAGTGCCATTCAAAGGCTCTTGCTTGCAATTTAGGTTGATGCCTGGTTGAAAAGCCATTTTAATTCTTGAAAGAAGGTCAGGTTTTCCTGTAGAGTCTACAGAGAGAGCTACTGGGAGCACCGAGTGTCATACAAATGACATACAAATGAAGGCTTACTTGTCTTGAAACCTGAATCAGTTCTGTTATGTTTCTAATACGTGGAAAAAAAGAGAATGGAATAACGTTTAAGTAATCACTGATTACCTACCTTTTACCTCGGATTTCTCGCCAAAGAGCAAACGCAGCTTTCAGGGCTGAGGAGATAGAGATAAAATCTGAACAATCCGCGTTAGAGCGCATTACAAGGAAACGCGATAGTCTCCCTGACGCTTGGGGGGAGCAGAGGCGTGAACAGACGTTGGGGTCAGATTTGCAGCCTCCGTTCTTAGCCGAGGATTATAATTCTGGTGTCAGTGTGATGGATCGAACCAGCGGTCTTGATAGATGCATATCTGAGTCGGTCGAGCTGAAATTGAAACAATGGTGCATGTAAACGAAACGGATTAGTTTTTATGGGTTGTCGAAGGTCTTCTTGGAAGGATGGCGTCCATTAGGATATGGGGAGAACATGCAAAGGCACTTCGGCTTATGCAGAACTCTGATCTCCCCATCTGGGTAATGAAAAAAAAGCTTGAGACAGGGATTTCTAATGAATGACACTTCGAATCAAAGCTTCTAAATACAGGAATGATATCGTTTAATATCTTAAGTAGTCTTGGACGTGGATTTTCATCTTCAGCATTGAAACCGATGGAAACTTTTCTTGCTTCCTCGAGAATCCCGAGGAGAAAACCCGATTTCCAAAAGAACTACCGACAACGTCAAGATTCGACGTCGAAAAGAAATGCCCTAGAGGCCTCGAGCTCAAGGAAACGAAGCAGCCAACAGTAGAAAAAGAACCTGAGAACTTCCGTTCGTCAAATTTTTCCATAAGTTTGAACAAATGTGTTCGAAATAAAGTCCCTTGCCTGATGTCCGCTGAATTTATTACATTTTTTCTTTGAACCGTGTATCCCGTTCGGCCCCGTCTACACTTTGTAGGCTGTAATAAAGCCGAGCGAACTCTATAAAATCGATACAACCCAATATGCTAGGGGAGGTTCAGATGATTTAGTGAATTTGAATGGGACGCGAAGGCATTTCTGTACGCGGCCTATTTATGGCTTTTTTACAGCTTTGTTATTCTCGATTTAGGTTCATATGCGGAAGTTTTATACCTTTTTTATGTATGAAATTATGATGCTCGAGTTGTCACTCAAAAGTCCCAAGATTGTATTTTTTATGCTACAATTGTGTCAATTTTTTTTTGCGAATATCGAGGCAGTATAAAATTAATCATAAGTTGAGTTTTAGACTGACAGAAATCAGGCCCGAGAATCGTTTATTTTTCCTGTCAGCTGGCCTCGAAAGAAAATAAACGACTCGTCACTGCAGATAGTAGGATAGATTTATCCCCTGCCAGACAGAATTTATATCCGAGAGGAAATATTGAATCTTAATTGGGTGGAGTTGTCATCTCGAAATTCGACATGATAGTTTTCAATGGAGCCGCTCACTCTTAAATCGTTCTCGTGCTGCTTAAGAGCGTTCTATTTATGGCAACCGCCATATTCGGATGGCAAGGGCAGGTGGAATGTACGGTGTTGAGTGAATGGGTCTTTTCATACGTCTCTTCTTGTTTGAATATTGACAGATCCAAGAACCAAACGTGGTGAAATAATTATTTACTCTGTCATGCAAGAAAGAAGCAGAAAAAGAGCTTCAAACAAAAGTAGAAATAAAAAGAATCCAATACCTTATCACAAATGTTACAATAGATACATAAGAAACCCTGAACAATGTTTACACATAGTCCTACACAATCTGATACATTTCCGAGAAATCACGAGAGATCCAATATGAAGCCAGGCTCAAAAAAACATGTTATTTTCCTCTCATCTTGACGCTATTGGTGTTTGTGGAGCGGACGTGTGTTTGTCCAGAGTGGAGAATTATTTGATCATCTTATGTAAACATTAAGGAACGGTGTATATTAGCTAACCATTGTTAAATACTGCGTTTGTTTTACTTTGGACAACAATCCGGAGAAGATCGATTTCTAGAGGTGTCCAATTTCAGGGCAATGGGAATGTTAGACAGACATGATGAGATTGAGAATATTTCTCAACAAAATTGACATCTTTCTAATCAGTAAGTGTCTGATTTACCATACTGTCTTAGTTTCAGAGACGAAAATAACGTGAATGATCACAATGCAGCAGTTACATTCAAACTGCAACAGACAGAAGGTCTTGTGTTGTAGCCGATACTGACAGGTATACAGACGTGAGCGTCTAAAGTAACCCCAGTGTGGTTGCTCCATTTAGAGCCCCAGACCGACAATTGCTGTTTATTTATCTCTGTTGCGGGGGCGTATTAGACCCCATTCACTTTTCTAGGTGTGTTTGTTGGGACCTGGAGCAACGTCTCAATTTAAAACGATGATTCGGTGATGGGAGCGTGAAAGGACGAAGTTTTGATTGTTTCTTTTCATCGTAGACGTTGGTTTTCGTCGAGATATCGACCATTGTCCGGGTTCTTTCAACCGTGAATGAAAGAGATTAATATGGAAGTTATTCGGGGATTTGTTGGTTTAATTTTATATTGTCGGGGAAAGAATTTTTATAGAATCGTAGTTGGATAAGTCTCCTCATTATAAGGTTTATCCCACGCATAGTGTTATAACTGTGTATATCCAAATTATGCCTACGTTCAGTACCTTTATTTATCAGTCGAATATGTTCAAATTGAATCAAAATTGAGTAGAGAAGGTTAGATCAACTGTAGAGCCATAAAACTCATTCAAATCTTTAATTCCTCATCTCAAACCAAAGTTGTTGGATTGTCTACTCAGTCCCTCTGAAGATTCGATTACATTATTTCATATAATACCAAATCAAACCTTCTTTTCAAAGCGAACCAACTTATAGTCGCTTCTCTTTGTATCTGCAGAACGTGACATCTTGAAAATTGTACCAATTCGTCTCATTTTGAAGGCAGTTTCAAAGACAACGTGTGAAGTTCCTCGGTCTCCTATGCTAATATGAGCGAAGAACACATCTTTAAGGGTTCCTCTATGAACAGAAGCCATCAGAGGATCGATTTTCAATGATAAACTGAATAAGATATGCTGAAAGTAAACTCTCTATATATAGTTTCTCTATAAAATTTGAATTTTCTTAATAATTTTATTTTTTTTTCAGGTAAGTCTACCTGTTCAATCTGATGACACAATGATGGTGAGTTGATAGGAGAAGAAATAAACTTTTCTTGTAGCTTTCGTTCAAAATCGCGAAGCTGACCTAATTATTCCGTTATACCCCATCAAAATCCAAGTTGCGCCAATTATGGGCGTTCCAAACAACCCACAACAGTCTGAACAATCGACAGTACGTCATAAACAAAGTTAGCGTTGACCGTATAACTTCATCTGGTTGTTCTAGAGGCAGTTTGGGTCATGTCGATAGCTTCCATTTTCATCTCGTAATTAACAGTGTTCCATCACAGTCCACGGCATCGGAAACTCCATTTTATGAGGGAGTTCTCCAACGATTCAAACCCAGGTATTTGCATCTGCTCTGAATCGGGCCAGATGTCAGAAATTTACTGTAGGATGTTGGTTTTGCACTTACCTGGGACATTCGAGGTCATTTGCTAATTGTTGCGGCGTTTTTTCGTGTCAGAATTTCAGACTTAGCTCATTAAAGATTGTTATAAATAAAGCCACAATATTATATAAAAAATCCAATTTTATTTCATAACCGTGTGAATGAAAATGGGAAAATATTCGACGTATATGACCCACTCTCTCTCAGGAAAATTTTTCCCCACGTTCTTGTCTAATCTACGGTTATAAATTCTGGGGCCAATGAAAAAAACGAAATATTATCGGGAAGATTAAAACAGACGGTTATTGCGCCAGTTTCACGAAAAAACTGAATTGTTTTTCTGTGTTTTCAGCCGATTAAAATATGTATCGGTCGCGTGTGCGTTAATCTCCTTCTAAAAATACCTCTCCATTCGGCCTGCTGCGATCTTTCCGTGTCGATTGCGTATCGAAGCGAATATCAGGAATGTGGAGGGCTGAGGCTTAACTACGGCTTAAAAAGTGCCAATGCGTTGACGTCCTATACGATTTTTTCCACGAGATCAATAAAATATTACGATTTCACCAAGCGAGTCAAGGATCCAGTGTGATAGGGGCATTAGTATCTCTGTTTCATGTTTTTTCGACACAACTCGTTTCATAAAATAACAGTTTGAATTCGCTACAAATACTCGTTATTTGAACGTTAACGATCTACTGTGTTGAGGGCATTAGATGACATTCTCGAGAAACTTCTTGTTGTCGAAGATATTGATGCCATTAAAACTTACGTATGCGCTCATAGCATGAGTGCCAGATGTCTTTGAAGGCAAGAGATCCGAGCTTCAAATGAAGATACTCACGTTTAAAAATCAGCGAGCTTGACAGTAAAATTTAATGACAGGAGAGCGTTTCAACTGTTCTTCGAGTACTTTGTTGAACCTTTGGTTCTCGTATCTGTCTAGAATAAGACTCCAGATTTCATGGTCTGGTGCCTGTCTCCTACTGCGATCTTATGTAAGTGGACATTCTAAAATATCCGGAATATTAGCTTGTCAAATCGATTCAGAGTCCTCATAAGTTTCCCGAAAATATCATCCGGTCCTAGCATAAATTCATATGTCGACAGGTTGTTGAACAAATTCCTTAGGGAGTCGCAGACAGGTCCATAGTCCGCAGTGAGTTATGAAGGTCTCAAAGGGTCCACAGCCGACCACCCTTCGAACAGCAGGGGATGCTTTCACGTATTCCGAAACGGAATCTTTGATAATCATTTAATGATGCATCCTGACAGCACCAGACATCGCAAAAATGACTCAAATTAATTATTGTTGATTAAAACCTCTATTGTCTCCCCGAAGAAGTGAGAATTCAGAGTTGCATTCGATCCAATTTCAGCAAAAATAAATTTGCCAATCCCCTGCATTACTCATTCGCCAGAAGCTATCGCGAAATATTCGATCCCACTGCCTCCCGTTTAATTGATGCATAATCGGAATTAAAACCTGCAAATCCCCTGAATATTCATGACGAAGTCGGTGATTTTTCAGCAGGGGAAAGGCCGATCGTCGACCTGCTGAGCAACAGGTTTTTTCGACTCAACTTCGTCGTTTTGTTGTCGCTCCGATATAGATACTTGGGACCACACAGATAGTCGTACTCTGGATTGTGGCTATCGAGATCACGATTCTTATCTCTAGGAATGCATTTGAAACGAAAACAAACGAGGATTTGCCACAGAAGTCTCTTCTTTTAGTTTCTAGGCAATGTCGTAATGATAAACATTGAGGCTTCAGGCTGAAATCACTGTCGTTGCTATCGCATCGCAATCGCTTTGCCCGACGATAGCAATGAAACATGGTTGTATCTGCTCGTTGACAGGTACGAATAAATATCGAACCTTGACCTTACGAGCTATGGTTGAAGTCCCGAATCGTGCAAAGATCTCAGTCGGTACATGTTGCTTCTTATCTCTTCGTGGCTTATGATAATGGTTCCTCCTGACCGTAAAGTGAATATCACAACACGTCCTGTCTCTCGAAACCAAGACATTTCCTTGGAATTTATACGGGATGTAATTGTTAAAATATCGCAGGGGGCCAGATAAGATTGACAACTTTGCGATGAAGTTGTGAGATGTCTTATCAATGGAACGATACCCGAATTGTTTCATCATTACAGTATGATGTTTACGTGGCCAATTCTATTACTTCAAGAATGATTTACTTCCAGAATCCATGGAGAGAAAGAAGCTGATGAAAGTTACTGTTCTGCAGACGCCAATCTCAATGTTGAAGCCACGATACTGTCGAAATAAATAACAATTACGATAATTCCGGGATGCAAAAGTCAGACGTGAGGGATTTTTATGAGGGCCATACAGAACTTGGGAAATATGGAAAGTTTTTAGTGGAGTTCTTCGAGTAGTTCTGGAAACTTATCCTGTGGGATGTGCTTCTCGATACCGAATAGTCATCAGCAAAAAGTAGGGTTATTATGGGGAGCCAAACCGGTTTCTGTCAATAAAAATATAGATTTATGTCTTCTTCTTCGATACTAACTCTTGAAAAGTTTCATGATGAAGAATTATTTAGATTTTACGTCACGACACTAATACTGATAATTTGGAAACATCAATATAAATAATACAATCATCCCAAATCCAATAATCCATGTCATAAGTGATACACTATCCTATTCAGCTCTTTAATAATAAAATCAATATAGAAAGTTTTGTATGTCTATACATGAACAGGAACAAAGTTGAACCTATGAATCCATAAATTATCAGGGCTTCCATGTCTTGTTCCCAGTTGGCAATTTTCCTAGAAGGGTCGTGAATGATTATATGGGAGAGAAAGCAAAGAAATTAAGCATATCATAAATATTCCATTGAAATAACTCGTATAATTTTTGACTGAAACTTCATCAGGAACGAAAGTATGAAACCAGGGAGTATTCTCCCCGCAAATGCCATCCCTTAGAAAAATGCCCGGTCATCTTTTCATGTCAAAAGTGATGATGTATGCATGACATTAAAAGTGCGCTGGTCTGAACCACCAGAACATGTGACCCTTATCGATCAAATACATCTAAATTGGCGAATCGTGCCTCATTTAATAACAGGGGCATACAAATTGCGACTTCGATATGGCAGCCATATTTTATTTGTCTCCAGCATGGGAGGAGAAATATATGCAACATGAAGGAGATGTTGCCGATACGAGTTGAATTGTTATTTCTAAATTGCAAACGTTTGAAGGACGATTCATTTTCAATTATGAATAAAAAACTTTACTCAGTTGAGGATTATTGAAAATGATAATATTATGATGTGGTTCATATTCAAATGAAGAGTTCAATCAGTTAACATGCCATTCAAACTTGTTCTTGCAGGTTCCCTGTTTTCATGATTCAGGTTAATGATATGTGCATTCGAGGTATGTATTTATGCCTGTCATCAAGTGAATTGAAACTATATTTCCTTTTCTTGAGGTATAATTTCGTCTTTCATTTCAATATTTATACATTTCCGCATTCCGTTAATTCTACATTCTTTCCAATTTTCATGATTAGCTTACAATAATTCCCCCTTGCAGAAAATTTTTTCAAGAGATATGTATATTATAACTTCGAGGTCTAATATCTTGTTAATTGTTATTGGTGTGAAAGAGTATCAGCAGAGGGCACTGCTGGCGTTTCCAGGGTAGAAATCACATAACCTCGTTAGTGATGGTGCCAGATAATACGAAAATCCGAGCTTGCTCATATTTTTTTCGGCGTAATTGCTATCGAAAAATCGGAAAAATACTCCCAACGATATAACTTCGACTCCGTGGGAGTTCCAGAGGTCCAATTAAGATTATATTTTCGATATAAAAACGTAAACGTCTGGCAGCGCCTGTAATTGCTGTCGCATTTGCACTTTACGAGGATTCAGACCGTCCGGAAAATTTTATTTTCGATACCGGGCTCGACTAGCTTTCAAACATACGAATATGATGCTATCTGACTGATAATTAGACATGAAAAATGGCGGGGGCAGGCAGATATTCGACTTTGATTAACACGTTGAACATGTGTAAGACGTAAAGCTCGACTTGGGTGATGCCTTGGTCGCTGCCTGTAATGTACGACGTTTATCATCAGATAAAATCGTCAAAAGGAGCTTGTGAACGTCATATAACTGTCACAAGTGTCTTTCACTTTTCCAAACGATTCGTATCTAAAAATACTCCGCTCCTTTTGAAGGCGTTCAGGAGGAATAAACGGAGGTAAGTGGCCCTACAAAGATGTATTGCGATTTCTACACCAATCAGACTCGGCCTCCCACATTCTGATCATATAGTTACTATATTATCCGGCTCGAAGGACCAAATATTTTTTCATCGCTATGAAATGAGTTTATGTGCAAATTCAGTTTAGGAATATTGGAAGGGATTGTTGACTGGTGTCTTGCAGCAGACAATCCAGGTCGATAGGAGCCGAAATGAAGCCAAAACCGAAGTTGTCGATCTGGATGGCGGCACGATCGAGCAGAGTCGGCACGTGATTGAATCCGAAATGGACCAGTCTTGGAGGAAATTGAATTTCGCGAATGAAATCTTCATTGCGAGCGATGAGTTCGTTTCGCTGTCGTTGTTACTAATCGGAATTGGATATTGCTGTATCCGATTGGTCGACTGAGGAGTATTCAGGTTCTTCGAGAAAGCGGATCTCCAACTTTCATTCATCTGGTGAGGTCCATTTACCCATTGAAATTCCGAGAGTAAAACCGACTTTTCCGAAGAAATCGTTTGAAGGGTAGAACCAGATCTACTCTGGAGATTGGGAAATTTGAGATGTGGTCAAATTTTCAGTTGGATCGATGAAAAAATTCCATCGACTTACCGATTTATGTACCGTACATAAACATTTAAATATCCTGATGCATCTCGAGGTATAATCCTTCACCAAAGCTTCTTAGGCACCGGCATGTTCTTACCTCTCGGGGATTAAGTCTCCATATAATTCCTCGACAGCATAAATCAGAAAAATAAGATGGGGGCCTGTCGTCTCCTCGGCATCTTAGACCGCAGGTGGATTCTATAAACAATGGGATCCTGACTTGGCCGCGATCAAGTAGGCTTTTTAATCCTTTTTGATGCTCCAATACAAAAGCGGTGTTTTTATTTTTTTTTTTATTTTTCAACGATTTTATGGATCTTGACGAGAGCTTCTGCTGGCGTGGAGGAACTATATAACAAATAATATCATAATAATTAATAAGAATGATGAATAATGCATGAACACTCTCAACCTCATGAGTCGAAGAAAAAAAAATCATTTCATGAATTGTTTTCAATTTTTATGAAACTCCTTCAAGTATGTTTGAGTTATTTACTGGTAATGTTGTCATTTTTATTCCGTTGAAGGAATCTCCTACGTCAAACTTTTATCTGGTCAAAATAAAAATAATCATCCATATAATGATTCTTTCGAATCAACAATAATGCAAAAATAGTTATTTGTTTACAATCGATTCACTGCAATTAGACTAGTATTCCTACTCGATGCGAAAACAGTTGCGAAACATTATAATTAATCGGTATCACATGGAATGTCATTGTTTTTGTTGTGAACTCATTACAAATTAACGTCCACATTCCTGAAAACTAATTGGTGTTCAATTGGCTTTATTTTGTTCTTAAATCTACTAGACTAGTCTGGTCTATTTTTTTTTACCACATCGTTTCATATACACCTATATCCCAGACGATGAAATCTGTATAGTTTTGCTATAAGAACAACTCTCGCAGAAGACAGAATCCCGCTGATTCCTAGATATATGTAAGTCGTACTCTCCGTCAGAAATTCTAATGAACACGATTTTGCCGTAGGCATCTCTAGAGGCCTATGTTCGTGCTAACATTTCCCTCGCACGTCACTCATTGCTATTCATAACCTGCTGATAGATCGGCGTAAAATGCATCCTCTCCCTCAAATTATCAGTGTTATCTCCAGAATGACCAAATTAGCAAGAAAGCGAAGCGAATCAAACTCGAAGGATTGAATTGAATATTAAATATAATTTGATAGGTGATCCAAAATACAGTTTTCCAATTCTTAAGTTCCATGAAGTCGAATTTTCAAGGAAAAACGAAGTAACAAGGTGTAAACATGTTTAATGTGTAGCAGGAAATTAACAGCGTAGAAAATAATTGTATGAATTGCGTACAAAGCAAGGAGAAATAATGAATAGTTCTCAACATTGCTTAAATTAGTTCCAATTTGCTGCCAATATGATTGATGGTTCGTATGATGCTAATGCTGTTTGTCCGGAAATTAAAACTAGTGCTTGATTTGTCCATTTAATCTAGATAATTGAACTTTATTTGCGGTGAAATTGACTTAGGTGAAAATAGAATAATTTAATTCATTGCGTCCAATAATGAATCACTTGTAAGTTTTACATGTGAGATCGTAGGTTTTTTCCCCTCAACGAGGAAATCAGATGTAAATGGTCGAAAACATTCGAATAATGTTGTCACCATTCCAATACCGCACAGAACAACGCATTAACGTAAAACACCGCGGTAACAACATGTCCACCGTCACCGGACATGAGTTTTAGTAACGGGATATCTCCGAAATGGCGTGTACTTGTACCTGGCACTCACACAATCTATCCCAGAATCCATGGATGCATTTAACCGAACTTTCGTCCGGATCTATCAGCGTCAGAAGATGCTTGATACGCCAATTACCTCAATTGAACGGATGTAGGCCCTCTTCGATGAAAATAACCAATCTCTGGTAGGAGTTTAGTGAACCCGATGTTCCTTGATGAATTGCAGATATCTATCTGCGGAATTTGATCCTCTATATAATTAAATTGGGGTTTTACTCGACGCTGAGTGGATTAGATGCAAGACAGGCCTTGTTTCAGGTTTTCCATGCCCTAAAATCAATATTTTCGAGATAGAAAACTACCGAATGAGTTCTGAACTCGAAGGGCAAAAAACTTCTATAATTCATCAAGTGCGACCAGCTCATCCATAAAATATCCGGTGGAGCCTTATTAGAGAGAGATGAAGAGAACCCCATTCAGCCTCCATTAGGTCGCTAATAAATTCCGTAAAGGTAAAAATAAGCAATTCAGGCAATTCGCCTAATTGCATTATTTATTAGGTTGTTGGGAAGATTAGAGTCGGCACGGAACAGGCAACAAACTTGAGCATCGCGTGTCAGGGGGCTTTTCCTTGGTTAGTAGGGCATTACGGCATATTGTGTCTTTGAAAAAATCGTTCGGTTGACCGCAGAATTCTTCAGGTTTGCTGGATTCCTCCATTTCCCTCAAATAACTTTTATTCTAAAGGAGCCACACACGTAAGACTCTTCTCCGGCATTAAACCTTTAAATGTCTGGTCTGTCTGCGAGAATCTCGGATTACATACTTCAAAACAGTCCTCCAGTCTATTAGCCCCCTTTGTTGCAGGCAGTTAACCCTTAGACGCTGCAAGGGAAGCTTTCCCTCCGTCATTTCCATTTCAAACGGAAAACTGGCGAGATCCGATAGCGGAAGTCTGAAATTAACGAACTTTTTCTTGTTCTCGCGGAAATTAAAGGCTCCCACAAAGGCTCGCGATGTAAAAATCCACCCGAGAGGAAACTAATTAATATCTGGAGACTGGAATCAAGAGGGCTGCAGGTTCCGGATGTCCGACAATTAGTTCTTGAGAGGACCGTCCAACCTGATGGAATTTTCGATAATGGGGATCGTTCTTTAAGTGTTGAGAATCGCAGCTAGCAGAAATTTCGCGTATTTGCCTCGTAGCTTGTCATTTTGACAATTCTCGGAATATGTCGTAGTTTTTGGTCCTGAAAAATATTCTGTTTTCTTGTGTTATAAAATGTTTGGTTTATCTATGGGAGATAATTTCCTTTCATTGGGGTCCCGTAGCGGTCTTCAAACATCTGAAATGCCGAAAAATCATCACCTGGAAGGTAGTATCCGTTTGAAAAACCCTCACGACTAGTAAGCAAGAATTTGTGGATTTTGAATTTGAATATCGAAGGAATTTCGAAAGAAGAGTGTGATTACGTCTCTAAATTGGCTGATGAACATGGTATCGAAGTGATGGCAACAGAAAAAATCCTCGTGAAGGAGGACAGTTGAAAGTTATGTATTAATTGATTTTTACAAGTTTAGCTTGTTATGTTAAAAAATTATCAGTTCGTAATTTTCAACAGATTCGGAAAGGGGAAATTGATAGGGTTTTTTTCATTTCTTTCAAATTTTATGACATTTCTGTCACATTGTTTGGCCAAGGAATCTGAATGTTGATGTTTTATCTCTGGAATTGTGTAATTTTCTAAGCAAGAATCTTATCGAAGAGTGAAAACTTTTTTGAAATCTTCTGAATACGTTTTATGAAAAATTCGATGTCTCATAATGAGATTTCAATAATCAATCGAGTATTTTCGCTATATGCCCCAACTTTTAATATTCCCCAGATTTTTGTACAGTTGAAGAACGAAACTTCTTCAATTTTCTCTGTTATTTTTCAAAAAAAAACTTGAACGATAAATCGCGTTTCAGAGTCCTGACTTTCGGGATCGTTATTAAATATTAATTCACTCCATTCACCCCGGATCGTATCCTACGGGACCCTTTGTTGGGTGGGGTTCGAGACAAATTAATTCCTTCAAGAAACATTCTATACGGCGTATTTCGGTTCGATTAAATTCGGCACAATGAATTTTTCCGCCTGTATGAACGCGCTTTCTCTGCGAAATAAATTCAGGTCGACGTTCTTGCAACTGTCGTACGGAACGCTTTGAAAAATCGGAATCCATGAGCGAATATTCCTCCTAAATTAACTGCCAAATTGCTACTTATAAGTTGGAGCGAGAGTGGTCCAAAGTTCTGGATGGTATTACTTCTCAACTGCTGCCGTACTCTCTCTCGTTTTCGGGTAATCAACCATCCACTGGAAGGGCGATGAAAATTACGTAAAAGAATGAGCTCTTTTCACCATAAAAGAAAGTCAAAATAACCACACATCTCAGAAGAAAATTAGCTCTGATAAAAATCAACCATCTACAAATTACTTACACGAGAAGAATTCTGTTGTCATATTATTACGTGGAAATGAATGAGAAAGCTTAATATTCCCCCTATGACGTTTCACCGACAAACAAGAACACTCTTCCAGAGATAAATACCCATCGCAAGACAGAGACTAATTTCGAATCATATACATTCCCCATTTTGTCATGTTTGTCTATATCTGGATGAGAGCTGCTGAGTTGACGTACAAAACAGTTCATGGTCGGGGAAGCATCCTTTGTTGTGGAAATGGTGTCTCTAGATGACGCTTCATACACTGAGAGAAGTATTCACTTGATATTATCGATCATGCGTTATAGTTAATAAATCATTTATTGGCAAATGGACAAATAAATATTTCTTTCATGAAAATAAAGAATTTATTTAAGTTTTCGCAAATCACCTTCACTCAATATTATATCACATTTACTTATGAATAATAACATTCAATAATACCGAATAAAGACGCATTACACTGAAATAAATATATTTAGTTATAATAAACAAACTGCATGAATTATGAATGAATGTTAACGTCTGATAGCAAAATTGAAAATTAATGGATTTGCGCCGGAAGTGAATTCTGGAATAATGACCAGATTGTGCAGGATTTGAACCTGCGACCCTCGAATTACTAGTCCAATGCGCTAACTACTGTGCCATTGGGAAGGTTGAAGGTTCTATCTGATCTTAGGTTGGCGACTCTCCCAGAATTCGATGTTAGTTTTAATTCTTCATGAACTATGGCGCTCGTAAAGAATTCTTTGGAGAGATATTCGCTATCGGTGGTCATCGATGATTCGATTTTTACCTTTCATCCGATTGCGTCATTCGCGATTTATCGGCAGGAGTCGGGTAGTTGAATCTACCGACCACCGAACAATGTTAACTAGCCAAGATGACTGAAACATGTCAAATGCGGTTTGTTCATTGTTAATAAATCCTGTATTTTGAGTAAACATATCGTGGAGTGGTGGAAGTTTAGAATCATTTAGTAATAGAAACCAAACGTTCGTTTATTACCAAATGAACATATGTTTTCAATTAATATATCTTGTATTTGAAGAGAACTGCAGTTTAAATGAAATACATCATACCCAAATATATTAAATATTAACAAATACCGTGTAAATAAATATTTCGTTATATATGAATGAATTCTTTCAGAGGCAAGATCTGTTAGTTAATAAATAAATTAAAGATTAATAAGTGGATTTGTCTGTTAATGAATAATCTCGAAATAAATACTTTATTGATAAAAACAAATTTATTTCTCTCAGTGTAGTGTTGACAGATTATTCCAAGAGCCAATGATGAATACGTCCCAATTTCATTATGGATTAAGCCATATTTTCATAAGAATTTTTCCATCTTTCATTGAAGAATCAATTCAAAAGTTAAGAACATCACAGAAGCTGGATCTACATAGCGACATCTTTTCATCCGTAACTTTCTATCAATCTTAGAAAAAATACTGGAGAACTCTCTCGTTCGTTGTTATCAAGGGAAAAGGTTCCCAAAAGATGTTGAAAAACGAGAAAAATGATTGCACCAGGACAAGTAAGGTCTTGCAGCTCGCTAAATAAATTAGGGGTATTAATCTGAAGTTGGAGCCTCACTCTGAAATTCATTAAAAAGGTGATAAAAACTGTCGGTAGGTGAACGTGCTAAAGAGCCTGCAGAAAGTAGCACTGCCCTCTGGAGGGTTGAGAGATTGGATGAAATATGTTGATAAATCTGGGAGTCATGGCTTTGTATCCAGGAGTTAGGAAGAATTCATGAAGCAAATATTCGAGTGCTGCACTAATTTTGCATAATAATATTCTCTCCGAAGAAGTTCTTCTCTAACCTCAATTATTGAGATTGTTTCTTTCCTATAATCGAGCAGTAATTCTATTGGGCTAGCACACCCATCGCTAGTGTTTCCCAAGCTCAAATACCACTCAATTACCTCTGAAATGGACATATAAATGATTGAGAATGAGTTATCAAAATGTCATGTAGGTGAATTATAATAATGACGATGGTTTTTCGAGTAGGAGAATATCTTACGAATAAATCAGGAATAATAGTACCCATGCTCTTTTGGATCTCGTCTAATTATACCATGGGAAGTTTACGAGTAGAAAATCGTGGATGGTTTATCCATTATAAACGTATCAATTTTCTGGTGAATAAGCGATAAAATCAACAAGTGTAGGTACAACGTAATGAGCATCCCACACTCTACATCACCCTACCATTGTGCCAACACGAATGGCAACACATATCCTAATCATGCCCAGTTAATTTGCAGGTTCGGCGCAAAGGATAGATTATTCAAGCGTTTCTTGATTGATTTTTTTCCTTTTTCGAACGCCTCTGATGGCAAATATGACCCAAAAAGGCTAATACAGCCCTCCCGTCTAGACCAAAAAACAAATCGTCCCCATTGTTCTCTCGTCAATCCACTCGCGGAGGACCATTTCGCCGGTATCTCGAGTTTTTCCACGTTGTAGGCGGTTAATTGAGACGTATTTATCGGTTTCGGAGCAGGGGAGTGACTCTCGGAATAGGGCCGGGATCGTAACCTTATTCGAAAGGCACAAAAAAGGCATAACGACCATAATTGATACCCTGGATAAAACTGGAAGGAATTTAAATTGACCGTCTTGGCGTTTGAGTAAATATTTATGTTCTATCAATCCTCCTCTGTCAGTAGTTGGATATATCCGATAGATGGAAATGCGGATTAGGCAAAGGCGTATCAATTAGGGTGATCGATGGAAATGTATGAGTGGATAGATCACCTGTCAATTAATCTGACGCGAGTTTAGCATGGGATCGGAAGCTGAGGGACTCATCTTGAATTTGGATTTTTAAAGTAGATATCTGATTGAAAACTTCCTGATTTTTCACTGCATTTTCATGTAATTAGGGGTACATTCTTCTTTCAAAGTCCTGAAACAGCATCTTCATTCAGTCTCTGTAAGATACCGTGGCATCCGCAATGAGAATCAGGATCGTGTATTCGCCAGAATAATTGTATCACTTTCGAGAAACTCTGCAGTTGGTCTGTCGTGCTTTGTTTGGCGTAGGAAACAAATTGCTATCGAGGATGCAGAAGACAATCAGCGTCGATTCGGACCTGCAGTTCTCCAGAGTAGCACTAGGAAAATTTTGCCATATAGAATTGCAATGATTCCCTTCAAGAACAGAGTCGATCTAATCCATACTGATTTTTTATACCGAACAGCTTGTTGTATCTGTCTCAACCGGAGAACTTGATGGGTATTTGGTCCTATTGCAGAAGTTTTCAGGGAGAACTCTCAAGTGGTTCCATCTGCAGACTCAATATACAACTTCAAGAACAAAAAAAAACAATCTTCATAAAGTATAACTTTTGTCAATTTTTTTTCCAGGAAAGAACTAAATAGAGAAATTCTTGGATTGTGGTATTTTGGGAATATTTCACAGCTGCCTCAGCCCGGTGCTGAGGATTGTGGGACACGACCTGGATGGTTTGCATGATTTACACAGATATTTAGAGGTGGACTGCGCAAAGTATGCGGAAACAGATTAACATAATTGATTCCGGCTGGACTTAACCAGGCAGGCAATTTGTTGATCCCGGTCGAATTGAACGTTGTTGAATGAAATTTGGATTGCAGAATAGATTTCGTGAGTTCGATTACTATTCGCTGAAGCAATGGAACAATAGCACACCTTCGACTGAAATTCATCAGATTTATATCACAATTCATCTCTATTCCTTATAAAATTAATTCTTCCTCATATCGAGCAGAGGTAAAAAAAAGAATTGGTCATAATTGAATTTTCTGGTATCCTGAAGATCGCGTGCTGGATTTTAATCCGCTAACGTCAAACATACTTAGCTGCACGCTATAATGGATCACGTTACGTTTCAAGATGTTGGAGCTCTGGCATTGAGTTCCTTACAGTGTTGCATTGACGAATCAATTTCTTGTATTGATTTGCTCGAGATTCCTTCGGATATTATCTGAAAATGATGGTTCTGAACAGGTTCAAACCTGCTTTAAGGTAAGAAGAGAAGTTGATCATGTTCAATGAAGAAAAATTCTTACTGTAATGGTTCGAAATTTGATTCACCAGAAATAATTTTGGGAGATGTGGAGAGGTAGAGGAAAAATACAGAACTCGAGAAGAAGAGAGCTGCTCAGGAGATGCTGAGAAACTTTATGTGTGTTTATAGTTAAGTAACGAAAAAATCCACTGGAGGGCATATTGCATTATTATCTTTTCTTCAATCGATTAAACAGAGTCGAAAGAAGTTTTACCATCATTTAATCACTGGTGTAGCAGGGGCAAAACTGTAAGGAATGTTTCTTTCGAGAAGATAGAGCATATCAGCTATGGAGTCTATGGCTAAACTCGAAGCAAACATTTACTGCTGACGATTAACTTCTCCAAGAGCCATAAATAACCCCATTTGTCACATAAAACGCGCAGCAAACCGAGAATAACAAGCCGAACGTTCGATACGAATCGAAAATCGCGTGTTTTTAACGCCCTTTTGCGGAATTTGAACAAAAAACTAAGCGAAACGAACGTTGTTATACGGTCCGACCGAATGATTTATGAAAGGCGACTGCACAAATATGCTAATCGCCCGTAGTGTGTCGCCGGTCTTCGTGGGATATGCCTGCTACCGACCTCTGGCGTGTCCCTTTGAACTAATTAAAGGGGATTACATTTCAGGCATTTTCCGGATTGAAAAGATCTAATGGAGATTTGGTTTCTGCCGGTTACACGTTCTAGAGCCAGAAAAAGGAGTGGTTAATGACCTATAACCATCTCCAAAGTCAGCAAAAACTAATACTTCTTGGTCTTGTAAACCAGGGAATATACAACAGTCCTGTCAGCTTTATGAAGCTAGCAGAAAATGGTGCAATTTTGAGAACCAAATATCTTCACCAATCTATCACTCTTGAGTTGATCAAGTTTCACTTCAATCTACCCAATCAAGACAACTTTGGCAAGTTTAAAATGGTCTTGTCTGTCGCCAAAGAATCGAACAATCATCATTGGAAACAACAACGAGTGGATGAAATTGCTATATAACACAATTATCTCTATTCCTCCCTCCCGCGATCGTGACTTGAAAATTCCGATGGGGATCCTAGACTCCCTTTTTCTTCACACGTTTCGACACGTGACCTGCACCGCGAATTGGTCCAGATGAAATCGAGCGGAGATGAACCAATTCAACTTTGCAGATTCAATTATCCGAGCCAGGCAGAGTAGTTTAGGATAGGCGGCGTTTTTTCCATAACGCAATCCGCTTTTTTCTGGTAAGCGAGATGACCTGTGAACTCCAGATACTCGCTGGAGATGGGACACAGAGGTTGGAAGGTAGGTGCAGCCTCCAATAATTTAAACTGTCGAAATTATACCCTTTGGAAAGAAACTGTGTTTAATTCACATTAAACATATCAGAAGTTTCGACCTAGTTAAACGGAATTTCAATATTACTAGGGCGATGTATGGCCTAGTTTCCTCATCGTGGCCTAATTACCTCGTAGTAGCGAATTGCAGCAATACCCAACGATCATACGAGTATGTTGAAACCCTTAATCTACAAATATTTTTCATAAACTTACAATTGTAATCTCAACATTAAGTTCAACTTCACTTTGTTCTTCGCAATAAATACCTGAAAACACCACCGTGTGTTTAACTCCCATTGTAGAGGATTTACGACCCTCTACAATTAAGAAATCAACCCTGAATTTAGTAGCCTTACAACCTACTGAATTCTGCACTGCTACTTCATTGGACAACCCATTGAAGAAAGCAGAAACGTCTCTTGAGATAATCTAATCTCAAAAGATACCAACTGTAAAGGTTGAAGCTCTGGATACAGCAACACCAGGAGCTGTGGTATTGCAAAGTTGCAGTTCTAATACGCAACTTACTCTATCAGAGTTTTTCTGAATAAATTCTTAAGGGATACAGAATCAAGGCAAAGAGTGCTGACTTTACAGAGGATAAATACTGTTGTTGACATAGGAAGGTAGCTCCTACACTTTCAAGTATTGAAGCTTAGTTTTTTGAGGTCCCAACGATTTTCTTGGTGCCTTCAGCGGAGACTTGATTAATGCTAAAAACCAAATGAGGTGGCTGTCGATGGCTCAGTGCATGCAAGCAGGAGCCGGGAACAGCTATCCCTCGGGTTAATAACTTAAATTAGCTTAACCGTGTCTATGCGGTACAATGATAAAGGCAATTAAGGGGCAGGCATCGGCACGAGTTGCATCGAGTGCGAAAGGCGCTAATTTCCTCCGTTCGCGATAAAAAATAAGATAAAAATTTGCATAATGCTCTCGAGAAAATGCCGCTCGAACGGGATAAGCTCCTAAGTAATTTACTAGGCGCGATGTACAAAGCAGATAATAGAATGGTGAATGGAAGCTCTAGGTGTGAACATTCTAATTAACCTAATGAACCTCGAGTCTCTCCCCTTGTTTTTAATTTTCGTTTTGCCACCTTTTAAAGCCATGTCAACGTTGACGATTCAATTTTGGTTACTCAACTACATCTAGACTTGATATATGATCTTCCCAATGATTTCTCGAGGTGACATTTTCAGCAAAAGCTCATCTATGAACATTTTCATCATAGGGATGTTTCGTAGGAGACGGCACTGGACCTCTCAAGGACCCAGCGGTTATCCCTGTTGTATTTAGACTATTTCAGCAGATTTATGGTTGTTTAGAGTGCATATATCTGCAGTTAAATCGAATATATACATAGATGTATGTTGGCTCGAGGGCTAGTTTCTCTAGATGTGGATAGATCATGAGAAGTTCAAGAAATTACACGTTGGGCGATAATTTTGATGAATGTCGACTGAGATTCTTGCTGAATAGGAAGCTCTCTCTCGCAGTTATGAAAGGCTTAATGGCTACCTGGTAGAAATGGGTCGTTAGCAAGTCGCGATAGCAGTTGCTCTCAAAATCCCCTTCAATCTACAAACTTATGGGAATCTAGAAAGGAGAGTGTTACAATTATCTTAGTGAAATGAATCAAGAAAAGTTTTCAATTGATTTCAATGCGCAGCGAGGCTCAACATCTTGAAGTTATGAGAGCCTAATGTAATAAGACGGGCTTAACACCGACTAAACCTTCTTGAGGAGACTTGAATCGGTCGTGTCTGCCTTAATACCTCGTGTTCTCTTAATCCCCCTTCGGAATCATCTCAAATAACAAGATATTATCATAATTGGATTCCGCTAAAGTATAAATAAAACATTTTTCGATCTTTATGTTCGCTGCCCTGGATGTGGCTTCCTGAAAACAAGTTTTTACGACCCGTTCTCAATAAGAAACTAGACGCGTAGTTCTTGGAAACCCTACTGGAAAAATTACCGGGAGCAATGCCATGTCGTTAACGTGGAAAACTTTCCATGGTTTCCCCGTAAAAACTTCCCAGCCGCAAAGGCCATCATATTTCACTGTGGCCACGTAAAATGGGGAAACAACGCATAACTAACTACGCTTTCGGTAAAAAAAAAACGGTTATTTGAAGTTTTGCGGAAGGCAGTAAATATCGGGAAATTCGAACTCGCGTAAAAACTATCGTAGTCATGTGGATAGCTGGAATAAAGGGGAAATGAGTTCGGGAAACTAATAACATTGAAAGCCGTAATTTATGATGCCGGAGGGAGAGTTTTTTCTATGATGTAACATTTTTTTTAAGGCCATAACTGTATCAGATGATACACCCCAAATTTCCTCGTAAAACTTTTGGTATCAGTCCCCAAAATTACATCCATCTATAAAAGAGTAGATATTTTACTACAATTAATTCCATCAAACAAATCTAACACATGACCTAAAAGGGCAATCCTTGGGTCAAACTAGGAAATGTCTCTTGCAATAATTGAATAATTGTTCAAAGGCACTGAGGCACGTAATTACATAATACCCACATTGATATATCGTCCAATTTGGGTTGAAATAAGTGGGTCACCATGTCAGGATATTGAACACCATCAAAGGGTTGAGTTAATGACTCTTGCTTATTAACTTCACAATATATCTTTGGAAAAGTTACGCTGCCATAAAGGTAAATAAACTAAAAGGTTTTAAGATTACATTACATCGTCTCTAAACATGCTTTCAATACAGTTGCGATATCCCCGAACTTTATGATTTACCACTCTTGTTCGGAGTGGCAACACACAAGAGGAAAGCAGCACAAAAGACCGCATAAATATTCAAACGATAAGTTTGGACGTTGTTCACGCCTGGTCGGATTTGCTGTGGGGTCGACAGTCCAAGAGACAAGGCACGGTCAGCGGTTTCTTCGGAATTTTACGATTTCCTGCGACAACATGCATCGGGGAGGACGCCATTATTACCATTTGAATAAATCCCGATGTTATCACTTTTCATCGAGTAGTTTTACGACCTCTCCTTCGGGCCATAAGCTTCGGAGGAAGCACGAATCCTGAATTGACGGAATCTGGACGAGCTTTTGTGATATCCCGATTTAAAGAGCATCGTTAGTTGGACGAAGAATTTGAGGAGCTGTTCCCACAACCCTTGGAGCTTAGATCTCTGGAACTTCTTGCATAAAAGATGGAAGCATTTCATCTGATTTCATTGGTTATGTAAAATCAGGAGTCCTCAACGGCAAATTGACTCATTTCGATCCATCGTTACAGCTCCTACTTAAATACATTATGACAAGAACTGATTCTTTCCTCTTTCACGTTCTTCTGATGTCTGATCACTTATCGAGTTCCAGGAAACTCCGCCAGAGTAGAACGGAAATTTATTCTCTTCATTCCACTTCAGAGACGACGCTGAATTGACCATTGAAGCATATTTTATGTCTCCCCTTTCGTCTCGCTCGAAAAGATCGAATTAGCTTCGATTCGATGTCCGAAGTCCTTCTCGATTTTTCACGTTTCATTTCCAGTATTAAACTCCTCAAGCTTGCGACGATTCTGCTGAATTTTAGACCTCAGAAGACCTTCATTAGCTACAAAAAGACTTTATGTAAAACAATGCCACAATTCTTCTGAAAAACCTTCAACAACGTGCGAAGTGCAACACTTACAGCCAAGCCATCCGAGGGAAATTCGCAGATTGTATCTCGCCTTGAATATACAGGTAGCTGCGTGAAGATCGGATCTATGAAATCGTTAATTATGCGTTAGTCTGCAACTACTGTATTTCAGTGGCTCAGATTCTCATCGGCCGACCGTTTAACTGATTTGTTCCTGATAAGTCTAAGTGGGTGTTACAGCTTGGCAACACTTCATTCTAGCTAACGGGTATCAGTTTGCCGGGTTACGCATTGTTTTATCTTGAGATTTAGATCACGAAAAGTGGATTATGAATAATGGCGTGAATGTAGAACGTGAATCGATTCACTTGATTCTATCCCTCTACTTTCTAGGGTATTATTTCCTGAAAAATCAATTCAACCTAGGTTGAAATAGGTATAAAAATAGCATCCCTTCATCCTAGCTCATCCAAGTAGCAAGATCTCTAAGAGTAATTGAGTGCTACTTGATTGTCATCCGATAAAAAGGATTAGATACAGCAGTTTTTCTTGAAACTTTATAAATTCAGCCCGAGGCACTTCAGTAGAGTCTGTTCCAACAGATTAAGCTAATGGGATCCATTTATTCCTCGATAGGACAACGATGGCATTTTATCCTCGTTTCTTGTGATGGAGATTATGGAAAAACATTGCAGGAAGCTCCTAAATTATCAATTACAGGTTTTAGACTAGATATTCTGATTGGAAAGAACACAGGAATCCCAGAATCTTCCAGAGACAGCTGTAAAATTCCTATTATCAATTCCTCCACTTATCCCAACCTCATTCTCGCCGATTATACCCGAATTTACGGGCTCCCGAAGGATCCAGCACCTCCAGTCTTCCTCTAAACTTCGTAACTTGTCACTCAGGGATGCAGAGGGTGGTTTCAACCCTCAGGGACGTCGACGCTTGGAATGGTACACGTCTCGCGGGGGCAATTCCAATGATTAGATCGCTAAAGCGTTGCGTTTTTCATTTCGGATTGCATAAGCATCCTTTTGTTAATTCCTAGAGGTCCAGGAGTGGGTAGCAATATGTTAACGAACTAGGGAATCTAATTTGAGAAGTGAGGCTGTGGAGATGAGGTCGGGAAGAAGAAGTGGAAGCTTAGAAAGAATATTGGATGGTTCCCATACTTTAATCGTGTATAACTATGAAAATAGCAAGGGTTTTTGGAAAGTTATTGTGTTGCCTGGGAGACAATCTCAAGTTGAAACAGTATTTGGTCCAATGGAAACGCAAGAAATTATTCCTTGAGAAATATTGAAAGATTCGTTCATCAATTTTGAATCATCCTGAAGCAACATATTGAATTATGAGTGTAAAGAAAGTTCCATATCTCTTCATTTTTCAAGGGAACCCCAATGGAGTCTCCAACACCAGTGGCGTAACTTACACCCCCGCAGACCCCCGCGGTGCGGGGGGCCCAGGCGTTGGGGGGCCCGGTCTTCGAGAACAAATTCAAATAATTTTATCGTTAGAGAATATGAACATGAACTCAGTTCTGACCTTAACTTCCGAATAAACTCTTTTGAAATTGCATTGAAAACAGAGATTCAGAAAGGATCATCAATACGACAGTTAGCTGATCACCCGTTTTCAGAAAACTTTTCGATTGCAACTAGTTTCCCAGATCTCTCTACTGCTCTAATGTTATTTTTAATATAACCTGTTACTGTAGCAAGTGCAGAGCGATCAGCGATCTTTTTAAAAGTTAAAGTTAATAAAGAATTATTTGAGAAGTACAATGACCCAAAAAATACTTAGCGGGCCCAGTTTGTTGAGAATTGAGAATAAACGAACTAGGAATATGGATCTTCACGAAGTAATAGATGTATTTGCAAAAAATAAATCAAGATGACAAGGGAGATTCAACCACTCAAGATATTTACCCATTTACATCGAGGAACACAGTATTTTTTAGGATTGATAACTATATTTGAAATAAAGATGCAATTATGTATATTATCAACTGCAAATTTTGAATAATATTTCAATAAATAAAATATAGAAAGTCTTACTGCAAGTAATATTCCGGAGTAATTTTAGTGGTGTTACACCTAAACCTTACTTTTATTAAATAAAGTTTTTTTTCAATAAATACGCATGCCCGTATGAGGGGGCCCGGAAACTAATTCTGCGGGGGGGCCTGAAAACTAATTCTGCGGGGGGGCCCGATCGAAATTCGTTACGCTACTGTCCAACACGCAACGGCGAGAGCAATAAACCTCCAGCGGTTTTATGAGACAACCACAGAAAACCGATATTCTTCTTCCTGCATGGCTGGATTTCGATACATTAATCATATCTCGGTTTCGACGAGCGCTTAAGACAGTTTATGATGCTACCGATAAGGTCCTTCTTCAAATTTTGCCTGCATTGAATCCTGCTATTCTCTCCAAGTGAAAGAAATTCGAAAAATTATTTCTTGACAAAGCGAAGATCGTAACACAACAGTTGGTAATTTTTGACCATCCTTCAAAGGAGTGCAACTCTTGTTCGTCAAAACGTGAGAAGTTATGTGCTAGGAGTTCTTCAAGAACGTACACAATTATATTGTTTAACGGTCGTAGGTGTCGGTGTAAACTGGTGCTTTTACTGCCCATTCCGATAAATTGCTAGTTCATATGAAGGAACTTACTCCACATGACATAAACTTTTAAAACACTGTCGAGTAATGGGGTTGTCTGCAGTAAAACTACCTCTCGTAGTTTTATAGGTCCTTCGAAAGGAAAAATAATTATTCAATTAGGTAGTTTTACTGGTCGTGAACCCATTTTATACCGGCGACAAATCGATGAAGAAATTGAAATATAAGATGCATTTATTCTTTAGATGCAGAAAAGATGAATATGCAGCAGAAATATCCACCAATAGAGCCAACATCAAGTTGCAACGATCCAATATAATAAACAACATTATAAGTTATTCTCCGAAGAAAATTCGTCCACAGTCTCAAATTGAAAATAATTTCTTTCACAACTCAATCTCAAACTTCGTTCTTAATTTCTTCTGAGGCCTAATGAAACTCCGCCTAAGGAATAATCCACGGATATAAATATAAAGTGAATTCTTCAGATTAACAGAAGTAATTTGTCAGCCTTACTAGGGCGCTACCACTCTAAATCGCAGTCCATTTGGATCCCAATCAGCAAACGTTCTAGTATGACTCAGTGAAGGTCCGATGCTCATTCATCAAATAACTCCACACTCACGTTCACCTCCCTAGCGAATCTACGGGGTCCTCGGACATTAACATGAGGGTCCCCCCTAGAGCCCATTGTTGCGCTACTCCCCTGCTGTAACGCGACACACATTAAGCATATGTGTCGCGTGCGGAGCCGCCTCTGATTATTATTTCGACGCCTGCCGACGCGGGGCGTCGTGGCAAGGACTTGGCGCCTCATAGAAGACAAAATCATCTTTTTTCCTGTAGTATGTATCAATAGGAACATCCTGTATATTTATCATACTTGAGACAACAAGGTCTCAACGGTCCGAGTAACCTTACATCATCTTAAAAATGTGATGAAGATCTATACACATTGTTTATATCCATGGTCAGTATATTTATCAATACCTGATGTTTCAAAGAAGTAAACAATGTAAATATATATAATATCATTCCATCAAAACAACAAGCAGTGTTGAACTGAAGTCATTGATTGGATGATTCATTCATTTTGTATCTGTGTAACATGGTCTAAGAAATAAACACCCTCGATGAGTCTTCAGTGTATAAATTACCATTCCTCTGCTGTATGACGATTGACCGAACCAACCCTAGCTGGGTACATCACATTCTTCTCATTCTCCTTCTAGACTCTAGACTCTTATAATTCCATTCTTGCACCTCCACTTGCTATTCACCATCTCTTTTTTCTTTACCACTTCCAACCTTTTTTTTAACATTCTTTACTGACCATATAAGTCATAGTTGCTTTCACAAAGGAACTGTACACTGCTCCCTCCAATCTTACATTCACACTTTCATCGCAATGTTATTCTATTGAATCAAGCCCAAGGTATTCTGGATATTCGAAATGAGAAAATTTGTAAAACCCTGTTGATCCGCCCCTGTTCCCCAGATTTCCCTCCAGAATCTCGCTGATTCACCGCCACATCCAAGCCGCAAGTTATTGCATCCACCGCGTATAAACGTAAATTACATCTGATATCGAAAAGAAGGACCCGATGCGAAATTTCTCATATCGTAAAGGACATTTGATCGATGGATTATGGTTTTCTCATAATCGCGGCAAGCGTGTCCTGCTCCTGCTTCTAGACCCCTGGGAGGAATTATTGCAATGCGTCATTCTTCCTTTTGTGTTACCGCGAAAATGCAGTTTAGGTTCACCGCCCTTCTAGGATGGGCGTTGGTATTTTGGAAATATCTGTGTGGGGAGGAGAGTACATAATCATTTCTCCGATGACAGGAAGTCTTCGTATTCCTCTACGAGCGAAACACATTCAGACCTAAGTATGGTTAAATGCGATACGCCTTCTTTAGGGAAGGGATCTACCTTTTAATTACCACGTGGAATGGAGCTTGGACGGACATTCGCTAGGTGTCGCTTCCACTCAGAACGCGACTTTAGTACTGGTACAGGTTCCTACAGAATTTCTCGAAAATTTTAATTCTTCACCATTCAGAGGAACTTCAGCGCATTGTAGCGTGAAAGATGGTGCCCAAGGAAGTGCATTCCAATGGACTGGAAGGTCCATCGGCTGGAGAAAAGGGTTGGGATCCCCAATTCCTAAAACTCTTCCGATAAATTGAACACCGACAGAAGTTCAAGCGTGGTGAGAAGGGGTGGGATCGCATGACGTAATCGCTCCTCACAAAAGGAGGATTAGTCGGGAGAGGAAGCGCTGGAATCGATGAAATTCCCCCGTCGAAGGGCCTGGAGGCCACTTGAGCGAACATTTACCGACGACGATGAGATATTAAGTGCGTATATCTAGAATCTGTCAAGAAACTGCCGCCGGCGATACTTCTAGAAGCTTCGTCATCTGTTAATTGATTAACTCGGAAGAGAATGGTAAGTTGGGTTAATAGAGAGAATTATTACTATGATGGATGTGCAAGGAAGCTCATAATCAGCTACAGTATCTTTCGGAGATGGAGAATAGACCCAACTTCATTATACCAGCTTCATAACTGTCCTTGATAGACAAAGAAGAACCTCAGATAAGAAAGCCACAAGAATGATAGAAGCAAATCACTTTTCCCTCAGAGTGCAGGTGTTAATAACCAATTGGAAATTCAAAAACAGTTCTGTTTCCACAAGCAACGTATACTGTGGTATTAAATCAACTGTCAATGGGAGAAAGTGTTGCAAATCCATGTTAAAACAACTCTCAGGAGGAGAATCTCGTTAAACATCCAGCAAGTACCATTCATCTTCCATATTCCATTGAGCAGCTGTTGGTATGACAGACGACCTGGGAACGAATTGATGCAAACAAAAATCGCATTTCGTGCCAGATAACAAAGGGCACTCGGAATGTAGATGGTGTAATTCGCAATAGGACAATTTCAATAACCCACTTTTTCGTTCTCTCGCTCCAGGATCGCGTCATTATCATGCATGGCGAGCTGAGAATGCACAGATGAGCGAAACTAGATAATATATGTCCGCATATCCGTAATGTTTATACTGTTGTCGCATTCGCTTTGCCCCTTCGGCGTTGTATCGTCCATTTTATGTGTTTTCCGCATTGTGATGTTCACGCCCTGCTATATTAGATCTGTTTAATCGGCACATCGCAGTGCCGGTCGAAGGGATCATTTGGAGAGATTTCCAGAATCTGCTCGATGTCATGAATTACAATAAAATTTAATCCTTTTTTCTTCTCAACCTAACCTAACCTAACATCACCTCATCAAACTAGATGAAAGTTCAATTCTGTATTGAGTGTTATTGAATATTCGCAGGGGTTGTATAATAATCATGTTTCTCAGGAAAATAACTGTTTCAGTAGAAGTAACCGCCATCCCAAAGGCTCTTTCAGGGAATGTCTGCATTCCAGCTGATCCTGGAAATCTTTCCTCGTATTCAAATTGGAATTGACGCAAGAACATAATACCATTTCGTAATGCATTGCGACTAAAGTCGTTCGTTTTACGACGAAATTCGTGCATAATTTCACCGCTAAATACCGTTAATAATGTCGATCATGAAACATCGACGATATCTAGGAATGAATCACTTTCACGATGTCGTTAAAACCATTTTTAAAGTGTCACCATCGCCGCATCTCGTTATCTTGGTGATCTTGGCGGATATTTCCATTGGATCTCGTTTCTTTGGTCAACGAACACGGGAGATAAGCATCGATATTGCACAATTTGAAGATCTGGACAGAATAATCAGATCGTAAAGATGTAAGGTGGGTGGGTGTGGATTGGAATGGAAACATGAGGTAATTGGTTTGTATGTGTTGTCATGAAGGAGTTTTGGTGGTCTCCATGCTCCACACGTAGTGGATTAACGAATGAAAACTTCCTTCTGTTAACACACAACTGAAATTCAGGAAATTTCATAAAGAATCCTCTGAACACACCGAAATATCCAACGAGTTAAACCGCCCCCAATTCATGAATCATTAAACCTGAATTCTTCCAATCCGTCCAACCTTATTCCCGCTGATCCTACAGGATGTACGTCAGGGAATTTCCTGTCTCCACCTTCCCGTGTTACGAAGTCTAACTTCTTCTCAGTCCCGGAGTTCGGCCAAAGTTGTCTCCTGTACTGTGCTGTGACCACACGCTGCCTCTCGCATGTTCCAACCTGTCTCCTTCGATCGCGCTAACTTTGATGAAGTCCCTGGAGTCCCTGGGGACGTTTCTACACGAGTTAGGTCGTTGGATGTCCAGCTACGATCCATGGAGTTCATATTGAGTTTCAGATATTCGAGTTTGGAGTTTGTCGTCAATACAAGATGATATAAGGTTTGGTTTTCTGCATTTGCTGCATTCAATCTTATCCAGACTGTCTGGATAAGGTTCAATGTGGCACGAGGAATGATTGGGCAATCAAAGAAGGTTTCTCAAGAATGTGAAAGGAGTCGAAATTCTGTCTCTAGCAAGATAATCTATCGCATCCTCTTCAGCTGAGCACCGGCACTGCATTCTGCATCGCTATGAATGGGGAATGTCGTCTTTCGCATTGCCATCACGTAATTTAATATGTATGCCACCTTTATATCAAATAATTTCGCCATTGCAGGCTCGTAACTGCGATAAAGGTTGGAAAACGCGAAGTTTTCCTCGAATAAAATGTCCCGCGAGTCTTGAATATTTCCTGACGCGTGCACTTCGGCGCATTTTCATGCAAATACGGTCGGAGACATGCTGTTGCCTGCATCTGCCGACCCTTTTTTGGTTTGCGCAGGAAGTTTGGGGGTTGCCTGCAAGAATCGAATTTGAATAATTTCATAACATGCTACCATAAGACTTCCAAAGGTGTTTCATCCTTGGATAACATGAATATGATTACTGAGTTTCTCCTCTAAAATTCTGTGATACAAACAACCGTCTCCACCCTTCAGAAGTGTAATTCCCTTAATTTTTGCCCTATTCTTTCGGGTTTTGTAGAAGGGGATGGATCCTGCTTGAAATGCGGCATGCATACGCACAGCCACTTTCAAATGCAAAATTTATTTATTAGCGGGGTAAATTTGATGAAGGTAGCACATATTGGCGCCGCTTAAATAGCTGGAATGGAACAGGGAAATTGCCGGAATGAATTCTCCGGCACTGAAAGGAAATTGCATTAAGTTCGCCCAACGAGAGCTGCACTCCCATTGTTCAACCGTATGTTTTTAATTTCATTCGTTTTTTGTCCGGGTCCTAACGGAATTGTGGAAGGCACTTTGTGCAGATTGAGGAGTTAACTTGATATTTTTCATTACTCTTCTGAAAATGTTTTAGAGTGGATATGTTCAAACTAATATTTTTTTGCAAGATTTTTTCTCCAACCATCCAGGCCTCAACATCAAAACCATTCTGAATCCATCTCTATTCACTAGAGGATTCGCCCTGAATCCAATATACATTACATTAATATTTACATAAACTTCATTATATACTCTTCGCTCCAACTCCCGCATCGACTCCGAAAGTTCACATATTGCCGTATCGAAATAATGTCAAGAAAGTATAGGAACCTCACATGACATAAATGTCATTACGCCCGGCATATGGCGGAAAAACTACTGAGCTCGGATATTGCCTGGCAAGAAGTTCATATGCCTTGCATATGACCAGCTTCGAAATTCAATTTCAATAAATTCGGAATATAATCGGGGAGAAATGTAGCGTGGATAATAAGGCCAGAAATAAGTTCATATTTCTCATTGTTGAACGTTTTTTTTATTGTAAGTCGTGTACAGTTTGAGTTTCAACCATGACTGGCGCCATTCGAAAAATCCAATGTTATTTCGCATTGTTATCTGTCTGAATTGAATGCGTGTCAAATGGTGATGACAAAACGTCCTCAACTGTTTGTGTCCCAATCAACGGTTCGGTTCTGTAACAAAGCACGCACAAACATGTCTTCCATGAGTATTAAATATTAATTTTCAATCAACAGGCTACTGACTAAGCAAAATTTTCATAAAGCGTTAATATTTCAAGACTATCAACTAGTGATGGAATTCCGAATGGCAGATCTAGACCTAATCAACTTTTCGTCTCTAAAAAAATTGGTCACATCCTTCATGAGAAGTGTATTGAACTCTGGCGTTCCCCATGGTTCGAATCCAGGACCTTTTCATTCCTCTTATCGAACTCGTTAAAACATCTAAATTTTGTATTATGAAGATCTGTGCCCTTTGAACAAAAAACATCATCAATACCTCTTGTTTGTCTTCTCGCGACTGTTCAACCGCGATTTCTTCCCCTCCCCCATCTGTTTCTTACCCTGCAAACTCAATTAATCTGCTCCATAACGGGGTCCTTTTCTAATTCGATATTTTCAATACGAGGGTGACGATACGAGCACCCTGCCCTTTTTTTTCCAAACAAAAGTTCTGGTTAATATTAATGCGGGTGATAGGGGGTGGTGACTCGCTAGAAATTCCCCAAGGTAACTTAGATTTCGAAAGGGATCTCCCAGTTGGTAGGGGAATTCTTTAGAGTGTGATGAAATTTGTCGATAAGTATGTTTACTTTGCCAGACAGGATTGATGGTTTTTAGGAGCATCCTGTAAATAAAGTGATGGAGAAAGGGCAGATCCAGGGACTTCTTTTGCTGAGGAACAAGGGGGTGTTGGAGAACTGGATGGGCCCATAATAGCTTACAATACTGTGATGGAAATACAGCAGTATATGGAGCTTTTTCTGGTGCTGAGGTGCTATCAAAGCTGAATCATAATATCGTTGGAGTAAATCACATAATCAGAAGTTGAGTAGACTCAAATTTGGCAATACTTTTGGGATGTTAGTGGGATGATGCAATTGGGAATAAAGGCAGCATTATAAGGATACCCTCCATGTGAGGATAACTTGATTGGAAGAAAGACAATATGAAGTAACGAAGGGATTTTTAATCAAATTTCCGAACAATGTGGAAAATTCAACGTGGTGACACTCAAAATGATGCCTGAACATCAGCTTCCCTTAGGATCTCGCTCTGACGAGCACAGAATACGAAACTTTAATTATTCTACACAACAAACTCCGTCGAGGATCCATTCTGCTCTGGAATGGTGCCTTCCCATGTATGTTTCTCGCCTCGCAATTGAATACGTAATTTATGCATAAAGTGGCATATTTCCATCTGAAAGGAAGCTGACAGGACACCGATAAATATTTCAACAAAAGCATCGGGCCATCTTATCTAAACATCCGTGTAGGATCGAGAGTGCGATGCATGGGGCGAGAGAACGTGCCCCAGTCGGGTCAAAGGGTGGTGGGTGGTGCTTGCGAGTGGGCCCTTTTAGCTCGTAGGTGCTATCGATTCCTTTTGTCATCGGAGTCAATATTGGCGACATGCATCTCATGACTGGGCGCTCCAGGGTTGTTTTGACGCCTCGAATCGCTGGATGAGGGGTGAAGAGCGTGTGTTTCTAATTAAGAGGGTGACTCGGTGAAATCGGGACTCAGATCGGGATCATTGAATCTGGAAGAAAGGAGAAAATAAGTCGAAAACACCATATAGTTCTAACTCTCTTATTTAATAATTCATAAATGACTGATGAAATGAGGAAATGGTACAAGAAAAGATAAATTATAAAACAAAAATTAACCGAAACATATCAGCCTATATGAATTATTAAATAATATATTTTTTTGATTCAGAGAGCTAACATAAAACAACATATTGAAACAAAAAGTTACCTAGCTGAGGTTGGTGCAACACAGGAAATCCATACAGGTCTGCAGTATGAATAAATGATGAAAGAGAAAAAACTGTGCTGAAAAAAACCCTTTCCCCGCCCGTGAAAAAAATTACTTAAAATATTAAATATCAGGAAAATCTTGAAAGACATCAGTGTGATCTAGAGAACAGCTTCGTGTTATCCGTCAATGGGCCTAGATAAACAGATTCTTCACAAAAACTACTCGAAATTCTCAATCTGAAATGAAAAAAGACAAAAGCAGAAAAGAAACCAACTACTTAGAATGAATAAAATTATTTTGAAATTAAACACCCATTTCAGAAACGCATTTGTTACTTTGTGTATAGCCTCGAGACCATCTTGAAATTTATAAATGGGACAATTATTTATAGGATGTTCTGTGTCTCCTCATTTTCCCCAAACTCACAACTAGGGCTCTCAAACGAATTCCATCGGAAGAGCATGCTGTTGCATCGTCCATGGCCTGTTCTAATACGATTTAGAACAGATCATATTCTCCTGGGAAGGTCAAAACCAGGAACTCTGATGGAAGGATCAGAAATAAGATTTTTATTGAAAAAATTGGATACATTCCATTCAAATTGCCAAATTTCTTTGTCGCTTCTATTCATATCAATCAGAAAATCCGACCCAAAAGGTTTACGCGACTTCAATCTGGGGACCTTATTATCTGGAATATAGATGAGTATGGAAAATGAATTTGGAAAGGAATTGAATTTGTTCCAAAAATTCAGAACTGTTGTCTCTCTGCGAATATGGGGAGGGAGAATATTTTAAAGGAGTGGTAACCAAGGAGTAGGTGTAGACTTGATAGTACCAGTAATAATCCTCATGGAAAAATTAAGTTGGGCATCAATTTTTTTTTTACATGAACACTGTTCAACCAAACAGGGCAACAATAGTCAGCAGAAAAAAAACGGGAGAACTGGATCTGATTGCTCTCAGGAAGAAATTGCAGTTATTTCATTAAATTGGTGTTTTCAAAGTGAGCTCCTTCATCGGACCTACAATTTTTCATCGAGATATCATCATCCCTACAAAGCTGATAAATTAAAAGCGTAAAAGGAAAAAACGATGTCATATCCGAGCTGCTACAAGTACGAGAGTGTTCATTACGGATTTAATATATGGAGAGATGGGTAGTGTGCTTTAGCAAGCTAAATCCAGTACTTTTCAAAAGACTCCATATTAAATTACTCTGAGCCCGAACCAATTACATTTGTTCTCGGAATATCAGATGCTGTTGTGCAGAAGTTGGCGTGTATTATCGATATTCTACATTGCTGCGATTGGAGAGATGTTTTTCCAGTTTTATTTTCTTCATCCTCCTCAAAGTGTCCCATCTCATAACCGATCAAACAACACATCAATCCAGCAAACACCAGCCAGACATTAATCAGAGTAATCAAACACGGCTATGATTCCAGAACCAACGTAAAAGTGTTTAATCGAATGTTGTTTACTGCGCGACCGATCCAAATTAATTAGATAGAGATTAGAGGCGGGCTCAATTAGAATCTCCCATGTAACGTAAGACGGATCAGACATCCAAAGTGACAAAGTCGTATGTATCTCTGTCTGTACACGGTCTCAACATCTGCGAACGGGATCTGCGTTGATGAATGTATTCATGGATCGAATCGAGATTGATTGAAGGAGATGATTGGGATAAATAGTGGTAATCTACGTCTGGAAGTTCAGAATGCAGTTTAGTCAATGATAAATTGAACGACTGTTGGATATAAAATTCCTCTCAATGTTTGTGCGTGTTCAGAGTTGATCAGAAATAGATTTCTCAATAGGCATAAGCTTTCCAAAACTGTCTTGGACTGTAGAGTTAATTACAGTTCGAACTACAGGCATTCTAAATTCAGAAGAATATCATCAAACTCAAGAGGAGCTTTTTATTGTTAATCAAATATTTCAGTCCCCAAAAAAATTAATTGAATCGATTATATTAAAATTTATCCTTTCGGCTCGAATTTGGATTGAAAGGCCCAGAACCCTCCCTCAATAATTAACGAATCTCTTGTCGTTCTATCGATTCTGACGTGCCTTTCGCTGTCGAGCGATATGAATTTTTTATTGCCCTTTTTGAGCAACAAAGGTCGCTTTTATTGTAGCTGCCACGTACGCCGCGCCATCAAAAAAACCTTTCGGGGTTTTATTCTTCATGTAAAACATCCCCAGTTTTATATTCGATTTATCTGAACAATAGGGATGTCGTGATATCACGAATGTTCGTGCTGCAATAACAATAACGACATTCAATTTCGAGGTGCGATTCCAACGACACATATTTTATGCATATCAACTGCCTTCCATTGTGATCTGGATTTTGTTCGGAGCGGGCAGAAGTGTCAAGGGAACTTGAGGAGCTGGACTGGAAATTGTGTGTGAAAGCCCAACTGAAAAGCTGAGGAGAGTTAAAGAGTTTTTTGGGTCTTTAGTCGGTCATTGCTACAAAAAATTCGTATAAATCCTGCAGAATTTCACGAATATCCCATACTTGAATTATGGATTTGAATTCTCGGATTTATTGACTTGAATCTTCTGCTCCAAAAACCCCAAAAGAAATCATATTCTCATTGTTCACTGGGCCTGTTCTCAGAGAGACAATGCTGAAGTTCTACATCAATTCTTCCTAACGCCTACTCCAAGGCGAGGTATAAGATGACCACATTTTTATCTTATGAATTTATCTATTAATTATAACTCACGATAGTCTGAACGGGGTTCCAATTAACTCGTGAAATATGTGTAAAATAAACCATCTCATCTGAAGGTGTTTATACAGGGTCTTTCACGAGGAACCTCACCCATATTTATACGGGAAACTACTGAACGTATTTTCATGAAATTCAGCACTTATAAGTATTTCACGATGCTGATGAAATCTAAAATATTTTCAAGGCATGAGCACCTCCGGTTTTTCCGGAAATGACGTCAACTTCCGTTTTTCAAATTAGAACACCATTTTTTTATTGCAGAAATAGATTCCTTAGAAAATTTCAAGTTATTTTGATGTAACATTTTTCAGTTTTGGTTGGAAAATTCTCTCTAAGCGGGAAAATTCGAAAAAAAAATCGAAAATAGAGCTCCGCTGAAACGAGAATAACTTCGAGGTTTTTGGATGGAAAATTTTCATTTTTGGAATTTTTCAAGATGTAAGATTGATGTATTCACTTTAAAAATCGAAATCGCGATTCATGATACAGGGGGTGAAAAAATCGCTTTCAAAGTTAGGGATGACAAAATCGTGAAAAAATCAATTTTTTCAAATTAGAACCCCATTTTTTTATGGCAGATATTGAATCTACGTTAAAAAATAATGTGAGTGTATGCATCACACCCTTGCCCTAAAGTGGATATTTTCTGAGTTATTCACAAAAAACTGTTTTTCGTCTTGAATTTTCAGCTATTTCTTTTCCCTTCACGCCAAAACGATGAAATTTTCAGGAACTGGTACTTAAAGCATGTTTTAGATTTTACTACCCTAATATGCAAGAGAAAAAAAGTTACAGGTTGTTCCTAAATAGATGGCGAATTTTGATTCGAATTTTTATCGGAAACTTCTTTATTTCAACTAATCTGCCATCGGTTTTCTCTCCAGTGATAAATAAATAATTCCTTATGAACCATATGCAAAAAAATATTGTCTACTCAACTCCCCTGACTGATAAAGAGGACTGCATAGAACGAGTTAGAAATGCGTTCAGGTTTGTTTAGATTTTTAGATTCACAGTTTTGAAACTCAATTTGGTTTTTAAACACTTTTGCAGATCTCTTCTTCCCGATGAAATAAGAAGAGCAACGCACGAAGCATTCCTGAGACGTATAAATAAATGTCTAGAAATTAACGGTCAAAACTTTGAGCATCTTCTCTAGTTATAACTGCGAGAGTTTGCCATGGTTCTCCTAATAGTAACTTGAAGTCGGTTTCAAGAAGAGGTGAAAAATCTACAGCATGGTTCAAATAACAGTTCCTGAAAATTTCATCTTTTTGGCGTGAAGGGAAAAGAAATAGCTGAAAATTCAAGACGAAAAACAGTTTTTTGTGAATAACTCAGAAAATATCCACTTTAGGGCAAGGGTGTGATGCATACACTCACATTATTTTTTAACGTAGATTCAATATCTGCCATAAAAAAATGGGGTTCTAATTTGAAAAAATTGATTTTTCACGATTTTGTCATCCCTAACTTTGAAAGCGATTTTTTCACCCCCTGTATCATGAATCGCGATTTCGATTTTTAAAGTGAATACATCAATCTTACATCTTGAAAAATCCCAAAAATGAAAATTTTCCATCCATAAACCTCGAAGTTATTCTCGTTTCAGCGGAGCTCTATTTTCGATTTTTTTTTTCGAATTTTCCCGCTCAGAGAGAATTTTCCAACCAAAACTGAAAAATGTTACATCAAAATAACTTGAAATTTTCTAAGGAATCTATTTCTGCAATAAAAAAATGGTGTTCTAATTTGAAAAACGGAAGTTGACGTCATTTCCGGGAAAACCGGAGGTGCTCATGCCTTGAAAATATTTTAGATTTCATCAGCATCGTGAAATACTCATAAGTGCTGAATTTCATGAAAATACGTTCAGTAGTTTCCCGTATAAATATGGGTGAGGTTCCTCGTGAAAGACCCTGTATAACAACGATAATTCATCGACTGGGAATGCTTTGTGATACAGAAAAAATCGAATGAGGAAATATTCTCATCTCTCGCTTTTGAGTAAAACAAACCACCCCCTACTAGTTGATTTTCTTCCATATTGATATATCCGTTTTGTTAATGTTGTGTAAGCACGCGAATATTGGAACTTGTTTGGTTTCCTCACCTTTTTGTTCCTGGATTGATATTGGAAATTGATGAGGATATTTCAGTTAATATCTAGCTGTCAGTGTTACTTAACTATCTGGTAATAAAACGCCAGGGTAGTTTAACCACAGGAGACTAATAATTATCCAACCCTTCTGTTAAAAACGTCAATCTGAAGCAACAACACTATTATCCAACCCTATATAAAAATTTAATGATGGTGTGCATTTTTTCCGTTCACAAATCCCACGATTAAAATACTTCCCATAACTCCTCTCCCTCTGCTGTGTTAGATACAAAAACAACGTCTCTCATCCTGTATACCAAATGAAAAAACATGACCTGTCACCTTTCTCTTCAACTCGACTCCATCTCAGATACGATGTGGCAAAACACATGATTGCATTGTTGCTTTCATTATCGATGCCTTGTGTAGGTTGACATCGATTAAACTTGCTTTATCCATTTTGTATGGAAATGGTTTATGGATTTTTGATTCTCATGAATGGGAAGGTAGGCGTGAGATGAACTCTCATAATGGAAGGAGATTGATTTCGACAGAAAAATAGTACATCGATTAGAGATAAGATATTTGGTTTCAACATTACTCAAATAAGAGCCTAGATTGCTTTGAACCCAGACTAAGGGTGATAAATCGGGGCTGCGAGGGGGCCATTTAATAAATCTCTTCCAGATCGACTTTTGGGCCAAAAATTTCACGATCGTAACGGGTATAAATGAAACCAAAAACCATTGATTCAACAGTGTCGGAAAGCCTTCCAATTTCATTAAACCTATTGATCCCAGTTTACTGCACTCTTCGGCAACAATGGGCATTATAACGCGCCATTGCGGTAACGAATTGGGTAGTGAGGGTAGCTTACCCAAAACGCGATTAAATTCGACAGTTACGCAATGTCCCATTTCAAGGGTGATCACACACACCCTTCTAAATCGTATTCGAACAAACATACTGACGATGTTGAGGAGGAAAGAAAACGGCGTTGCCATTTTGTGCAGCAAAACATTTTAAGTGAGGCTTTGATAAAATTTGTTGAATGTATATTCACATTTTTAAATGCTTAAAATGAATAAATATGAGGAAGAATTTTCAACTGGAAAAATTTAGTTTCTTTGCACCCTGCACCCTCTGAATTCTTTTCGAATGTACTAATCTGTTTCTAGGGTTGGCAACCTCGCATACGGACCTAATAAGCGAACCGTTCAAAGATCATAATTCAGGATCAGCTCAGAGCAGACCTCATCCGAGGCAATATCTTTGCGGGGCGAAATTTATTCAACACAATTTCGGGGATGAAAGGTTTTGTTCACCCCGTTGGATTGGAAACGTTTCGGATCCTAGAGCGGGAGAAGGAAAGTATATTAGTTTGAGGGGTCGAAGGGGAATATCGCGAATAAAAACTCATTAATGTTTGCTTCTACAATAAGGGGGTGGATTCTACGATGGGGTTTAGATACGGGATTAATTACAGCGGGGTTTGTGTTTGTTCATGCGAGATCAAGGAGAAGAAATCGTGATTAAGATGTATCGGAGAGAGGAGTTTTAATAAATATTTGCTCGAGCAATAACAACCTTAAAGGTTGCTCATGATTGCAAAAAAAAATTGATAAATTACGAAAAGATCTTATCTATTCGCTGTATGTAGTTTGTTATCTTGATTTTAATTAAATAACCTCGAATAAATAAAGAAGAACAAAGAAAACAAAAAGTAGAGGAATTCAGACAAAATGAGAAGATCCAAAAATGAATATTTGTGGAATACTCTCAACAGTAAGATGAAACGTTATTATGGCATTTTCCGCGTTCTAAAACAGCGTAACCATCATTCGATATTATTAAAAACAGCTCCATTCCTCGCAATTATGGCAATTCCAACATTTCCCCGCGAAGTCTGTTGATTACAAAAAAACAAAGCACAACCAACAGAGGTCCAATTTAAATTTTTCCTGTACAAAATTGTACCGTCCACATATTTTTTTCGCTTCGTGTGGCCCAACTAATTCGCAATTTCGTAGTCCGTTTATGGGTGAAATTATTGCAAATATACGTATGTTTACTTTGTACATAACAGATGAGTTTCTAGTTGGAAACTTCAATTAAAAGTAATTAGGGGAACGGTTCATTATTAAATTTCAATTTATGGCGGAGAACGTTCCGTAGTTTGATGCAGTTTGGGGTTGTTATATTCGCAAATTTGGACGAAAATAACGAAGTTTATGAAAATTTTGTTATGGGGGTGGTTAGAACGAAGTATCGAATCATTACTCAACAAGAAGCAATAATTCGATATCCTTTCTGAGAAGGTGTAAATGTAAGCTTGGAAAATTCAATCTAGTGTCAAAGATATCTTAGTTTTCAGTCAGTTAATTTATTCTCTTGAAGGGTGAACTCAAAATAATAACTGTAAATTCGACCTCAAGTTTATTATTTTTTTTCGGGCGATAAAACTCGATGTGAATGGCATATGTAGCAGTGTTGTGGAAAATCCAACTGCAGATAATCGGGATGATGGGTGGCAGGAGCTGGACCCTCTGGATCTGCACCCCAAAACCTTGTTTCTAATTAAGAGGGCGACTCAGAATTAATCACACGCAGTTTTAGTTTTACTTGTTTTTAACGTCAGATTTGATGGATGTAGCGACCGATCCTTGTATCAGCATGAAAATCCATCCCCGTTTTATTCACAGTGACTGGCTCTCCACCCCATGTCGAAGAATGTCTCATAGAGGCCCGACAGGGAGTTTATTACCATTTTAATGAGATTCTTGTTTGATCTAATCCCCCTACGAGCAGTCGGTAGTTGCCGATTTGGCTTTTAAAGAAAATCCTGCGGCTCTGGCTGTGATAGAGAAACCCCATATTTCAGTAGGTGAAATACAGGGTGATGAATCTTGAGTTGAAGGTATTCACTATGCAAATTTTTTTAAGTAAAAAAATTTTTTTAGAGGTGTTTTTTTTAAGTCGGTACAAGATCAATTATTTTAGCTCGATGGATAGAACATCTGTCTCTCAAACATGTATTTTCCCCTCAATCAAAATCCCATCATCCGAGTGAGCAAACGTGACCCTTTGTGGGCTCATTTTATAACATCGATTATAATCCTTCCCGGCTCTCAAGTCGGTAGCCCCATAATTGGGTTAATAAAGAACACAAAATGTCTCCCATTGTCCCTTAATGAGTATCAAAGTATGCGTGAATCACCAGGGCCTGTCAGAACACTGGTAGGGCTATGAAGTTCTCATGTATTACAATGGTTTTTTTTCGTCTCGATAAAAAGTTTTTTATTCCTACCTAGGTCAGGATAGGTGAAGTGAAAGAAGTGTACCGGACAGGAAAGGGACATTGAAGCCATCGGAGACTTTCAGACCACCCGGTTACAATCGAGGCATCAGGACCGGCTCTAGGAAAAATCATGGCAAGATAAGAAATTCACTTCAAATTTCAAATACCTACTGAAAAAATTTGTAGAATTCTCTATACTAAATAAACTACCTTCACTTGAGACTCTCTCATTCTCATCAGATGTTTCTGTATGTGTAATTAAAATTGGTGCATCAAGTCAGCTAGAATTTTATGTCTTCCATCTGAACCGACCCTGTTCAATGGAGAATGTGACTATGGCTTCCCTGAACTCATTCATGCATATTATAACTTAGGTACATGGTAAGTTGTGTCCTCTTGAGAAACAAAAAAAAATTAACGGCGGTTACATTCTGATACTTGTCAACCCTTCAATCATTTTCTATTCTAGAATGACATGGCCTATCTTGATAGGGCATGTGAACTATTACAGTCCCATGTTCTTCAGTTTGTTGCTCTATTGTTGTACCAGTGATATACGTTCAAAAAATTAAATAATGAAGTCTATACAGGTGGCATGAACGGAACAAAAAAAGGTATTGGAAAGAAATAAACTAAGGAATTATTCTCGTCGTGAAATGAACGCGCTGTGAATCACTGGGATTGAATATTAATTATTCATTAAAAGAAACTCCACATGCACTAATATACACAACACGTCAAATTTTACTACAAAAACAATGCTATTAAAGTCACATTTAACGTCCGTGGTAAAAAACACAAATGGGCAGTTTATTTATGAGGAACCAGGTATGATGCCATGCCTGTCCTCTTTCAAATATAACGACTTTAATAAGCATTCGGTATCTCGATCGTGAAAAATAATTCCGTACGTAATAACAATCATTAAAGCCGGAATTTATAAGTGCACAATAAAACGTTCAAACGTTGATTTTCGAATGCAATAACAGATCTGGTACTTCCTCCATTTAAGGAAGAATCATGGAAAGACAGCTCGTATGGAACACCCATGCGTTTTTGAAATTAATGGGGATTGTAGTTGGCTGATTATGGCTGTATGGAGTGCTTTAGAGTCGTTAGATTTCATTAGGAACGTTTTATGGCTCAAATTACGGTTCCGAAGAGACTGTCGTAATATTTACGAGTCGGAAAAATTAAAATTTGGGATAGAACGTAGAGAATCTTTACGACCAATTTAATATTAAATGTTCAGTTACTATCCTCCCGAAGAATACTAGGGATTTGATTCAGTTTCCTATTGAAAGTAGCTGAAATATACACAGCTATTACATGTACAGATACAGATAAAATGGAATAATGCACATGTGGGGTTCCCCAGTGTGCAATTCTTGGGCCGAAGGACTTCTCGGTGCTTTAGGGATGTATTGAGCTACGAGGGGAATGAAAGTTTGGTTCTCATTACTTGCAAGAGAATACCAGAGGAAGGAAATGGACAAAATGCCCACTTATTATGTTTAATCTTCGGTGTGGCAAACAAAATATATGGTCTACGCTCGACAGAGCAATAACAAGCACCTCTCCCAATCGAATCCCTTCAAGAAAACGACGTGAAAGTGCATCTCGACACTATCTCTAACACCGAGGACAATATCCGAGTCATATTCCTTTCTCCTTCCGTTGATTTATTTCCTCTTTATGTGTCTGTATATCAAGTGGGCAAAGACAAGATTCCAGCGGTAGGAGGAAACAACACTAACCTTTGGTCGGGTCGTTATCTGGTTTTTATCTCCCTCTACCATTAACCATTCAGATTCTGGTACTGCATGTTCGCCACTCGATTATATTGCAAATGGCAATTTATATGATTCTGGTTTATCTCGACGGTTGGTCGGAATAGGCAGATTTAAATACGTGGGATAATTCCTTTTAATGGATTGTATCCAGTTTGATAAAGGGTAGACCTATTTTTATATATTAAAGTGTGCAATCTTTTCCTTTCTTTCTTAAACTGTCTCTTTCATTTGTAACCACAGCGACATTCCCAGCATCACTCAAGCGTTGTGCTCTTTCCGAAAACCGAAGACAATAAATAACATGGAGGCACACTCCAACGCTGAAGCAATCAATCATTCTGACTCCTTCCGGACAGTGAGAAAAAGAGCCGGTTGAATTCGAGAGGAATTTTATTCAATTAATTTTAATTGTTTCATTAAATTAGTAAGTTGAGTCGCGGAGGAGTTGATCTTTGTTTTGGTTACCGGAATCGAACAAACAAACATTAAATGAAGCTATATTTCTTTTCAGGCTGAGTTTCTAGCCGAGAGGCAGGAAACAAATTGAATAAACGCCGAGTTAATTAACTTTAATTGCGCGAATTTCTGGCTACGAGAGCTTCAGCCCGGTTGTTGAAAAAAAAATGATTGCAACCTTCCGTGTTCGTACTTCTGGTTTGAAATCCTGTTGCATTCTTCCTGTATATATTTTTTAATTCGAGGAGATTAATAAACTGGAAGGCTTAGCGATTATCCTTCTAATTTTTGTAGATTCTACTAAAAATGCCAACCCTTCGTGAAAATCTTTGATAAGACTTTTTAATTTTGTTTCATCCAATGGAAATTTATTGAAATTTCTTTTTTTTTCAGGTGAGTACACTAAAAAAGCTGAGGTCGTAGACTGCTATGAGATGAAGATGGTAAGCTCCAAGAAAACTCTTCAAAACACATCTGGAATGATACCGAAAGTATTGGTAATTGCTTTGAAGACATGACACTGAAGTGGGGTACTGCCAAGTCAACGTCTTGGAGAACAAATACTGATCCAGTTTGTCTGAGTCACATTTCATAATAACAGGGGAGGGGCTATACAAGAGTCGACTCCTTCATCTTTCATCCTCAATTTACCGCCCGATGTGCCATTCCATTCAAACTTTGTTGTCAAGTTCCCATTATAACTGTCAACCTATTCTTCATTGTGTCCATCAGACCATGAACCGATCCGTCGTTATTACATACGTGAATCTCTTTCATCTGGTCGTTTTGCTTCGCGGTCGATCAAAATGCGTCCACCTATGTGTTTATTTCTTTTAATTTGATTGTTTTTATGTGAGGAAGTCGAGAACCGGTCTCCCATGATGTTTCCGTGAAGATATCATTAAATTTAATGGTTCTCTGGTACGGTTGGCATATGCAAAACTGTCGCATGGGAAAGCCATTTCAAGAAATAACCAGATATGAGAAATAAAAAAAAAACTCAAATAGAAGCCGAAAATAATAAGTGATTACATAACATTCATCACTTGGTCTAGTTATTTTCGTACCTCATGTTTAATTCAAGTTATTAAATCATAAACCACACCCTTATGCAACTTGAAATATCAAAAAAACTCAGGGGTGTTGGGTCTACCATGAAACAATCGGAAAATCGTGGATGGTCATTTATAACCCCATCGGCGTTGACTGTTCGGTAAACCGAACAATATCAATTACTCCACACGATCCGAATTAATAACGAACAAATGTAAAACGTCATCAATCAAGCTATCGAAGGCTCCATTCCATGGAAATTGGAGAATGATTTGTTGTTTATTCTAGAAATGGATTTTCCAACAGGGGCGTGATTTATTAAGCGAGCCAATGGGTTCCGTTAACGATACGGTGTATCCGAAATCAGGAGATGAAGCTCTTAAAGCTCACAGGGTGTTGGTATGACGGAAGTTTTTCGAATAGCGAGCATCTGTTTTCAATTACTGGAAAATTTGGAATCTGATATGTTGAAGACAGTTCGAGATCATCATTCATAATTTGAGCTTTGGTTGTGGAAGGGTATGTTTCATCAACTTCAATTAAAAGAAACTTGAGACAGTTGATGAATTATTGTACATATCTTGTTCGGTAATGAGGAACAGATAAGTTCGTCTAAATTAAGATGTATGTATATTGGAAATCTACCTCGAAATTTGTGATCTTTTAACATTTTTTAGGACTGGCTATCAGGTTACCTCACCAAATCTGCATCGTACCGTAAACGAAAGCATCAAGTTATGCCGCAAGCTCGAAAAAAAAACTTCGCCCCAGGTGTCTCGCGTCTTGAGGCGTGATGGGCATCCGAAGGATATAAAGAGGCGTCTAACAAATGGACCAGGTCGAGATATATCACCAGGCGTGTTTTCCAAGCTGCTATCGCGTTTCAATCTCATGCGATTCGAGGCCTGGAATTAATTTTCGAGAGGAAATAATTTTTATTCAACGTTGATATCGAATTGGACCCCAGGAGGTCAGGGGAAGGCGCCTAGAGGTTGAATACATATTTCGTCATATGGAAGGAACCATCAGTCATTGAGTTGGAGACGTAGACGGTCTGATCCGGTTGGAGATTGATTGGGTATGACGAGGCAACATTAGTCCGGAGTTTCTGGGTTTTGAAATCTAAACTCAACTTCGTCTGCAATTAATGAGTTGTCGATTATATTGGGAAAGTATAAAACAGCAGTTTTCGCTCCAGAAGATGATTTTCCAGGTGGTTGAGAGTTGAAGAACCTACGTCTAGACCGATTGGAAAAAAAGCACTCGGTCCTTCATTACTGGAATCATTTCAAAGGGGCCGCAAAGAGCAACCGCAGATGATGGGCTGAAGTAGGAGGTGCTTTTGATAGGAACGTAGTACCGTCCGTGAATTGAACCTATATCGCTGTCTGTCTGGTAGAGCAGCGTCATCAAAGCTTCTGCCGCAGATAATTGCTAGAGACTTGGCCCCTTTGATGAAATAGTTTCGATTTGACGACGTCCTCAGACGTGTTCCACTAGAATACGTGACAGGTTTGGGAATTAGCCTGGGTTTTTTCACGAACACACCTATCTCACTACATCTTCAGATTTTTTGTATCAGCACGTTTTAATGTCCACCCTTACGATAACCTGTTTGTTAAATTCACCTTAAACATATTGGTATATCTCCCCGGAAGTCCCGACCTAGTTAAACGGAAATTTCCACATAACTAGGGCGATGCACGGCCGAGTTACCTCATCGCCTCCTAGAACATTCGAACTGCCAAGTAGCGAATTTCAGCAAAACCCATCGAATCATACCACTACGATGAAACCCTTAATCTGCAAATACCTGCAAACACCACCGTGTGTTTAACTACCATTGTAGTGGATTTACAACCCTATACAGTTAAAAAACCACCCTGAATAATTAGCCTAACAACCTACTGAATTCTGCACTGCTACTTCATTGACAATTCTCGGAATATGTCGTCGTTTTTGAAAAATATTCTGTTTTCTTGTGTTATAACATGTTTGGTTTATCTATGGGAGATGATTGCTTTTCATTGGGGTCCCGTAGCGGTCTTCGAACATCTGAAGTGCCGAAAAATCATCACCTGGAAGGTCGTATCCGGTTTGAAAAACCCTCACGACCAGAGAGCAAGAATTTGTGGATTTTGAATTTGAATATCGAAGGAATTTCGATAGGGTGATTACGTCTCCAAATTGGCTGATGAACATGGTATCGAAGTGATTCTTCTGCAAGAATCCCACACGGCAACAGAAAAAAATCCTCGTGAAAGAGGACAGTTGAAAGTTATGTATTAATTGATTTTTTACAAGTTTAGCTTGTTATGACAGGTTTTTTCGGCTGAGGTTTTTTCCCCTGGCTGTATAGTATCGTATGATACTAGTGATGATAGTATCGTATGATTCTATAGTATCATAAGAAGAATGTTATGATACCCCGTTCTTTTTTTTCCTAAGCTTAGGTACTTTTTGTTTCAACATTTATTGTATTATATTATTGGACTTACAACTCAGTGAAGAAAGAAAACGTCTATTGAGGAATCTAATCTCAAAAGATAGATGTTAACGACAAGACTTGTCATACATGACCCCGCGAAAGCAGGAGGCTACAAGTTGAATATTACAACATTCTGCACAGTCAGAGAAAAACTAATACAAGTTTTAATCGTTTCCCGGAAACCCGATCCGATATCCCATAAAATACTCCCGAAGACCGACGATCCATCATCTAATGTTTGACGTATCATCTGTCCAGCCCACGCTCAACCGAGCTCACCAATAATTAACCGGAAGACTTTTTTACCCTGTAATTTGTCAAAGCCGTCCAAACCACCCGGCTTACCTTGTTTTTGGAATGTTTTCGGTTATGAGCGCGCCGATACAACGCTGCATTTGGATACTAACATCTTGAAGACATTGGGGAGAACGTTTTATGGCGTTTTAAGTGGGCGCCCTGTCAAGAAGTCGGGTTTTATCCTTCCCATCGTAAATTTCTTCAGGATGACAGGAAGGCGGCATGCTCAACGGGTGTTTTGAGGGCTTAACATCAATTTGCGGTGATGATTGCTCCGCCTGTCAGGAATTGGGGAGACGTTAAAATTGGGAGTTTAAAATACATTCTGTCCCAAACTTGATGGACTTCAGCCAAAAAATCATGAATGAAACAAGTTACCAACAACACTCATCTCTGACTTGAAAGCGTAACTTCACACCAACATAATTTCTCCATAATGCAAAATGTATTCCTGGATTGCCCATAAATGTTGAAGAACCAGAATCGTCTTACTAAATCTCTCTGAATTTTCCTCCACTTGCTTCACCGGTTACTGAGAACTCCTCGAAGAGATAATCCTTTTGAAATAACCTGCGTTTTACGACGAGCCATAAAAACTCACTAAGGGAGTCAATCTTCTCGTTACAGTCGAGAGAACCAGATGAAATAATACAAGTAATTATATTCTGCAGTGTTGATGGACAGCTGTAATTGCCCTGTTTAAGTGATGGAAGAGGCAGTAAAAACGCGAAACGGTTTTGGTTGGAGGCTACGTTACACCCACAAGAGTTGATCACTAATCCAACAGATCTTCAAAGGGGTGCAGAGATATACAACAACATTTGTTGCATCTTGGATTCAAGGCATTTGTCCCAATTTGTGAAAAATCGATAAAGTGGTGTAGCACTTTTCGCCCACTTCATTTTAGATTATGACAGGTCATTTCCCTGGCCTACATTTCTGCATGCCTACAGTAGGTAATTACTTATTTGCACCTGCCAGCAGTGAAGTGGCTAAATGTGTTTTTCCCTTGATGAATGAGTCCCAAACAACTGCTCGACAAGAAGTTGAAACTCCGATTTTCAGCTGAATTGAAATATCAATCAACATAGATGCCTAGGAACGATTGGGGTTAAGTTTATTTGACGTGGTAATTATGGGTTGTTGGTTTAGAGGTTGTTTACTTTGAAAGGGGTTATATCGAGGGAAGTCTCGGTAAAAAATTGAAGCAGTAGCTGTTGATACTTAAAAGAATCGAAGATGTTGTGAAAATACTGTATACTTCTGGCCTTCCAGAAGAAGGATTGCTTTCCAATGAAAACAGGAAAGGGTGGTATCCCTCCCTAATAATTTAAAAGCAGGCAAGTCTCGTTTCAGTCGTCATGGTACGATGTTTGGCGCGTTTACTGTGGCCCGCAATTTAAATTTATTCGTTTGGGAACCGGATAATTGGATTATCGTCGTAATATATGTCTTCATTACAGTCTGATACTGAATGGATGTATCCGTCCTCCGCATTCACATGCAGACGATCTGCCACGCGTGCGAAACGGAGCTCATAATTTTAATTTCGCAATGCGTCCATATGGCGCCACATCGTCCAGAGATGGCGTTAGTTGCCGGCTACCTAAAGTCACTATATTGAGAAAAAGTATGAATGTTTCATGAGTTGTGTACCTTTCTACGTTTGCCATTGTCCTCGAGAATATACCTATTGATATCAGGTTATCAAAACGCATAAATGAATAAATTAAAGATGCAAATCAGAATCTTCTGAAACCAACCCTGGCTTCGCTTGCATATTCAACAATTCCTAGGGGTGGGTTACTGCGTGGTTGGCACGTGTGCTGATCTCGAACATTGTGGAGGATCCGACCGCATGGCGCACGCAGTCATAACAAATCTTAATCAAAGTTTTCGGCCTTATTAAAACCCAAATGTCGAAGGTGGCTTCTGCTTGCATTTATTACCGTTAAGTTTGCATTAAGGCTGGCAATTAGAGGATTCGAACAGCAGTTGACAGTCGGAATCACGGTTTGAGAGCAGGAATGGAAATAGAGGCAGGTGTAGAAGTTCCCATACATCTAAGCCTACATTTAGAGGTATTTCCTGTTGAAATTGAATCTTCGTTGATTATGGAATTGTGAGGAAATATCTTTTGAAACTTCCAACGTTTATATCATATTTCCTGGGAACTGGTGGACACTGAAGTTAAGCCTAATAATATTCATCGTCCTCAAGAATATCTTTAGAAAAATTATGCGAAATATCTCACATCATCTCACCCTAACGGCCACAAAGTTCTCCTGGCAATTAAGGTAGCAACAGGTAAACACCCTCCTGGCCGAATGAAAATTGATATGCAAATTTCCAATTCAACCTCCGGTTTCATCCCCCGATGGGGGGGACGAAGAGCCCTCAAAATATGCGGTGAGCCCAACTAATCTTAACGATTATGCGTGTTGCCCCATCGTAACTTGAAGAAATAATAAAGGACACTCCACACGCGGAACCGCGGGCTGGATGTTATTATCTGGGGAAACTACCCTTAATTATTAAATTTCCTTTCGGTCGGGCGATGTCTGGCAGGCAGGACTCTCTCTTTCTGTTTACCCTTTGAATTTTACGATATTGCCGCAGCCAGTAAAACGATTTCAATTAAGCGGAGACGGGGAGATGGATCTTTGTGTGCTGAAGCTGCTGCGGATCGAGATATTCTGGAATGGGAGAATTAAATTAATGCTAATTTTTTTCTTCCTGAAATCACATTACAAACTACCAATAATGTTATCGTCAATGGTTCTCTAAGTATGGCAGATTTTACGCTACAACTTGATATCAACCTTAGATTACTGTTCAATCTATAGTCAAAGTTTTCGGCACCAATGAAACTCTGAAATAGACGAATGTTCCAAACTATTTTATTTGTTTCTCATTTGTAAACGTCAGTTTCCGAAAGCACAATATTAATCAAGAAAGTTTATTTTATCAAGTCACTAACTTGTAAAACTGACAGTTAACTTGCAAAATTTTTACAAGTTAGTAGTATTATTTACATTAGAAAATTTTGTTTTATCGACATATATGTTGACATTTATATAGACCATGAATCTAGCTGAGAGTTGATTCAAGTAGACCAACAAAACATCTTCAGTTACCCCAATCACACTATTTTTGTTTTGCCACTTTTTGAAGTCGTCGTATTCTCGCTCGTACCTTGAAGCTGATTTTGCAGGTAATAAACTTGATGCTACACTGCTGGCTGCCTTTATAATTTCTTTTGGTACATTCATTTTCGCTTTCGCCAAAACAAATGTAAAGAAAAATAAACAGACATGTTCATGGCAACGTTTCCATAGCTTACGACATTTGCGACATATTATTGAGATTTTTTTGGAATTTATCTAACCTTTTTACAAATGAGAAACAAATAAAATATAAAACAATACACGGAAGTTAACGGGTTTTACTGGCTCGAGGAGGTAATTGACGAGCCGCAGGCGAGTCAGTTATATCCTCCATTCGCCAGTAAAAACCCTCTTACCTTGCTAGTAATGTTATATACTATAAAAATCACTCTTTTCAGGTTTTGAAGGATTCAATCGATATAAACAGCCATTTTCTGCTAAGAATTTTAAAATTACAGATATTTGGACGAATATAAATGACGACACAAGGCAAAAAGAAAATAATCGTAAGTCACCGTTCGCAATCTATTGGATGGTATAAAAAAAAACAGATGGCGTAGGCAGGCCATTCCTCGGGTTTGGCCGATATTTATTGGATTTTGTTCTGTCTCGAACGATTTCGAACGCCAATTTATGCAATCTCGCGTATTGAATCGAATTATTGTTTATTGTTAAGACGTCTGGACTCTTCGGGGGTGGACGCTCTTTCGTGAGATATGAGCGTGAAGATTCGCCAGCTTGACTCATGGCTTCCAAAGGACGGATTTATATCTTTATTACAGCTAAGGAGGAAATGAACCTGATTTATAGACGTTTGAATGGATGACTCTACCACTATCTTCTTCATAGTCAACTATATTTATTGGAATTTTTTTTCTTCCAAGTAAGTTGTTTTGAAAAGCATCGGTTTTAACCTTTTCCTCTTCTTAGACCACGCCTGAAACGACCCTGCAAACTCAGATACTTCCGAACATACCGCGACTAAACCTCCAGAGTCCAATCCAATAAAATTCGCGACTACGGAACGAAAATGACGGACGCAAATTCGATCCTACCGGATCCTAATTGAAACGTCCGGGGAGTCCGGACCGGAAGTATAACCGAAAATGACAAGTGCCGTCTGACAGTCATAATTCCCCTGGCCGAGGCCGCTAATTACAGCGGATAAAGCGATAAACACTGGTCCGGACTTTAATTGTCCACTTTTCCGGAGAACCCTGGAGCGAAGATCCGCGCTGCGATTAAAACCCGAGTCGGGCCCGTGTAATGTAGGCCGGATTTGCAACGTTCCCGGCCGCATTACGGGATTTATGGACCGGGAGATCAACCTGACAAGCTGTTTAGTTATTGCCATTTCGGCGCTAATGAACAGAACAACGTGCGGAGCACCATACTCTGATAAGATTCTCACAAAACAATAAAATGGCCTTTTTCCCATGTCAGGTTCGGCAATTTCATTAAAAAAATTTTGATACCTAACCTAACCTAAACTAATTGAAGTCTATTTCTAGGTACACAGAATTAAGCCAAATTGTCTCTGCTGAAATTGTAAACGATCACGGGAAAATTTAATACTCAAGTTCTGCCAGACAAATTGAACACATCCCATCGCTGTCACCACTGTAACGATCGCCTCTTTCATTAGGAATCTACAGGAGAGCTGCTTTATATTAATTAAAGGGGGCGTTATTATTAATTGAGATATCTCAATTCTCACAAAACTCACAATAAAACGGCCTCTTTCCCAGGTTAGGTACATTACTAGAAAATCTCGAGATCGTGTCATTCTGGCCACCATCACGAGCCGAACGGATTCCCGTTGAATTTACGTCAGGCACTGGCCATAAACAAAGCCATCTGCCCATAAAAGCTGCGGGATGAGAGGTTGCCCCACAATTCCACAGCCGATCGCGACGAATTTCATCACGCGATATTGCTCCAACGTGACCGGACTGCGGACGGCCCAAAAAGAATGCAAAAACCTCCGATAAACGTCGTGAAACACGATATCAAAACAGGATTAAACAGCCCGATTCTTGATATGTTTATATCGGATGCCGGCCGTAAGATCGCATTGGAGAGTATTCCGAATCCTCCGATGCAATGATGACGTCCCAAATTAACTTTGCAGCAAGAAAATACATCACCCTACATGACTTTCATTTCCACAAATTGATTAAATATCGCTGGAAAACTACACACTCCATCGTTCATCGAGCCAAACAAGCTAGGTGCTTTATTGCATGAGGCTTAGATGCGCAAACGCGCTGGGAATACCGCTAAACTTGTCTCAACAAGCGGAAACATAGTTCTTCTGCCGTGAGCCGTATTCCTAACAGAAAAATTATGTCTTCTATATTAAGCAAATAGGACTAATTTATCGGCACTTGTTCGCTAGATAGCGTCGGATGAAAAACAGGCCATTCAGAAATAACTCAACATCAAAGACTGGGTTCAACTTCGCTGACTGCAATATGATCGCTTCAGTCATCATTTTGTGCTCTCGGTGTACGTTTGCAGAGAACAAACTTTGGCATTTATTCGAGCTCAATCTTCGAATTGACTTGATACAATAGTTTACTGATGATGATGAACCATCTCTTGACTCAACTCTTTCATCATCAAAAATCTGTGTTACTGGAAATATAAATTGTACCATGATTTACAACACATGTGACGATAAAACAAAATTTTCTAATGTAAATAATACTACTAACTTGTAAAAATTTTGCAAGTTAACTGTCACTTTTACAAATTAGTGAGTTGATAAAATAAACTTTCTTGATTAATATTGTGTTTTTGAAAACTGACGTTCACAAATGAGAAACAAATAAGTCTTAATTTCGTTTTTACCCGTTGCCGCTTGAAACCTCAGCTCATCAACCACCCAACTAACCCACTTCCGATGGAATCGAGTGTTTCGAAACCCGAGGAGACAGTCTCCGCAACCGATATGTGAAATTGCGAAACACCGCGAAAGCGGAAATGGCGTCAACATCAATTTCCGGCCTCGAATCAACTGTCGATAAAGCCCCATGGATGGGTTCATTGGGCAGAAAGAGGTGCGCGAGTAAGTGAAGAAACCGAGATCAGTGCATGAATCAGAAACCCTTCGAACCTGTCTGGGGTAGATCGGTATCTGGATACGTTCGGGACAAGTCGAGTGGAAGTGAGTAGAAACCAATTACAGACATCCAGGATTGGGGTACAAATGATAGGATGGGAATCGGGATAGGGAACTGGTTGAGGGTTGCTCAGATAGGGATAATTGCAATTTTCTCACATTAATTGAGGATGGAGCGTTTTCGAGGTCGAGGACAAGTTGTATCATCTCCTACTCCTTCACAGCAATGGAAGAAATAAGAACAAATGATACCCCAACCAAAACTATTTTTCCGGAATCATTAACATCTCTCAATTAATAATAACACCCCCTTTAATTAATATAAAGCCGCTCTTTTGTAGATTCCTAATGAAAAAAGCGATTGTTACAGTAGTGACAGCGGTGGGATGTGTTTGATTTTTCTGAGAGAACTCAACTATAAAATATTGTTCTGTGAATGGACTCTTATTATTTTCTGAGAGAAAGATGCTTCATTTTGTCATTCAGTCATCTCTAAAAGTTTAAAGTAGAAAAGTTAATTGGTAGAGATACATTGAAATGATGAAATATTAAAAATTATTTTTTCTTCTGATTCATTCGCTTCGACATACGGGGTTTATGTACTGTTCTAATTCTATTCAGCTTCCTTTTTCAAGAATAAAGACCAGGATGAAATGACTCGATAGCCGAGGACATGGTGGTCATCTGTTTATACTTCCCCAATAAAGACGGCTAATGAGAGACCATTCACCTACGAATTAACGATGAGTCCTCCTTTTGTGAAGAGTGTAAACAGATTCTCCATTTAGCCATCCGAGAACCATCGTCCGCTTTTATTATTAGATTATGATCGCGCCACGGTTGTTAAAACTTTCCTTTTTACGAGCCGGTTCCCAAGTTTGCCTTTGTTATTATTTACGACAGGTCCAGCGGACATAATGTGGTAAATATTTGAAGAGTAAATCAGGCCGAACTTACCTCTCATGCATTTTATTCACTATAGAATCTAACCCTTCCTGTTTGCAGGAGTTATTATAATCCGGACGATATGGGGCAGATGCTGGGTGGGTGGTTGCTCCAGCAGCTGACAAAGATCGATTCTTCTCTCTGATATTTGTTGATCAGCCTGGATTTGAGTTTATTCTTACAAATTGTGATTGAATTCTGATGATCTTGTTTCATCTTTCTTTCGACCATATCGGAACGAATCTGAAATTCCTCGGTTTTTTTTAATTGAGAGCATTGATCTGGCTGAGCTCAATGTACAACTTCTTGGAATGTCCTCAATTCAGGTTTTCCGGAACCGCGCAATAAATCCCGCTACTGAAAACTGCGAAACGGATCTCTGAGTCTCGAAGAAGGATAATAATTTTCCATTAAAGTCGCCGTTGTTTTCTTGAAAAACCGTGGTAAACTAACGTATCGCTGGTGCGATACATTGCGGAAGATTTCGCAGACACAGTGGTATTCCGTCTCGCTGGGATTTATTTCAATGGGTCGTTTTATGGAGTCATTAACTTCCTCCAGCTTCCCTAATGGAAATTAATTCCGTCATCAGAGTGCATGATGCTTCTGAGCAGAAATTCCTACTCGAGACGTACTGAATTTTACGAAAAATACTTGAAATATAGTTGATATTTAATTACCTAGATACACTTGAGAAGAATGAAAAGTATACATATTTCTAGTATTTCACGATTTCAGGAAAAACATCGATGAATCCTTGGAAAGCATGCAATGGACCATATTTTTACAGTCTCATGCATAAATGTATGTGTTTTAGACGCCGAAACTGAGCAAGTACTGAACGATATTTATCTTATGGCTTTCAAGTGCGAAAAGTTACCTGAAGGTATTTACATAAAGTGTTTGGCTTTTAAATAGCATTCAGACCGTTGTGATTGCGGCACTTGGATCTGTTTTTCTTCAGAAGTTCGACGAGTCTTTTTTCTGAATAATATAGATGTTTTCAAGCGCAATTCAATGTTCTCAAAGTTTGCTCAGCTTTTTGATGATAGGTTTATCCTATCGATAATATTTCTCAATTCATCACATGGTAGTATTCTTGTGCACAAAGCAAATGAGGTCATTCGGGTCAAAAATCACAATTTCCTGGTTACTGCCGACCTGAATTTCTCCATATCTGTCTCCATCAATCAAAATTTTCTCCGTTTCAGACGTATGGAACAATGTTAACCGTAATTACAGCTTTCAATAGCCAATATTGAAAAAGGACCACCCTCTATACGCCCAGCTCGGAGGTCTGTTTATTCTTAGAGTAACCAGCTTCGTGGGCGTCATTTTTAGCAATTATCAACGTTATTATAAAAGATAAATTATCGAGGGAACATCTATACCATATTCTTGCGCGATTACCTCTTAATGAATCCGAGTTTCTTCTGAAAGCCACTCCTCAGATCATTGCCAGTGCGTTTGAGCATGAAGAACATAATTTCTGAGACTTTAATTTATTATGCCGATAGAGTCGTATTTCAGCTAGACATTGTTTCGTAAGCTGTGGGATTTTGGTTTTATGGGAAATTCAGGTCGTATAATATGCAGCTTGAACCCTTGAAATGTTGTAACAATTCCTCAGAACTACTGGTGATACAAAGTAGAAAAAAAATACAAAGGAATTTTAGGCTGGATCTATCTTTGAGCATATTCATTTTTCTTTTTCTATTAGATCTGCGAGGGAAGGGGAAAAATCTGTTGTCAATCCTCAGAATGAACTCGACGTCTTTCAAGTTTTCCCCAAGTATTTTCTTCGGGGGTTCTCGAAGAATGAAAGTCACCCTTTGTCATCTGGCCGCTAGAATGGCTTTATATTGACGTACTAAAAGGAAGCTAATTCGCCCAATATTGGGGGTGAAAAATAGAGCAGACAGACAGTTAGGGTTTGACGTATTGGGGAGCTAAAGTTCAGTTTCTCCTCGATGATTTCGGATTGTTTTTCGTTCATCCCTTCCATAGATGGTTGAAAAAACTTTGCTGCCAATGAAAATTATACAATTCTCTCGTCATTCACCTTCTATTTTTAGATATCTGTCAAAAATCCTAGTTAGAACCCCCACTGAAACCCAGAGGTACTGAAACCCCATCAATATTCATGCTATTTGAAATTCCATCTCATACACCCTCTCATCTCTGATATATAACAAATATCAATCTAGCCATTTTGTGCGAGCTCGCAGAATGTGTTATGGGATGAAATCGGTTACCTACCGATCTCAATCTCCTAGATTTCTCATTCATATTCATCAACCCATGCATTAAACATTATCTTGGCATCTCCCTCCTCCTAGTCAGGTTTCCATCAGAGCTGCCGACTTTTCGTCTGCATCTTTTTCATTGAGTATTATACCTAATTCCAGCTAAGAACTTGCATGTCATTCTGCAGAATACAAAATGAACAGTATCGCCAACATTAGCTTACATTATTGCCCCACAGGTTGTGGAGTTTCAACCATATCAAATTCTGACAACTGTCCCCTTTGTGTGAGCAGCCTCACTAGATACAAATACATCTAATGAACAGCATATTAACCACATAAATTCCATACTTACACGCCGTACTGACGTAGCGTAATATGGCAAATTCATTCATGTATGCAAATAATCATATCTGCACCGTACAATACGCCAATCAGATTTATTGCAAGGTAAACATTGAATGAATAAATAGATACTTATACAGTCGAATAATGATAGGTAATTAGTCGCGTTGTTGTGAACACGTTCGAGCTCGTTATCGGCATTGTTATTCGTCGTATTCGAACCGTCCACGTTCGTTGTTTTTCGATTTGAATTTTTTTCACGACTAAATTTCGATTTGTGTAAATTCAAAGGCAAATTCTTCTCCTTCTGCATTCAGTAGTTTCTAAGGGATCTCAAACGTTTTCCTAAAACACAGGGACACCAAACTTTTCTCGTGAAAGACAATTTATCCAGTGGTAAACAAACAATGAGAGTTCCTCGCAAAGTTATGTCGCTATCTCGTGTTCTTCCGCATTAAGAACCGCACAAATATCGCAGTTTATACGGCCGCAACACGAAACAGGAGGATCTTTACAGCCGACAGACTTGCACAAAAGCGTCGTTTAATATTCCTTGAGGCTTGCGACCGAATGAAACGTAGAAACGAAGAAAAAAAGATCTGCGCGCTTCTTTGACAAGAGTGGAAAATTCTCTGTCTAATGACCTTCTGTTTCTGTGCGATCACCAGTTGTTTATTTTGGAATTTTATATTCTCCAAGTGGATGTTCTGCTGGAAAAATTCCAATCTGTACAATCGGCGTTAAAAATCCTACTGCTTGACATCGTACTGGACAAAATTACCTCCCCCTTTCATGCGTATTGAAAGAAGGAATTCCGTGCAAAAGGACTATTAAGTTAATGGAATTATACATGATTTTTTATGTTAATCTCTCCTCTCGCGCAATTTCGGAATAAATACGTCATAAGGTGTCAAAGGAGAGCATACGAATTGCTGGTATTTTTCATTTAGCTGCGCTATTTGTCATAGCGAAATGCGAGTCTGTACATTCCGTATTCTAATTTGAATCCGACACGAACAAGTGAGTTATATTCTCGACTAATTAGTGCTTCGCATGATACGACATTTACAAGGGAAGCAGCAGTAAGGATCTTTTTTTATTTGTGTCATCTCCTGTTTCTAATATCAACACTTTTGCTTCTCCTTAATTGGTTTACAGATCAAACATATTAAAATTTTCTTTAATCAGAAAAAGTTCTGCTTCCGATAGCTTATAAAAAAAATTTCGTGACCCACTACAGACCTTCTTTGGTTGATTCAGCCTGTAGTTGTTCCTTCGCGTCAATTCCAGCTTCAATTCGAAACAATCGAGTAAATTTCCACCATTTCCGCTGTAAAATTCCGGACCCTATCACCAATAAAAGTCAATTCACGAATCATTTCAAATTCCACATAAACTACGTTTTATCCATAGCGTCGCCATGCTGGTAATATTCAGTTTTACGCATGATTGGAGGAATCCCGACTGGCAAATAAGTGACCATACAAGCGAGATGAAAAGTGGAAAACAACCGCCCACAATCAGGATATAACGAAATGTAATTTGGCATACGAGCATTCCGTCATTGTTAATATTCATGGGATGACGGCGGGAGATATTCATAGAGCTTGAATTTTAATGACTGATTAATGCGATGTCGAATAATTATTATTTGTCACTACGGTTTATTGAGAGGGTTTCATTTCCCGTGAAATATTGGAAAATTCAACCAAAAGACGCCTCACATATAAAATTCACTCCCAACGAAAATGCTGCTGAAATATAGGATTTTCTCGCGGAAAAATCTTCATTTAAAAAATAAAGTAACAAAATGGCGAAGGCGCTGGTTCTGTGATTTACTGTTCAAACCATCACCCACTCTATAAGATTCCTGAGACAGAAACCATTCAAAGTCACTACAGAAAATCAATTAAAGGTTGCTGTCACTCAGTTCATTTCTTATATATTCTTAATAAATAAAATATTAAGTTTCACAACTCAAATTAAATTGAAATCGATTCAACGTTATTTCATTCGAAGGATTCAAAGGTCAAATATTTGCGTTGTAAATAAATATTGAAACTGTACAACTTATCTATCTCGAGCAATGAAAATTCATCGAGGAAGAATCAGGTTAACGGCATAACATCAGTATTCAGATGTTATACGATTTCAAGAAGTAGAAAATAAAAAGAGCATTGGATGAAGTTGCTGAAGATATAAAACTCCGTCATAATTCCCATTAAAATGAGTCGCTCTGTTGGAGAACTGAAAGTTTGTTCATTAGGAGGAGAATCGTAAAGGGTTATTTAAAAGTGTTGAATACCCGAATTTTTCGAGTTATGAATAATTTCACATGATAGTGATAATTTTCAATCGTGGATATTGACCTTATTGTGAATGATGACTAGTTTTTGTGGAACCGGTGCCTGCGCCAATTTGCAACCTTCTTGTTTCGATGAAAATCTAATAAAAAAAAATGTACACAAAGGAAACAACAGAACTAGGAAAACAAATAACTTTCTGATACTTACATAAAACGTTTGCAAATCAAATCATTTTGTATGAGTTAACTGTAATAGAGGATTTTGTCTTTTTTATTGTTTTTTTTTTGAGAGAAAACCTAATTTGTGGCCAGACATGACAGTGACAGACCGTCTCTTCCTTTTCTTGCTCATCGACGCGTAAAACCGCCAGAACGGCGTACAGTAGAAAAACTCAATATAACTCCTAGGCAACAATGTTCGAACGGTTTAATTTACGCCCAGAGACAGTTGTAACTTTTCCGAGTTATAAAAAGCAGACGTCGGGCGCTTTATTAACTCTCCATAGCCAACTGGATAAGTGGCAATAATAAAGCACTTCCAAGCTATTGATCGTATATCGGATAATCGCGGCAGGCCTTGCCCGATTCGGTTCGTCCAATTATTTCGAAAAATATTGAGGGGCATAAAAGACGGGGTTTCATTGAGCGAACGCACAGATTTACTCCCACCCGTTTCTCTCTCTATGCACGGTCGGGTTAAGGCAACAAAATTGGTAATTTGATGCCTGAAGAAGACGTAACAGGTGATATGTGGTGGGTGCTGGCCCCACAGGGGTGCACTCAGGACCATGAGAACAAAAATTTTTTTCAAGATTTTATTGTGGCAGTTGAGAATTCTTTCTGAAATTTCTCGTTTTTTTTCAGAGACTTGCAAGGGAACAATATCACCACTATATATGGCAGTGACTTCGAAGTTCTCACGAAACTCAGGATTTTGTAAGTATAACTTTGAATCGATTTTCAAAAGGGCATTTGAATACTAAGAAATGTCACAAGTTTCTATTTTTTGGATGAAATTTTCTGAAATTAATTTCGAGTCTTGGCAAACCTCTGCAAATCCATATTTTCTTTGGCAATACATACAACTTTTTTTTTCTCCTCAAATTGAAAAATTTCGGAAATCAAAATATCGAAGAATTCGATCTAAAAAAATATTTTCAGGCAACTTAGCGACAACCAAATCCACACCATCGAAAGAGATGCCTTCCAGGACCTCACGAATCTGGAGAGATTGTAAGTGCGCAAATTCAACAAGCCGAAAGCGATCCGAACTTATTTTTTTTTCCAGACGTCTCAATGGCAACAGCATCAGGCACATACCGGACAATTTGTTCTCTGCCATGCCTAATTTGCTCAGACTGTAAGTATTCCAATTAATAATATCGAAATGAACGGCAAGCACTGCTTCAGGCAGTTGGAGATTTACGATATTGGTTCTGCTCTCGTTCGAAGTTTGAATCCAGTTATTGTGAGTCGGGCATCCCATTATCGAAATTTCAGCGAATATCGTCGTTTCCAGTGACAGCCCGTCCATAAACGAACTGTCTGATTCATTTGTTCGAGGAAATATTCAGTCCAGAATATTACACATAACATAAAAAAATCTTTTAATCTTGATACTAGCTACAGAACGAGTTTGATCAACGCAACCAGATATTCAGGCGACATAGTACTCGAAAGACCAAAAAAAAAATAGGAGACCCATCGCTCAGCGTCATAATTCAAAGTAAGATTCATTTAGCAGTATATTTTATTAATTTCCCGTACACACAGGTATTAAATAACGTGCAGGTTGATTTATACTGTTGGTTCTTCCTATTCCATTCACACCTATGTATCCATTTTACATATTAATAAATACCTGTTCGTTCATCGTAGTTGAATTTGGTGTGTGGTCAGGTAGACATAATAAAACTCGGAATTTACGGCTTCAATGATTCCTGCCCCTGAATTATGGTGTAATTCAACAGAATCGATGGAATTCTGGACGTACCAGAATTTAAAACTCATTCATTGTCAGTTGGATACTTCATTTCCATATTAAGAACGATTTTGCGTTGTAAGAGCACAGTTTTGATTCTTTCATAACGAAACTGGTCGAAGCTTTACTTATCCTTCACAGAATTAAAGTTCTTCAGGTTGTGAAAAATGAAAAACGGTATCAATATTCAGTAAGAACCTAACCTGTTATTCTCAAGTTTCCTCGTGAGTTCTATATCGCCCACCCTTGATAACGATGAGCTACCGCCCTTACGGAATGATGAAACGCGCGTCAAATTTATAGGGCGTCCCTTGTAAGTACCCCCCATAAGTTTCGATGAGTTCTGACCGTTACGTTGGACGTAAATCGTGATACCAGGCGACCTTGATGAATGGCAATACTTTCTTTGGGGCATTAAAAAAAACGGAACAGTAAATCACGCTCGAAGAGCTAGCTAATTTCGAGCTTGTAGCAAAGATTTTGATTCATGTTTTACATGTAAAAGGGGAATGGATGGCCTTGTTCGAAAGGTAAGAGGGATTGCCTATAATTTTTCGAAATTTATGGGTGGGAACTTAGAGAAGAGTAGTTCTTTCTTCCATTATTTTTTCAAGAATAACGATTTAGAGGGTTGAATCAATTGACTAAAATCTAGTTCGTCGAATATCCTAGTAAAAACTAGATAATTGGTTAAAATTCTTCAGGAGCAAACAAACCGTCAACAGCTAATTGAAATATTCCTTCTTTTTTATATTCCAGGGACATCAGTCATAATTTAATCACCGTAATTGGAAGGAAGACGCTGAAAGGCATCCTGGCAGTAAAAAATCTGTGAGTAAATTCAATTAAGATCGAATTAATTCATTCCTTTAATTTTCGATTGAAAAGATCCTCGTTCTCCCGATGGGAAAAATTAATTTGAAATCAAGTTGTGAAATTGCTTCGGTAATTATAAGGTTTGTCTTCGGACATAATTGAAATTAATGAACATTTCGTTAAGAATTTGAATTTTAGAGGATTGTGATTGATAACCATAAAATATATACATCAATTTTTTTCAGCCAACTGGACAACAATATGATAACCTGCATTGATGACCAAGTGCTCAGGAGTTTCAAAGATCTCGAAATTCTGTGAGTTAAATTTGTTATTTGGTAAAGTTTTGCACTGTTGATCGAACCCCCGAAACAAAACAAAAAAGTTTCCAACCGGAATTCCAGTTAACTCGTGTTGCCATTTTCCATTCAGAACCTGCGTCATACCCTTTAACGAACAACTTCGTTCCGAAGCGGAATCATTTTCCACTCCGAGTACAAATTTTAATGAGCATAACTGCATTTGACAGAATTCCATTAGGTTCCTTCGCAGAATGAATGAATCGAAAAATTAAACAAATGTACGGGGATAATCTGACTGCTAAAACGCTTCTTTGTCGTTTTGTTTGTCATTCCGATTCTGATGGAAATTTTCGCAATCAGATTTTTCTCCGAACTCGAAATAAAACTGATGCAATAAATTGTAAAAAAAATTAACCATGAGAATTAATCAATGTGCTGTAGGACCTTGAACAACAACAACCTCACCTGGATTGGTAAAGACATGTTCAGCAACATGTTCAGGCTCAGAACTTTACGCCTGAACGACAACCTACTCCACTGCGACTGTCAACTGTCATGGCTAGCCAGATACCTCCGTCATTCGCCTAGGTTGGCTCAATACACCAAATGCCACTCCCCAAATCACCTAAAAGGCCAAAACGTGGCTGATATACAAGACCAAGAGTTCAAATGTTCTGGTGAGATTAAGGTCATTTTTTTTTCAAATAATCATTTAATTTTTTATGTAGGTTTGGCGGAAAGGGCAATCAATGGAGAATGCATCAGTGAACCGCAGTGTCCACATCCTTGCAGATGCGCTGAAGGCATTGTAGATTGCAGGGAAAAAGGACTTACTAAGATACCTGATCACTTACCAGAAGGCACAACGGAGTTGTAAGTTAACCCATAAAAAAGCAATAATTTCTATTTTTTTTCTCCGAAATTCTGATGATTTTTAATTTTTCAAACAGGCGATTGGAACAGAACGAAATAGCAGAAATAACTGCCAAAGCTTTCGCAGCACACAAAAGGATAAGGACGGATGTAAGTAGCAACTTAACAAAAACGAAGAATTTTCAAGATTGTTTTTTTTTCAGAGATTTGAGCAATAACAAAATTTCCAAAATTGCACCAGACGCTTTCATGGGACTGAAAGCATTGACTTCTTTGTGAGTATTCAATACCTATCCATACATACAATACATATCATATTCAATTCCTATAAAATAATATAAAATTCCGTGAATAAATAAATTCAAAATGATATTTCGCCAGGGTTTTATACGGGAACAAAATCAAGGACCTGCCCGCCGGTGTTTTCCAAGGACTGATTTCCCTCCAGCTCCTGTAAGTGAAACCCTCCCTCGAATATTGAAAAATGAAATCTAATAATTTCGTCCTCCATTCTTCTCTTCGCAGCCTCCTGAACGCAAACGAGATCTCCTGCATCCGCAAAGACACTTTCAAAGATTTACGCAGTCTAAGTTTGCTGTAAGTGACGTCTGGATAATAAATTCTAGGCTTTTTATACTCAAATGCTCATTTTTCAGTTCGCTTTACGACAACAATATCCAGAGCCTGGCCAACGGAAGCTTCGATTCTCTCAAGAGCATACAGACGTTGTGAGTAAAAATATTTAACAATGATGATCTTTCCTAAGACTTGTTTTTCTTCTTCTTCAGACATTTAGCTAGAAATCCCTTTATTTGCGACTGCAACCTCAAGTGGCTCGCAGAATATCTCCACCAGAACCCATAGAAACATCTGGTGCTAGATGCGATTCTCCAAAACGTATGCAGAGGCGTAGAATAGAAGCTTTGAAGGACGAGAAGTTCAAATGTAAGGGTAAGCACCCCCACTAACATCAAATAGTGGTAGGGTTCGCCAAATGTTTTTTGGTAGCTACTGATTTAAGGTTTCTTTGCCCAGGTCAAGAAGACTTCAGGACAAGGTTTGCTGGGGAATGTTTGATAGACAATGCTTGCCCATCTGGTTGTACCTGTGATGGAACTGTTGTTGACTGTTCAGCCAGAAGCTTGAAAGAAATTCCAAGAGATATTCCACTATACACAACCGTTCTGTAAGTAAACCCAGAATCTTTTGAAGATAATAAGGTTGCTGTAATTTCTTGGAGCTCAGTACCTTAAATTTCCAAATCCATATATTTATATCTTGTTAATTCATCGCTGCCACGAGAAATCACTGCAGAAAACCGAAGAACGACTTCATTTTAAATTGAATCTCCTGGTGCAGTAGGTGTTGAATGTTTAGAATAGCGACACAAAATTGTACAGCTCAGGAAGAACGTACAGAAGTTTTTCTGTGATCTAGCAAACTGCAACAAGAATAACAATAATAGTATGTTCAAACCCACGTGTTTTGGCGGCATAAGAAATGACTTCGTTGCTGTAACTACCAGCTACTGCCTCGTCCACGCTGTTACTTCGATTTATCGCGTACCAAACATTTCTAAAAAGATGTATGTAGCAATTTATGGGCTATAATTGCAGGAGGTTGGGCGACGGTGAGCGAATTTATTATGTTAATTCATCGCGATTGTTCTGGAAAGAATTGATTGTTCAGGTTGTCAGACAACGAAATATATCTTTCGTCGAAATATGTGATAATCTGATAGAATTACTGTGTCAAATGCGCTGTGAACAATGGAATTAAATGGCGGCATTGATACCATGAAGCAATCAATGACAATTGGACAATTGATTGTAACACAAAAGAGAAACATTTGGAAGAATAATCCAATAGATTTCCACCTGCTATTGTTTGAGGATAATTGATAAATGGAATCTTAGAATCTCAGCTGAAAAACATTCAATTATTTCGAAATTGGTGAATTGGGAAAAATAATATAGACCCTGGAAAGTTAACCCCTCAATTGTGCATTTAAATAGCATGTGACTAGGCTTACCTTCCTGACAATATTTCCATTTAACTTCTTCAGATTGCTGCAGGACAATGAGCTGACGAAGATCAAATCAGACGGACTTTTCGGTAGGCTCCCAAACCTGGTAAAACTGGATGTCAGAAGGAATCAAATAACCGGAATAGAGGAGAATTCTTTCGAGGGAGCATCGAAAATATCTGAATTGTAAGTACGAACAAGTCTCTATATTTGCAACTCAGGCTTTTTTCCTCTACAGGCTGTTATCAGATAATAAACTGTTGGAAATCCACAACAAGATGTTCTTGGGTCTTCATAATTTGAAACTGCTCTCCCTCAACAACAATCACATCACTTGTGTGATGCCTGGTTCTTTTGACCATCTTGCTTCTCTTCATACTCTGTGAGTATCGTTCAATTTCAATACCTTCGTGTGGTTCATGATTTCGTTTTATAGGAATTTGGTGCAGAATCCTTTCGTATGCAACTGTCATCTAGCATGGTTTTCTGAGTGGCTCAAGAACAAAGGACTGAGCGGTTCACCACCGAAATGCAACCAACCAGAAAGGGTGAAAGACGTCCTCATAAAGGAACTACCTAAGAACGAATTCAAATGCACCAGTAAGTCTTTTTTCTGAAAGTATTTCTGAGAAGGTTTCAAATTTTTTTTATTTCTTAAAGGTGATAACGATCAGGGTTGCCTTGGTGAAAACTACTGCCCACCGATGTGTTCCTGTACTGGAACGGTGGTCAGATGTTCTAGAGCAGACCTAAGAGAGATCCCTAGGGGAATCCCACCAGAAACATCAGAGTTGTATTTGGATTTCAATTTCATACTTCAATCCAAGCTGACAGGTTGAGCCATTTGAAAGCCTTAACGAGACTGTGAGTATTTTAGACTTGAAATATTCCTGGATAACCTTTTGTTCATTTTAGGGACATAAGTAACAACAACATTGGAATGTTATCTAACAACACTTTCTCTAGTTTATCAAAGTTGTCTACCCTCATCATAAGTTACAATAAGTTGCAGTGCATTCAACAGAATGCTCTGGATGGGCTTGGCTCCCTCAGGATACTGTGAGTATCTGATACCCTCGAAGTTGTATGGATTTAAACCTTGATGATATTTGTAGGTCACTCCACGGCAATCAGATTTCCATGATACCAGAAGGAACTTTCACTAACCTGAAGTCGATAAGTCACATGTAAGAATTTATGATATTTAATTTCAAAATCAACGCTTTGATCATATGTTATTTTTGCAGAGCTCTTGGTGCTAACCCTCTCTATTGCGACTGTTCCTTAAGATGGTTATCAGAATGGGTCAAAGTTGACTATGTTGAACCAGGGATCGCTCACTGCTCTGAACCTCCGAGCATGAAGGATAAATCCATCTTGTCCACGCCATCTTCTGCTTTTATCTGCAAAGGTGAGTCATATAACATACAAAGAACAACGTAAATATTCGAAAATTCAAACATAAACCTGATCATGAATTGTCGTATGTGATGTTTAGCTCTTTGCACAACTCTGACTTGACCTATCTTCTCGGATCCTCTTTCAGGCAAAGTAAGCAACGATATATTGGCAAAATGTGACGCATGCTACACGTTTCCTTGCCGCAACGAAGGAGAATGTGTCGCTCAACCAGAGAGGGATTACACTTGTAAATGCGCGCCAGGATATCACGGCAAGAATTGCGAATTCATGATAGACGCCTGTTATGGAAATCCTTGCAGGAATGACGCTACGTGCAAAGTGCTGCAGGAGGGCAGATTCAGGTGATGGAATGTTGATTGGGCGAATTTATAGTGTCACTTACCGTTTTTCGTCTTCTTGCAGTTGTGTGTGCTCTCCGGGTTTCACAGGGTTGAGGTGCGAGACCAACATTGACGATTGCGCTGAGAATAAGTGCCAAAATAACGCGACTTGCGTGGATCTGATCGACTCTTACCAGTGCAAGTGTCCAGCTGGATTCATGGGTGAGTTTCTCAAACAAATTTTGAATTGCCGTCAGATGACGATAACATTCTGTTTTCTCAGGAGATTACTGCGAGACTAAGATACCCTTCTGCACCGACAAATTCAACCCTTGCAAAAACAACGCAAGATGCGTGGACCACAACACTTACTACACTTGCGAATGTCTTCCTGGATTCAAAGGACCCAACTGTTCTATAGATATAGACGACTGCGAGAATCATATGTGCCAGGTAATTAACAAAATTTCGAAACTCAACTTGGTCACAATACTTTATCTTGCAGAACGGAGCAGCTTGCATTGATGGCATCAACGAATACCACTGCAAATGTTCTGGGGACTTCACCGGTAAATTCTGCGAAATAACGCCTATGGTGGCGATGATGTACCCTCAAACTTCGCCGTGCCAACACCATGACTGTGTACATGGCGTTTGCTTCCAACCTGCTGGTTCCAACGATTACTTGTGCAAATGCGCTCCAGGATACTCAGGTAAGACTTGGTATTTAACATTTTCAACTCTTCATGGAAAAACGTTATATTCTTCCAGGTAAAAAATGTGAATACCTCACAAGTTTGAGCTTCACCCACAACACCTCGTACGTAGAACTGGAACCTTTGAGGACAAAACCTGAAGCCAATGTCACCATAATTTTTTCTACAACCGAAGAAAACGGAGTGTTGTTGTACAATGGCCACCAAGAGCATTTGGCCGTAGAGCTCTTCAATGGGAGAATAAGAATTAGCTACGACGTGGGGAATTATCCTGTTTCCACTATGTATAGTTTTGAGATGGTGTCTGATGGGAAATACCATATGGCAGAACTGATAGCAATCAAGAAGAATTTTACGTTGAGAGTTGATCGAGGCCTTGCTAGATCTATTATAAATGATGGTTCCAAGGATTATTTGAGGTTGACAACTCCAATGTACTTGGGAGGAATACCACCGAGCCTGGACAACAAGCCTTCAAGCAATGGCATCTCAGGAACATCACAAGCTTTCATGGTAAGTGCTCTGAATTCTTCTTGAAGTTTCCTTCTACAAAATCTTTTTTTTCAGGATGTATGAAGGAAGTTTGGATCAACCACAAGCAGGTGACTTTGGCAACGCCGCAACGCAACAGAAGGTCCAGCCTGGCTGCGGCATGATGGAAATGGGCAAAGAAGAAGAGGAGGATCACGAGCAGCAAGAGGATGAGATGGACGGAATGATAAAGGAACCAGCAAGTCCACCAGACCCTTGCCTGGTGAACCATTGCAAGCACGGCAGCAAGTGCGTTGGACTGGACAATGGTGAATATTCTTGCAAATGCAAGGCTGGGTACAGGGGGAAGTACTGCGAGCAAGGTGAGGAGGAATGTGAGTATTGCTTTGGACTAACAGCAAATTTCAGCTTGTGCACATAGTAATATTGAGGTAGAAGTTGCTAGATGGACGTAGCATCGGCTTGGAAGGTGGGGGTTGAAAAACATCGAATAATCAGTCTTTTTTTCAACTTTCTCTCATGAAACATCCAGAAGTTTGAGAAAAGATCAATTGGGGAGAAAGTTTCAAGGAAAGACTGGTATCAATCATGCTTTAATTCATATCTACCTTTAGTTGTCCACGATGTGATCATCTCGAATCTTCTTGTTGATGAGTAATTGAAATATTTGCAGCTCCTACTTGTCGAAAAGAGCAAGTGAGGGAGTATTATTCTGAGAATGGATGCAGATCAAGAAAACCCCTGAAGATGGCCAAATGCGTTGGCGGTTGCGGATCTAGTTGCTGTCACGCGAGAAAGAGTAAGAGAAGAAAGGTATGTGAACTTTTAGGTTAGGTTAGGTTAGTTTCTTTTGATTCCGAGAGCTAAAATAATACAATACATATTGAAACAAAAAGGTACCTAGCTGAGGTTGGTGCAACACAGTAAAACCATACAGGTCTGCAGTATTATTAAATGAGGAAAAGGAAAAAATTTCAGCTGAAAAAAAACCTTACTCCTCCCGTGAAAAAAAATTACTTAAAAATCAGGAAATCTTGAAAGACATCAGTGTGATCTGGGAGAACAGCTTAATGTTATCCGTCGATGGGCTCAGATAAACAGATTCTTCACAAAAACGACTCGCAGTTCTTAATCTGAAATAAAAAAGACGAAAGCAAAAAAGAAACCAACTATTTAGAATAAATTAGATAATTTTGTAATTAACCACCCATTTCAGAAATGCATTTGTTACTTTGTGTATATCCTCGAAACCATCTTGAAATTTATAAATGGGACAACTATTTAAAGATGTTCTATAGTCTCCCATGTTCCCCACACTAATAACTAGGGCTCTCAACCGAATTCCATCGGAAGAGCATGCTGTTCCATCGTCCATGGCCTGTTCTAATGCGATTTAGAACAGACCATATTCTCCTGGGAAGGTCAAAACCAGGAACTCTGATGGAAGGACCAGAAATAAGATCTTTATTGAAAAAATTGGATACATTCCAAACAGATTGCCAATTTTTTTTTGTCGCTTCTATTCATATCAATCAGAAAATTCGACCAAAAAGGTTTACGCGACTTCAATCTGGGGACCTTATCAACTGGAATATAGGTCATCTGAAAAGGAAAATTTGTTTAAGCTGTTGTCTCTCTGCGAATATGGGGAGGGACAATATTTGAGAGGACTGGTAACCAAGGAGTAGGTGTAGACTTGATAGTACCAGTAATAGTCCTCATAGAAAAATTTAGTTGGCCATCAATTTTTTTCACATGAACACTGTTCAACCAAACAGGGCAACAATATTCATCAGCAGAAAAAACCAAAGCAAGCGCTGCCGTACGAAGTATTGTTGCATCAGCACCCCATGAGGAACCAGCTAGTTTCTGAAGAATATTGTTTTATACCTTGAACTAAAGACAAGGAGGATGGACACAAAAGTGACTAACCTCTTTCCTGTTGCAGGTCCGACTAATATGCAGCGACGGCACCCGCTACACCAAAGACATCGACATCGTGCGCAAGTGCGCGTGCACGAAGAAATGCTACTGACTGACAGATGCCGCTATTCACATTTCTGACGCGCATTCGCAACACCAGAATGCGTTACCCGTCGAGCCTGACCAGCTCGAAGCTCCCAGAACAGCACCCATGACCTCCAAGGACCTCAGACATGACCCCATCGTCACCACAGAGTCGAACCAGCCCTACAAGTTGACCTTCTTCATCGAGAATGAGACGGAGGACGCCAGAGGCCTGCAGCTGACCGATTTCAGCCAGTCCCACCTCAAACCAGAGCAGTATTACGACGAGTTGGTGGTTGAGGGTTTCGAAGACCCCCAGGATAAGATCAGGCACCCCAGACACGTGTCTCACGAACCGCACTGTGTCATGTCTGCCTTCCTTTACTTCATCACCATCACCACCGTGGTGTACCTTTGCATCATGTGGGTGAAGCGACAGATGCACATCCACATGGAGCAAATGCAGTGGTGGTGAAGTCCCAAGGAATATTTTAACTCCATATGAAATTTATATTCGAAAGTGATTCCACTTTCACTGTTCAAATTTGGAGTTGGTACAGTGTCAATTAACACTCATCGAGAGACTCAAAAGTATTAAAAATCTAGAACTCATTGCAACTGCCATACACAGTCCATTTTACCAACTCTACCTTCGCGTTTTGGACAAAGATTTCATATGGTTTTGGAATATTCTGCTGAATCCCCTCTCGTATTTATATTTTATAACTGTTGCATGAGACCAGTAGAAGAATTAGATTTCGCATGTTGAAACATGTATGTTAATGCGCCTATATAAGAGTATTAAATATAGGTTAAGATCTTAAAACATCATAGAAGGAAACATCTCCGCATTGTCCAGTAGACCACATATCATTACATGTTTACGTTCGCCAAGTTTTTCAGTATTTAGTATATAGTTCCAATGTGGGGATGGTTCCCTTAGCGATTCAAACATCAGACTGGCTCCGAGAGATACTGGGTACTTTTCAAACGAAACAGATCAATCTGAGAAGATTTTAAAATTGACTGAAGAATTCCATACACACTACCTGAGAGTTAGAAATGTGAATAGCGGCATGGCCCTTAATTTACACCAAGGTTACTAATTTAAGTATAGATTCACGTGTAAAACACTACGAATAGAAGTTAATTTAAATGTATTTAATTTATATTTGAAGATTCATATGTTTAAGCTCGAGAAATCGAAACTGATGACTTGAGACCCAAAATGCATAAATTTCGAAAAAGATTCGCTCTGTAAAAATAACTTTGGAATATAACTCTTATTAAGATTCATGTCAAATTTATGTATTTTGGGGTATTTTTAAGATTTGAGTTTTCTGCATTGAAAATGCAAGGTGATACGAAAAAATTTCTTAAATATAGATTTCGTTAAATGTTACCACCAGCATTCATTGTGACTAGTTTTTAAAATGTCAAGAACAATTCTTTCCACATAGTTTCAATCTTATAATACAAACTACAGCCCGAAAAATAAATTATTAACACAATCATCAAACTATTCAATCGATAATAATTAATTTTTTACGGCACTCATGAAATAGATGGAAGGTCGAATTTGTATATTACGAATAAGTTTTTGAAATTTTCCTATTGTAATTAAAATTAGACAGTTTACAATAAAGTATATATACACCAAGTTTTGTATCAGAAAATATTAATTTATGCCTAATGATAACTGTAATTTATATCCAAACTTGTGTATAAAATATATTGAATTTAACGGAAATGAAGTTTTATTGGACTTATTCACCATTTCTCTGGTTCTTTGAGTAACTGACGATTAAACTAGAGCTTGAATGGATATGAAAAAAAAATACATGGTGGATGAATATATTCTTCTGTATTCCCCATGAAAGAAGGTTAGCCGTTGAGCCATTTGCGCAAGAGAAAACTGTCATGCGTGTTGTAGTCTGTCGAAATGGCTTGAGCGTGTACAAACTGGCTATGATTGAATGTATAAAACTCGGAGAGTTAAGTGAAGTGTTTTCTTCATTTGCATCTCGTTTTCAATAGGTAAGAATTTAATCAAATGAACGAACAAATTAAACTGCCCGAGATGACATAAAACTCGACTGAAATAATGACATTATTGCAACAAAATTTACAAAACATTGATTTGAAGGGCTCGGGATATGTTAGAAAACTTTTTTCTATATTCTTTTCTGAAATAAATGTAGAGATGTTCTTTAATGCAATAAATCACCCTCTCTTAACTCACGAATCACTTCAGAGTCCTACACAGTCTAAGTGAGCTAAATTTACACAGTCAGTGTCACATACTGGCCGCCTAAATTTACAAGTTACACAGTCAATGGCATTTGAATGGTTTACCCAAGTTTTCCATACCCTGTGAGAACCCTCTGTATGAAAAGGCTGACTGATGAGGTAATGAAACATCACTTATTTCGATATATTTAATCATTTCGAGTGATACAACATTTTCAACGCGGTATTTCCGGAAAAACCATCTAGAAAATATCGGGGTGAACTGGTTGAAATCGTTTCTATATTAGATTGGCCATTCAAAAGAACAGAAAAAAGCAGATGATGAAATAGTACAATATATATAAAGGCACACCTATTACATCAACTTTGAATAAATAATCTATTTTTTTATTTCTTAACATTGCTTTTGGATTTTGTGAAGATTAGGAAACATGAAAAGCATTCAGGAGAGTTTATTGTTGTACATCAATCGTCAATTACAACACATAGGTATACGTGGAGAATAAATAGACAAAGGAAGACCCAAGACCAAGTCTGAATCCTATTTGTCAGAAAGCATAAGAAGCTCGTAAATTATTGTCTTACAACTCCTGAGATTCAAAGTTGGATTGCTTTATCCGAAAGAATGGTTCAAGTTAATCTTAAGAAAGTTAAAATTTGAAAATAAGAACAACATATAGAGTTTTAAAGGAAGTCTCAAATATTTGTTTGTGTAAGGAATTGAATGAAATTAATGCATCTAAATATTTTTGAATACTTTCTTTGGTGGACCGTATTATTTCAGAATAAGATTTCATTTCCACAACTAAGAATTTGATATCTACTTCTTGTGGGAATCAAAGTAAACAATAAACTCTCGATTTTGTAGTACACCTATTCTCACAAGCGTAGATTAAATAGCACTGAAAATCAGATCCCAGAAATAATGCATTAAAATCTATGAAAATACCTGAAACATACTCTTGATGTGATCAGTAATATCATTCAGGAAAGGTTTAAATTCTTCCTTTATTCTGTAACTGAAAACATCAAGTGTATTTGACCAAGAATACTTTTATATTAATGATGAAAACTACAATTTATTAAACAAAGTTGATTGCTAAAAAATTTGGTTATTCAGTTCGAAAAGTTAAATATTGGATGACTGAAAACATAAAATTCTCGAAAGCAATACAAAGATAAATTACTTTGAAATTCAACTTATTGCAATGGACCCCTTTATTTATTAACTCATCTTCGAAAATATGCTTCCTTAGAAATTAAAGAATCCCCCAAAGTTGAAAAAAATTTAAAATCACATTTATAACATTTCAGACATTCATTGCAGCAATGCGAATAAATCTGTTGAAAAAAAAAAGAAAGAAAGAAAATTTTTAACTTTATATTAATTTACTTATGGGTTATAATATGTAACAGCTGTTAGTTTTCAAACAAACTCAAAACAATAACAAAATTGTAATTTATGAAGGTTACAACGTGACAAGGTGAAAATCAATATATTCATTGCACTACATTTACAATAAAAGGTGACACAAAAAATTTTGTTTCTAAACCCACATTCAAATTGCACACTCTATACCAAATTTTGCAGCGGTATAGCGGTTTTTAATTGACTCACTTCACATCAGTACGCTCACAAAAACCCCAAATATGCAAAAAAGTACTCTTCTACAACTCTACAAAACTTTGACAACAATTAATTTCTTCACTTCATTTGAAATAACTGGAATTATTTAAAAATAACAATTTTCAATTTTGCATTTGTTGCTTAGTTTGCGAAAATGTATATAAATTATTTAAATTTTATTGCTTTTCATAAATACTTTGTGCATTTTATATTTTGGACATTTGTGATTACATATCATTGTAATTTCAATCAGTGAGAACAGTGAAAAATTAGTGCTATCAAAGAATCAATTTGAACATCTTACTTTATGTAGATTATTTACTAGAAAAGCAGGTTTTAGATAAAAAGGGTGAAATACAATATGTTACAATCGATTCATATATTATATATAAAATTATATATTATTTTCACACAACTAATCAGTTCTTTATTAGTTTCAAATTCAATAAACAAAAATCTTAAAAATAATGATTAACAACAAGACAATAATTGTGATCGAGCGAAAGTCAAGTTTAGTAAGAATTTGTTCTACATAAAGCTAGATTTTCCGAAAAGTACACATTGATCAAAGCTATGGAGCAAATGTTTTGAATATACATCCATCGCCTATCTAATCAAGCGGCACTAAATCTGTAATCCACTTTTGCAACCTTTAATTCTATACCAGACTTTATTTTGACAAGAGCAAAGAATTCAACATTGATGCAATTTACAAGGATAAAGAATAACCTAACATATTGAAGTATGTGTTCTCAACATTAATTTTTTTTCTCTAAAAATATACAATAATAAAATTAAAGCAGATAAACATTCCTAAAATTATTCAACTACGCTATATGTATTTTGAGAGGTAGTATCAAGAAAATATAACTTTCATTAATGGCATGTCGCCTTTAAGCACATGAATTGGACTTCCAATACCGAAAATTTCAACGTAAATTTCACAAATTAAACATGAAAATTATATACATGAAAGACTTAAAAATGACTAATGCGATGTCATCCCCACTATTGATGATGAGGTAGAATGTTTCAGAAATTGTTTAACATCATTCCAGATATTCTCGAAATTAAAAACTACAGAAGATAATCAAAACTTGAAAATTGAAATTATAAACTTCTGCAAGAGAATTCCTAAAAAATTTCAATTTTATCACAAGAATCTACTTCAAGATAATCAAATTCCAATACATTTAAGTTTTGATTGAATTTTTCTTGCTATTTGATAAAAAAAAACGATGATTCAAAATATTAGATCGGAGTAAACAGTTTTCTGAACACATTCAAAAAATCAATCTAAAAACAACCTGAATGAATTAGTTGATCAAAAATTAAACAATAGTTGCAATAAGCTGAGCTAAAACATTGCTTTGTAACAATGAAATTAAATAAGAAACAATAAGTCTTCGAGACCAATTTCCCCTCGGGATTGTTCTTAAAATAACCAATTCATAAACCGAAATTATAACTACGGAACAAAATGAACAATGTTAATAACAACAGGTAAGAATATTGTCTCATCAATTCTCGAAAACAATATATATTTAATAATAAAATAAATTCGCTAAAAATTTCTTATCGAACAATGTACAAGGGATACTAATAATTCTTTATAGGAAACAAATTGTATGAAGTCGTGATATTTCAACTGACAGCGGATGGCACCAAAAGAGAAAACTAAAATTTCATTGGTAGTACGGTAAGTTTAAAATTATGGATATTACCTTAATCTTCATTATTAGTAAAGTAATCGGATGCATTGCCTCTGCAGATTGGACAGGTTCTGTTGGACTGCAAACAAACATTAAGAAAAACACAATGAAGATTTAATAAAGAAGTAAAAATTCAACGAATACTCACTCTGAGCCACTTGTCGATGCACTTGGCGTGGAACTCATGGGAACATGGCAGGACTCTGAGCAGCTGTCTGGCTTCGAAATCGCACATGCAGACCACGCAAGACGTCTGATCGCCCTGGTGGGTATCCGCGTTGAACTTATAGCTGAGCAAGGACTCGATCTCAAGTTTGCCCAGACCTCTGGGCTTAGCTTCGCCGAGTCTTTCGGCCAAATTGAGAAGGGCTTCGTAATTCTCAGTTTCCGTCGAATCAGTGCTGCTGAGATCCGCCTGGCTGAAGGGGGACATCGGCTGGTTGGAGAACATTGCACTAGAAAAAAAAAAAAACAAGTAAAATTGTGAATTTTAAAAAATTACGGAAATACTTACAGGAAATGTAGGAGGAACCCAGGATACTGAGTGGCCATCAGGGGCGGATTGTGGTGCCATCTGGACCTCTGAGGATGAGGGTGGAGCCTGGTGTGGGGTCTGTGCTGATGCTGCCTGGCCCGCGCGTGCAGCAATTCCAGCTGCTGCCCTCTAGGTTCGGCCGACAGGAACAGAGAAGCGGGGGCGGGGACCTGCAGAGGCGAAACGTGAAGGGGCGGGGCTCCGTGTAAATTGGAGTGCGCGTGCGTGTGGTGGTCATTCAGCAACTCGATCTCCAAAGTGTCAGGTCTCTGCAAGATTGCAACCAAAATGTAGAGTATGATACTTACGGCCAGTTTCATAATACACTCTATTAAAGTGCACTTTAAGCTAAAGCCCACTTTAAAAGTCCACCCAATTTCATGATGAAATTAAATGGGACTTTACGTAGAGGAGACTTCAGGTGAAATGTTGGATGTTGGCATAACTGAAATTGTTTCATCTGACCTGAAATAGACAGTTGCAGTTGTATTTAACTACAGCCATCTTAAAATTGCAGGAGGTTATGTTATTTTCATGTCATGTGGATTTAATGTTCAGGTTTAAATTTAAAATATACACCTAGAAATTTGGGAGAAAGACCAATCCCAAACTGAATATTACAAAAAAAAATTGAATTGATGATTTTGGCTTACAGAAGGCAATAAGGGAGCATTGCCTCAGATTAACATCATTGAATAAACATAATCTTTGAATAAGCATTATATTTCATCAATTACATGACCTGTTATGATTGAATTTCTAACATGTTTCCCATTAACTGCATCAGCAAAAATTTTTTGATTATCACCTAATTCCTTTTCAAATTTATTGATAGGAAACATGTCATGGGTATCAATTGCAACACTGCAGTTGCAACCATAATGAGCTGTATGGCATTAATTGTAGTCTCATTTTGAAATTGGAAATCTACGTTTTCATACTCCGTATTCTCATTCCACTTGTGAAAGTTGATTTCAAAATAAAACACAACATAACTAACCTCAAATGAGTTGACAGTTTGGACACGAGAGGTTAGGAATTCAGGTCTAAAGGATACTTTAGCTGCTAAAGTCCGAGATTGGGCCTTTAAATATAAAGTGGCTTTAAGAACCTGAAATGTTGAACTTAAAGGAGCTTTAAAATTAAAGGCACTTTAAAATTGATTATGAAACTGGCCCTTAGACTGGACCAAGAGCATTTCAATAGACTTTTAATCAAGATTCACTCACCTGGGTACTTATATGCGGATGGGAGAAATGCTGATTGGAGATAGATAAGGCATTTGATGTAGGAAAACCTCCGAAACTTTGGTGTGGAAGACAACTAGGAAATTGCTGGGGTAACAGTTGGTGAGGGGCGGCGTACACGTTGTGCATGTGACAGTTATGCATATGACAGTTATGCAGGTGGGGCGGGGCTCCAGGAGGGGCGTTGCATAGAGATATGTGGGGCGGAGCCGGGTAACTCCAAACCGTTTCGTGGTTCAGAGGTATGGTAACAGGAACCTGAAAATAAAAGTAATTTTTGAAAAATTTTCACCGGAAACTGTTGAATTGAATTCATACCTGATTGAGGTCCATAACAACAGGAGACTGATGCGGGTGGGCGTGCCCAACAGGCGGTGGACTCGGAAGGAAGGTTTGATGGTGGGTATGCTGAAAGTCGTTTCTTTCCCTGTATCTTGGACGACGTAACGGTGGACTTCCCTGAGAAATACACAATGAATATAAAAAAAAATGAGACAAGTAGAAACTGATTTTATTCAAGCATTAACATTGAATCTCAAGAATCTTTACCTGCATGGAATGATGGGTAGAGGAAGGAAGATGCTGTCTTGGTGATCTCCGAGGGGGCGAAGCAGGTTGAGCGTTCATTTCAATGTGATGCCCAGAACGTGACAAACGTCTCCGTTTACGCGAGGGGCTCTCACTTTTAATACTTTCGTCACTGGCTTGCCTATAATACTGGGGTGAGTGTTGCTGGAAGTTTACGGGACTAACGCGAATTTCTGCAAAAACAATCTTAACTGTATAATAATAATTCTTCATGGAAAAACTGGATTTTTACCTCTGGTGTGACGTCTCTGTAAATGAGGCGGAAATTCCATCATGTTCCTTTGATGAGCTGCATCGGGAGAAGGGTTGTTCAATATTCCGTTGGAGTTTTCGCAGACGTGTAGAGGTGGTGTGATTCTTCTGCGGTCGGTGTGGTTGTTTTGGTGTCTTCTATCACCGTAGTTGTTTAAGACCGCATGTCTTCTTTCTTGCATCGGATGGTTTGGGAATCCATGCATGGCTTCAGGAAAAAGACTTGTTCAGTACATTTTCAAGAATATTTGGTGATATCATATAAAAATTTCCCAAGTTTCGATGTCTATGTCATTTACAGTTGTTTTTTTGACAGACACATCAGTTTGACTTCTAAATGTCAACATTTAAACCTCATGACAGCATAACTAACACTATCAGCTGTTCAACCTGAGTTTGAAGTTTTCTAACATGAAATTTTTGACCTCACTTCATTCCAACCTGAATTATCGAAAATATCATACCTCTAATAACCTTGACTTGGACCCAATCTTCAATATTATAACATCTGCCAACAAATATTTAATTTTGTTACGAAAGTTGAGTATTGCCAAAAAGATGAGTTTTTTTGAAAATTCAAGGAATTAGAGATATACTCTGAAAAATACTTACGAGGATTCTCAGGGGTGTAATGAATGTGATTGCTCCTCATTGCAGGGCTGATTTGAGAGGATTTCGGATAACCAAGAGAGAAGTTGTTTTCTTTTGGACTGCTGCTGACATTAGATGTTTCTCTATAGATAGAAACAAAATTCAAGAACAATCTGAGTACATTCTACATTTAAATGGAACTTCAGTTCGAAAATGACGAATAAAAGTTTCAAAAGCAATAAAGAATGTTAATAAATCTGAAGTTCTCTATCAGATCATTAACAGGAATTGACTGCCAATGGTTTTTTGAAAATAAAATTTTTATAATTCTGTTTCATTATTTATTCATAACCCAATTTGTTTTAAAATTTGTAGCTTCATTGACAAATGTTCTACTTAAATGTGTTCAAGTCCTAATCGAGTTTAACACATTACGGAGCATATAGGCATTAATTGTAATTGCTTTTTCTTGATAAAAATATTGTAACATTATAAGTGTGTTGCTTGTAATCAATTGAAGACTGTAAGAGAAGAGAGCTCCTTAGTATAACAGAATATCTTTATAGAACCAAATAAGGGGAAAAATATTTCCTTTAAGTAAGGTGAAATAATTTGAGGAGCAAGTTGTGAAATTTTACTTCATCAAAAACTAACACACATATAAGTCAGCACTAATTTTTTGTAATAAAAAAATTATTTATTTTTATATATACATTTATATTATTTATTTTTATATATACATAGACTTAATTAACCATTAACCATAGATGAATCATTCATGACTGGTTCACTAAAATTTCAAATGTCAGATTTATCTAAGTGAAGACACTCAATGACTATAATAGTCAGGAAAATATCTTGTGACTAGTGTGAGTTTTCTTTTGTGTACTGTTAAAATAAATGAGTCAGTGATATCTCATAAAAATAAATAATTGTTTACATGCAAATGATCGACCTTGCATCTGACATTTTATATAAATGTTTATGCAATTGATTTTCTTAGATTCACCTATGGTGGTATTATACCTGCTCATGCTATTAGAACTTACCCACGGTTGAAATTGTTATCATATTCTCTACCATAATCTTTGGTATAACGATTTGGCCACCTTGCATGACCATGAGAACGACTGGGATGGTTGTTTGTATGTCTAGTGAAGGAAGATGAGTTTCTTCTTGATTGATTATGATTACTGGAATTCATTTTTTTCATACACTACAAAACATATTCACAATAAAACGTAAAATGGAGAAATTCGGAGATAACCTTGTAACTTGTATACAATCACTATTGAGCAAGACTGAATAATTTCCTATCTTATTGTGGTTTTATTAGACTATTGATCCAGTTGAGATATTATGCATGACTGTCTACCTAGTGGAATAAAACATCACAAAGTGGAAAAAGCCTTGGGAATTTTCATGAAACACTTGGCACAAAACAAACTATGAAATAATTTCCAAAACTATTAACTACGTAGGCTTAACTAACATCCTCCTTTCCAACAAATTTCTCCTTTTATTTTGATTACAATGAGAATGAGGAGTGGAAGGCGCAAGGCCTGGTGGGAGTTGGGAGGAAGTCGAATGAACAAGATGAATCCATAGTGCAGTGGCGTATTTTACCTACGTTCCGATTTAAACGTCAACTTCAAAGAAATGTCTTTAAGAAAATTAATTTTCCTTGTTCGGAAAACAAAAATTTCGTCCTTTGTTGAAGAAAAGAAGTCCGAAAGTTCAGTTAGAACCTTGGAGAAAATTGTTGAACACTGAACATGGGTTTTTCCGAAGCATAGAAAATGCTTATCTGTCAACCGCATAACCTAATTTTGTTTAGTAGGAATTTTTGTGATTTCTTATCAGAATAGTGAGAATTTTAAATAAAATAATGGCTTTGCGGGTTACAAGTTTGTGGAGATGTAGTAAAATTATTAATGAAAACATTCAAATGCTGTCTAGGTATGAATTCAAGACAGCTGGACTTTCAAAACTATAATTTTTCAATATTTTCCCAGGTCATTACTGACTTCCAATCTGAGGTACAACACCGCCGCAGAGAAAGAAAAATCATCAGATGGACAAGCTCCCCCAGTATCTGAAGAGAAATCAAATGATATTCTAGAAGATCTGAATAAGAAAGTGTTAGAACTTACAGAAAAGAATAATGATTTGACGGTATGATTTTTTATCTTTACAATATTGCGTAAGATGTTTTTGATGTTCACTATCGAAAAGTTTTGGATTATTGTGTCAATATGTATTAATTTCCAGGACAAATATAAAAGAGCACTTGCAGACGGTGAAAATATGAGGCAGCGATTAACGAAGCAAATAGCAGATGCTAAAGTGTTTGGAATTCAAAGTTTTTGCAAAGATCTTCTAGACGTAGCAGATGTTTTAGCAAAAGCAACTGAAACCGTACCCAAAAATGAACTCAATGAAAAAAATCCCCACTTGAAAACTCTGTACGAAGGACTCGTGATGACAGAAGCCCAAATGAAGAATGTTTTCAAAAGATATGGCCTTGAACCCGTTAACCCCGTGAACGAAAAGTTCGATCCAAATTACCATGAAGCCCTTTTCCAACAAGTAAGCAGAGCATTCATTCAATTTTGAACACATGCATATATCCTTGATTTTTTTTTTTTTCATCAGGAAGTAGAAGGAAAAGAGCCTGGAACTGTTGTTGTGGTGTCCAAGATTGGTTACAAACTCCACGATAGAGTGCTCAGACCAGCCCTTGTAGGTGTATCCAAGTAGAGAATCGAATTTTCTAATATTAATTTGTGATTACTTATTTCAAATTTGTTACTTTTATGTTGAAATAAATATATGTACATGGATATTTATTTAGTCAGTGTTTTATTCACTATAAACTATAATAAAAAAAAATAAAAAAATAAAGCATCAATAAATAAATATAATAATAATATACTTAATTTTTTCCTCGGAAAAATATTCAATGAACATAGTATAAAGGAAAAAACAACAAAATGTGATATCATCAAATAACGGGCTTAAGGTGGATTTCACAAAGCTTTGATGGTGCGAAAAAAAATCTGATGTATATTCGAACCAATCGAATCACTAGTTTTGAAATTTCAACGAATCGCAGTGACTCCAATTAATTTGACGATGCAATCAAAGTTTTGTGAAACCGACCCTCAATCTATAAAATTAAACCAGAGCAAGAAAGAAGATGAAAAAGAAAGGAAAATGCATTAATTAAAGAGTAACATGAAAGAAATAGCTTTCCAAATGCAACCTCAAGCATCACATTGAATTTTTTTGCAGTGTTTCAATTTATTTTTCGTGATTATCTCTTTTTAACTTATTCATGAAAAAATTATTCATTGCAGGAGCAACTATCTCGTTAATGAATCAAATTTAATTTGATTTTAATGAATTTTTTTTTTGTACAATTTATTTTCGGCGGTTTCTGTTTTTTTTTTAGTTTGAAGGTAAAAACCCCAACTTTAATTTATTCACATAATGATAATAACTCCTTTCCTTCAAGTGATATGACCAAATATCGTGAATTATGCTTCTAGGGTTAATATGAAAAGTGCGAGTGCTCCTCTAAATTTTTTTTCCGCCTTGTGGCCTGAGAAAAGGTTGCTGACCTCTCTTCTTTCCTGATAATATTTTTTGTGTTTTCGAAACTCTGTAGAAACCGTTATAACAACAAAAATGAGAGATAGCAGCAGCACAATTCAAAACAATTGGCTGCTGGAAAATAACAGAGGAAGACTGTTTAAAGGTGTTCAAATATTTTTACAGCCTGTACAGTTCTTATTTTTTCTTTGTCGAAGCTGAATCTGAAAAGTTAAATGGGAAAAGATGTGATTAAACTATTGAATTACATGTGCACTTTTTTGAATGATAACACCATCCGAATGGACGAACAAAAACTCAAACGTTATCAATTTACAGCATAACTCGGATATTTAAAAAATTCGCAATTTCCACATTCATTTTGCAACACATCATTACTCGAAGCGTTTAGAATTCTTCATTTGCATATGCCCAAAGTATTTCCTCTTTGGAAAGTACAAGTTGAATAAAAAAAGCAATTAAATGATGTTTCCAAGTAGAATACTTACACTTTTCCTGAAAATTGCAGTGGAACTATGATAATTACAAATTTTTCTGTGATAATTTTCATTTAAAATGTCTCGCTTCTGCTCTCTCACCAGTTGTGTTAATCCGGTTTCAATCCTTCAAGATGTTGTTCGTCAAATGTACGGTTCTGATGCTTTTATGCTTCAACTATGGTGAGTTTAAAATGGGGTGTTTCTGATGAAAAATTTATGTCTTTGAAAAATTAAAATCATTAGTGAAATGCCAGGAGGCAGACGATGAAGACGATATCGATCATCGAATAGTTGGTGGTGTAGATGCTAAAGATGCGGCATACCCTTACCAAGTTTCATTACAAGAAATTCAACAGCATATTTGTGGAGGGTCAATCATAGGAAATCGATGGATTTTAACAGCAGCTCATTGTATTATTGGGTGAGTGCCCCAGCTTATTTTATCCAAACATTGTTCTGAATCATCATCAGAGATCATATTCTCCAAAAACTTATGTCTTAAGCGATTCAAAATTCATTGTTTTAGGAAATTGATGAGTCGGATGTCTGTTGTTGCCGGTACAAACTCTTTAGACGGAACTGGAAAGAGGTACAGTATTGAAAAAATGACATCCCATCCAGCCTACAATACTCGCACATATACTAGCGATATTGCCGTACTCAAGTTGAGGGAAACAATTACCTTCAACGACAGAATAAAACCAATTGATCTTCCTAGAACAGACACTCCTGGTGGCAAGCTGCTAACATTAACTGGTTGGGGAAGAACATCGGTGAATATTATCAATCATAACTAAGCATAAGAACTGTTGATACTAGTATAAGATAATTTTATGTAGAGACTAGAGAGATACCCGAACTAATAAATAATATCTCTTTGTTTCCAGTTTCCAGGACAAGTAACCAGAACTTTGAAGACTGCAACAATGACTTCTATAAATAATAGTGAGTGCAGGAGATCTTTCCCTCAAATTTTGTCCAGTAATTTGTGTACTAGAGGCGACCCAGGAAAAGGAGTTTGCCAGGTGAGTGTATAATATAACTTCGTATGATTACCCATTGGATGAATTTGGAATCTATGTTTTTAGGGAGATTCTGGTGGTCCATTAGCAGATGGAGGTTCGCTTGTTGGAATTGTCTCTTCTGGTGTCCCATGTGGAGTAGGAGTACCTGACATTTTCACTCGAGTCTATAGTTTCAGAGGATGGATAACCAGTAATATGGTGTGATATAATTATTAGTGTACATTGCAAGATTAAAAACAAATTTGAGTATTAGTTCGAAATTTATTCATCCTTTGTCTTGAGATATGAAGTAGAAGTTGTGGGTGAAAGTGGAAAAAAGAAATAATCCTTCTAAAAAAATATATTCCCTCCTAACAAGATACTTAGGATCAAAATAATTAAGCAAACATACGAAAGAGTTAAAAGATGTTACCAATTGAACAAAAGTTATTATATTTTCATGATGAAAAAAGCCATTTATAGGAAATGCAATTTCGAAGAAGTTTCATTCTGGACCAGGAAAATATTTTCTGTCAACAGTGGAAATTTATATGAAATCAGATACTTCGAAATGAAGGGGTAACACCCCAATTTTGTATAAAATTCTGATCCCCTGATTTGAGAGTCCACTTGAGCAATGACAAAAGTCTGCAACCCTTATAAATACGCCAATTTCCGGTCACAATTGTCCTCATCTTCAATTAAACGCGTACAAGGAGGAAATTTCGAATCAAGACGGACAGAAAGGTGAAATGATACATGAACAGCAGTTGGCCGATCCGAGAACCGCCCCCTCAATGAATTAATCCCGCCCCTCTACAGCGCCGATTTACAAATATTGTGATAAGTTGGGGTAACTTTCGTCATTCACCGTTGTTTAAAAGTGCAAGAATGATATTTTCTCTTATTTCGGCAGAATCGGTCGTTCCCAAGGAAGTTATTGTGTTTTTATCTCATCACTAGGGGTGAGTTTTTGCTACAATTTCCAGGAGAAAAAAAAATTGAGAAATTGATTCAATTTTTTTTATTTATCATAGATTTCAAAGAATTTTTTTTGGAATCATGACATACTGTAAAGTGACGAAGAAAAGGCATGATTTAATTTGAAAATATTGAAAAAAATTTACCAGAAACTAATTTTTTTCGAAATTCCAAGAATTTTTTTCAATTCATAATGAGAAATATACTATAAAGCTGGACAAATTAGAATGAAACAACTGGAAATACATTAATTATTATGAGATTTATATCATTGACACCTTTTTCTTCATACTCTTTATCCCAAGTTTCAATGGGGTGACTTTCTATTTAATTCAAATCTCAATTTTGGATTACAAAAAATTCACAAAAAATTATGATTTAACTAACATATTTTGCAATATGTTTTGTTTAAAGAATGAAAGTTCGTGTTCAATTGATAAAGTTAATCTTGATTAGAGAAGCTCCCAAATATTATTTCAATTTCTCTTGAAATAATTTCGTTTATATAAAAACTCATATAATTTTTCTGAGAAGTTTGTGAATTTTCGTGCAAGTTACTTTTAGAACTATTTGAGTGTTAAAAACAAAAGACCATTGAAAACTTGAATTAATTGTTTGTACTCCATCATAAAAAGGAGAATATTGCTTTCGATGAAAATTAAATATAATGTAATAACGGACAATTTGTAGGAACAATTGGAAATATTCTTCTGACGATTTTTGTGAACTGTGAACGGTAGAATTTATAGTGCACATACATCTTCAGGAGCTTGTTGATTTTTCTTAAAAAACTTGAATTTTTAATGGTACCTACATCGAATGGAAAAGCTAAATTTTACCTGAAATAAAATAGGTGATTTCGGAATTTCTACGGATTTGGAGAAAGAAAACAAAATGTTTGTATTGTAGCTGATAAAATTTCCATTTAATTTTCTTTTTCTTCTTCTTCAAAGCGATCTCCACCTAATCTTAATGGCGACCGAAAAGACGAAACCACCTCAGCCCTGTTCACCAAGAGAATTTTTCGAAAGGCTGTATGGTCACTTGGAGGACTCAAAAAGCAATAGTCGGCAAGCACAAGATGACGACAAATCGAGGACAGATTTGATAGCTCCTATTCCGATGATTCCTGCACCTTTACCTTTCTTCCTGAACTCTGGAAACGAACCACCACCCCATCTTTCAATTGCTGCTGCAGCAGGAATATCAGCATTTTGTGAGTATGATGTTGACTGAAAATATGATATCGAAATGTTCTCGTTTGAGGTCTATTTTTGTAGTTCTTCTTCTTCTATCTTTTAAAATGTGCTGTGGCGAATACCAACTACACATCGAACAATCTAGATTAATTTCTTCTATTCTATTTTTTGTAGTTTTTTTAATTACTAACCAAGGAAATTGCCTGCAAGTTAGGTTCTCAAAGCTTAACATTTAATATTCTTATCATTCAACTGCTGAACGTATTCATTGCACTACATGAAAATTTTTGGAAACCTGTTGAAATATTTTTTTATAATGGCATGTATCAAAAACTAAACCGACGGCATTTTTCCCATTTAAATCGCCAACATTTCGAGTTAAAACCGCGATCGTCATAACAATAACATCGCAAACGGTTGGACGCTTTCGGAAAACTCGTCAAATTGCAAAGCCTATTAAAAGCGTGTCGGATTTGGGTTTGGGGGAAGTGGAGGGGGGTTTTTCACACCGCCGTAACTCGATAGATTTCCCATTTTCACAGTCCCGTCGCATGGCGGACGATCAGATCCGCTAGGCGACCGACTTAAGTCCATAACAATATGAAATGTAAAATATTATTATGATGAGATTACGCCTCCCGGTTGGACAACTCCAAATGCGACTGTTTATTGTGGCGGAGTGGTGGGGGTGGGAGAAGACATGTGTATCTGCACGCCGCCTACGACGTCCTCTCATTCTTTTTCTGGAAATTGTTGTCCTACAAATAGGGAGCTGTGTCCCACAGGGTTGTATCAAGTAAATTTCAGGATAGAAATTACATATAATTTTGACATATTACAGCTTCTGTCTAGCTTTCATCTTCCCATATTTCAAATTTCTACTTCGTAGCACCAGTTTTACGTAAATGCAGAGTGTTAAAAATAATTTTTGGGACAGTTTATCGAAGTCTATTCCTGAAAATTGTTCAGAATCAGAGTAGTCCAATGAGGTAGTAATGATTTCATGTTTCATTGACAGATGCTCAATACTTTTTGACACTATACTTCCCAAATTCTATTCAAACAGAAGTTCATTATGTCTTATCCCCAATTTTTAACATCTTATATATGTAGTTACTTTCATCTCCCAAATGCAAAACATTACTTTTATTTATATTTATCTATTGAAATATTTTCTGGGAGGTCTCTGCATTTTCCTGAAAACTTAACATGGGTTTTTTCTCCCAGTCTCTGGAGCAAGAAACAATTAGAAAAAAAAATTGTCACGATTCTACAAAGTTCAATGAAAATCAGTTATTGTCTGACGAAGGAGTCTGATTTAGACTCCGAAACGTTACGCTCAAGATTTCAAAGTGTTTTCATTTTCTTTCTGTTCATTGTTAGGCAACAATTTCTTCTCGTAAAGTTTTGGCCCTGACAAATTAGTGCTCAAATTTTTACGCAGGGGCTTTTCTTATATCATTAATAAAAGACTGGGAGAGAAAAACCCATATTAAGTTTTCATGAAAATTACTTTTATTGGCTATTTTCTTCCTTTTTTCATCGTTTTCGTTTTCTGGTTCAGGTAATCTTCATCAATACTCCTCGTTAACAACTTCTTCGTATGATTCCTCTTCACTTAGCTCATTATTGGATGTTTTCGAAGATCCCAAGATATAACGTCGACCAATTTCATGTTAACTTTTCTTCGAAGGTGTAAATTTCAAGTCCGGGCCTGCAAAAAGCTGCAGCAACATCCTCTTCACCTCATCATCTATGACTTGCGTGATAGTAAATCTATTAGACAATCTATTTAGCAAATTACATTGAAATGGTTGGGGAACAATCGATTGAACACAGCTAATCTATAACAAAACTTAGGGGTCCCACACCCCTGCTTAGACAAAGGGGGATGAACGAATTGAAAACCTTGTGTCGTTACTAATTAAACTGAATCCTTCGACATCGATTCTCACACTTCAAAAACCACTACATCGATAAATTAGTAGTGAAATGAATAAGAAGTATAATGAGAAAAAGAAAGAAAGATACAAGACAGCAATGAAAAGTGCTTTCTATTTAAGAAGGATCTGACACTTTCTGAAGAAAATATATTATGTAAAATGCGCATTATTTCTTTTCGAAAATAATGAACATTATCTGAAATCCTGCTGTTTCTCTGGCAAATCCATTGTGGTCTATAAAATAAACCAAAGCGCTCTTCATCCGATTAAACCGCATCAAGTAGACGCAGTCAATCAAAACAGGGGTGTGAAATTAGGTGTACAAATCTATACCGAAAAGGATGTGCGGTAATTAGATACTTTAGGAAGCATTATCGTCGTAAACTGCCTCACAACAGGACTCTGCGAGCTGCACTCAGATGATCGCCCTCTTGACCGTGCGAACCCGAACCTCTGGTCCTTCATATCAGGATGACATGTGTGTCGTGATTGACGGAAACGAGAAGCCCCGTGAATCGCCATATGTCCCGTGTGGGAGCACCCTCTAGGTGGAAATTAATTGCCGTACCTGACGATTTCTCACGGTTTTGGGTTCATTACGATTCAAAATCTTTCTTCAGAATGCGAATTGGGGGTTTTTTTTGCTATTTTTCATCTTCTTTTGCTGCAATAGTTTTATTTAATGTATTCTCTGGTTTTCTACTCGATTTATACTCTTTTTATGAAATATTTCCTCTATCTTTCTGTGCATAATCATCCTTTGATTCCAAAATTGTCGATTCCACAAACTGAGAAAAGTTTTTTTTATGCAGTAGCCAGACGTCGAAGGAAAGAAGGAAGACCAAGGAGGCAGAGGACCACCTTCACCAGCGAACAAACTCTTCGGTTAGAAATCGAATACCAAAGATCAGAGTACATAAGTCGAAGTAGACGTTGTGAGCTAGCTGAGTTTTTGAGGTTGTCTGAGACGCAAATCAAAATTTGGTTTCAAAATCGTCGGGCTAAGGATAAAAGGATCGAGAAGGCTCATATAGACCACCATTATAGGTAGTCATACGAAATTCCTGCAGAATAGTATTTGAGAAATTAATTTGTGAGGAAAAAAATTGCATGTTTTCTTTCGTTACAGGAAATTGTTGGGTGTTCTTCCAGGGACCATATGTCCCATCTGCATCGAAGGACCATGTTTTCATATGAATAATGCCAATATTCAGTTGCCAACTCTCCCTTCCTAGACCATGTGGAAAGGAATCGACCAATGTAGACATCTTATTTGATGTAAATCTAAAAAATCAAAACAAATCTAGTCTGATATTTATTATTAATTATTCGTTAGTTACAGTTATAACTTATGTATTTATTAGAAAATTTTCATTACTTGATCATTGTATATTAATAAAATAATTTAGAACAATTGTCTATAAGAAGATAGTGATCCTTTTTACAGTTTCAAGATGGCCGATGAAAGGATTTTCATCATAGATTTTCGTTTATAGTTTTATAGCTGGAAACGCAACGGATGGCAGAAATCATCCTAAATCCCGGATGCGAGCTTCCATTCAAGTTATACAAATAAATATATTCGTGTCTAACAATATCGCCCATAAAACCTTCACATATGTAACAATCAGAGCCTCAACAAAGGAACAGATTACCAGTCGACGCAGGTGGATTTTCCCATCACTTTTCCCTTCAATCTTGACCGCTCCTATAGCCCCTTAATTTCTACATTTCCTTTTCGTAATTTCTTATTTCTGAGGCGCTCTTGGTTTGAGAGTGAACAATAAAATTTACAATGCGGATATCTGTATCGGACAAAGCGGGCATTTAGTGGAAGGACTCAAATGAAGATGAAGCACAATCAAGCGTGAACGAAATTCGTGAACGCTGATTGCGATCATAAGTTCGATTTCTTTTGTGAACTCGGGTATATTTTGAGGATACATGAGAGATCTTTAATGAAGAACTCTGAGTTTGGCCATTGAGCATTAATTTGTACCTATAAACCTTGAAAAAACTGCTCTTTCAGTTTTTAATCTAGCTTTAATATCGTTCTTCTGAAATCAACGCTGAGAAAGCCATCTATTGTGTTTAATTCCATGATATGAACTTTTATCATGAAGTTCAACTGTTGTTGATCCCCGGTATTTTTCAGATTTAATGTGGACAAATTATATTCTAATTTATTCCTGCAGAATTGTGTTATGGCCAGAAAACTTTGTCCTGCTGAAATTGAAGCACAGATTTCTGCTACGTCAGGGTCATATGGCCATGATGTAAATATAACCTATATTAGTTGACAATAAAACAACAATTCCTGCTGTAGGTTGTTGTATTATTTTGCTTTTGACCACCAAACATTTACAAAAAGTGAAATTTCAGGAAATGTCACGTTTAAGAACAATTGGTACATGTCTCATTGGCAAAACAATATCCACGTTAAAGTCTAGAGTTCAAACTTCAGTCACTGCTGTTGATCTAAACATTAGAAACGTGAGAATTTAGTGATTGGAACGTTTCAACAAACCGCAATACATTTTGATTGATTTTAGATGAATTCTGAGGTTGAAAAAGCCGTGAGTGCCAAATTGGACCGCACCAAACCTACGATTTTTGATAAAATAATCTCAAAGGAAATACCAGCAAAAATAATATATGAAAATGAGAGGCTCCTAGCTTTTCATGATGTGAATCCCCAAGCTCCAGTGCACTTTTTGGTCATACCTAAGAGGAGAATTTCACTGCTAGATGATGCAGAAGAAAATGATAAAGATGTATGTGCCAAAATCCGTCAATAACACAATAATTCACTCATAATTTTCAGTTACTCGGAGAATTAATTCTTACTGCTAGTAAATTGGGCAAGGAAAAACTTCCAGGAGGTTACAGATTGGTAATAAATAATGGGAAAGATGGATGTCAATCAGTTTTTCATCTTCATATACATGTTCTTGGAGGAAGGCAAATGAAATGGCCCCCTGGTTGAATTCATCATGGAATAATATTTTTTTGTTGATCTTTTGTTTGTAATAAAGTTTAATATTATACCTATGTAATAATTTCTTTATGAAAACACAATAGAATGACATATTCTTCCTAGTGAAGGTTTCAATGATTATTTAATTGTTCCAATCTGATAGCACATGCTTTATTTCTAAGAGAAAAATATATTTTGTGCTCCTAATCATGTAAAAGGTAAGAATTCATTATATACAAACAGAATGGTAGAAACTAAGATATAAAAATGAATGTAGAAGTCAGAATATTGTATGGTGAAGATAAGGAAGAAAGGCGACAGCAGGAATTAAGACGATACAGCAGGATTTTAGGTTGACCTTGTAGGCAACCACGAATACACCGATTAATTGATGTTACCTGTCAACATTACATAACCTAAAAAATTCAAGTACTTGACATCAGTAATCTATCACCTGTTATGTGACGCTAACTTGTCGAGTTGTAAGATAATTTCAATATATACAGCAAATCGCGAGAATCTGTGATGAAGTTTAGGTTTCTGTAGATGTGAAATTACACGTAAGTGTTCCATTCTTTATTTGTACAACGTTGAAATAGTTGCAGAATTGCCGAAGAGGTTATGTAAACAGATAAAATGATACATAATCATTCGATTAAACATTCAGACTTGATTACCTTTAATTATGTTACGTCGCGATAACTTAATCGCACATTTGTAGGGGGTTTTTAGAGAGTGAATTGTTATTGACGCACATTTCGACAATGGTAGACTATTATCCTCCTGAACACAACGATGAATATGATATTTATGGAAAGACGCCCCCAAGAACAAAAATTCTTCGAAAACATAGGGAGAAAAAGCAACGAGATAAAACGGGGTAATGTAATGCATTGTTTTGAAGACCACCTTTCAATTTCTCTCACTTCTAGACGACATAACAAAGCAAGCTCGATCCACTTAATTTCAAGACTCACTAACAATAATTTATGTCTATTGGAAATCTATAAAACATTAATAGCACCTGAATTGATTATCATCATGTTTATTCCTTTGCTTTCTGCTTCCGACGAGATCAATACGTTCATCAGACTAATTTTCCTTTAGAAAGCATTGACTTTGTAAATTTTAAGTGGATTTGCTCTGAGAATGCTCCTGAAATTAGACCATTCAATCTTTATGTAAATACTTTCATATAATATTTAAATCAGTTCAGACTTCCAGCAGTGTGAATATTTTCTTTAGTAGTGGATTTGCTCTGAGAATGCTCCTGAAATTAGACCATTCAATCTTTATGTAAATACTTTCATATAATATTTAAATCAGTTCAGACTTCCAGCAGTGTGAATATTTTCTTTAGTAATCTTTCATATTTCCAGAATGAAGATCTTTTCATTCATATATCTCATAAACTCTTTGCTCCTCTCTCTGGCTTATTAAATATATCATTTTCTTTTCTAAGCAGCCCCTTTGATAGAGGAACTTGACGAAAAATATAACATTCGTAAATATCCTATTTTTTCATTTTTGAATGAAGTCTTTTTGGCTCATGAAGTGTCTTGTTCATGTAGTAAAAGCAGGCTTAATACCTAGACAGGCTTGTTTCCAAATCCACCCACCAAGCATGCACAATTTTTATAAAATCATAAGAAAAAAATAAAGAAATCCATAATATTGAAAACAGTACTCCTATAGATATTAAAAGTTTTGTTTTACAAGACTACTATAATATGTTGTATACTTTCTCGTGTATTTCATGGTAGATTCCATAGATGCAAGTATGAAGAAATTATCAAATATGGGAAGTGGTCCTACGAACAAATACTTTCTCCTGTATATAAACCTTATCATAATATAGTGAAAATGAAAATTCCATGGCCAAAATACAGGTAAAGGTTTTGTATGGGGCTGAAAAACTGTCCTAAATCATTTGAACAAATCTAATTAGAGGAGAACATTTATTTATTCAGAGGTATTTTATTTGTTTGGGCATTTTATTTTTGTTATTGAAGTTTGTTGAACTTGTACTTGAAGTACTAATCACCATTATTGTTGTGTTTTTCAATGGTTTATTTAATTCTTATATATGTTTGGGAATGAAATATTAACATCTTTTCATGTGAATTTCGAATAAAACTTTTTTCTGACACTTGGTTTCATTGGAATCAAATTTATTCTGACTTCTTGATTTCTTCTTGACGTTTTTATACTCTTAATGTTTTCCTTTTTTTCTGCGAGAATGATGTGAAAATTTTATTTGTTTTGGGTTTGATGGAGAAATTTAAACATTGTCGCATTGAAAATTATTTTTGACATCAATGTTCCAGCAATATGCCATCCCAGCAGCTAAAGGAAAGGCCTCCATAAGCAGGGAGAAACACAGTTGGATATATCTACGATGAGATGATTTCCAAGGCTGACATGACAGATTCTGATCAAGGTAAGAGATAGAGAATGACCAACATTTTATTGTGCTACTTGTCTTATCAACTGGATCTGGAACAAATGCGAACTTTCAACGAAATCTATGATATTCTTAAAAATTCAATTAACTAAAAAAAAAATTCTTAAATTTTCTTTGAAAAAAAAATAATTAAACTTAGATGAACAATACATATACACAAAAAATTATTTTTTATATATATTTTTGTATTCCTCAGATCCGGTAGCGGATTCTGTTTGAATTCTTGCAAACAATTATTTTTTTATTATGTTCGTACCTTTATGTGAGCAATGGAAGTCTTCCATTCTTCACAAGTATGGAAGTGTGTTACATCATTCCTACTTAATAATTACAGGTGGTAGTGGGTCTAAGCGATTAAGCAAAAGACAACTAAAGCTTCTCCGAGGCTCCGAAAGAGATCTTAAACTAGACATAGCTAGCGCTCAAGCCGTCCAGAACATGAACATCGTCCACACCCAACGGCCCCCCGACCCCTCAACCCAGCTTCCAAGTGGAATGCAACAAGAGATTCATGTGTTTGTCGGGCCGGACAGTAACCAGCAACGTCAGTAACAGACATTCGTACGATAGCAAGTTGGAGGAGAAGAAAAAGCAGGTGATGGAAGATCAGGACGACGAGAGGGACAAGGCGATGGCGAGCAGGGTTGATTTTCATCGCACTCTGTGCATGCTGATCAAGATCGGGTTGAGCGACAAACAGGTCGACAAACACCCCAAGAGATGCGTAAGTAGAACATTTATATTCTTTCATATCTCCCTTGAGGCTCCATTGTTCAGCTAATTGGCCGGTTGTCGCGAGTTCGCTAATTTAACAAGCAAGCTCACCATTATGTGAGTAGGAGCAAGTCTATTTCAAAAGAAAAAGAAAACCGAATGTCAATAAAAATAGTCATCACAGAAGAATTGAAGCTTATATTTTCAGAATTGGTAACAATTAGCTGATTTTCTTCAAGTAACCTATATGAATCATAAGATCTATAATCGCTCAAAGCTTGCAATGAAGCCACTCACAATTATAGCAATGGATAACTTCACATCTTGTCATAATTGCTCTATAGCTGAAAACATGGCGCATTTTATTCTTCGTCTGTGCGCATGCGTCATAACGCTTATATCTGACGACCACAGAGGGTAACGTTCATAATTGAAGACGAATTAACGCAAGAATTCATTCATATTATATTTTTCTCGAATTTAACTCTTGCTGACCACACGCCTACACTCAAATCATTATTTTAAAATAATAATTTGGTGGTTTCCAGATTCAAAGCCTTTCTAAAACCAATCTTTGATCCGCATGTGTGCTCTTATGAATGATTGTAACATCATGTTTGGCTTTGGATTTTTGTTTATCTTCTTTTCAATATTTAGCGGTTTTTATTTATTTAGGTTGTTCCATAAGATATTCAAAAGTATACGAATTTGCAAATGTGAAAAGTCTGCATATGAAACGGCCAACCAGAAAAAAATTAAAGGTCACTGTGATGTTACAATCATTCTTCATACGGACCTTGTATCACGAAAATTTTTGTGTTTTCATTTTTTATTTCTTTTTCATACTTTTATTCATCTTTGAATGAATAGTCATTTAAAGGTGATTTTGTATCTATGTTGGCGGAAAAGCCGGAGTCGAAAAGAAGAAAAAATTTCTGTGGACGTGAACTTCCTATTGGAATTTGAATAAACTGCAAGTTTTGTATTGTAGTAGCACGCATAGAAAATGTTATCGTGAGGATTCAACGGGGAGTTAGTGGTAACTTTGCGCTAAAAGACGCATCAGTGTCGGAAGAGCGAAATATGTCTAGAATAGAGAATAGAACGAAAGAACTGAAGAGGAAGCTTAATGGTGGGATAAGAGTAATATTCTTCAAGATGATCTTAGACGAAAACGGAGAAGGAAAGAAAAAGCCAAAAATCGGAAAGAGGTAAATATCGCGTTGTAGTTAGCAAGGACAAATTTATCAAAATATAAAATGGAAAGTTGAATAAAGTAAATTTGAGATCTTTTTAACAGCGCTCTGCGTTAAAATTGCATATTGAAAACCAGGAAAAGTTTGTGGAGTTTGAAATAGGCATTCGCCATTCGGGATATGGATGATTTAGGGTCGATCCACTGATTTCAGTGACGTGACTTGCCGTATCATTCAGTGAAAAAAATATATCGTAAGATACAACTGCCAAGAAAAAAGACGGACGCGAAGTCAAACATGTCAGTGAGATCCGTGATAAAATTAATTGCGCACGACGATAAAATTCACGTTAAAACCAGATTCAACCTAAAACCGCTCAGAATGAAACCAGTGATGACATGTTTACCACGGATTCCATTCAAGCGAAATACGGACAAGTACGGTGTCGTCACGTGACGGAAACGTGTTGATCCACCTTTAAAATTAACTGAACCTTCGTCTGCTCTTTTTTAACTTTCAATATTCGCAGCCTAGCAGGGAAGAACTGAGATGGCACGAATACAGAGACGTGATATGGTTAGAGCTGAGGGCGTACCACGCGTGCCGGACAGTTGTTGAAGAGGACGAGTTTCTTTGCGAGGCGCGCAAACAAGTCAAAACGCTACTGGACGAAATTATGAATTATCGGTTCGAACCGAAAAAATGTCTCAGGTATCCTAAAGAACTTCAAACTAAGAACGGCAGGAAGGAATGCTCGGGCTGTTCGTCCATTAACTGCGTTTCTTGCCTGGAGGCGCAAACTGAAGCATTAAAGGAGATAGGAGAGTTGTCCCAGCGTTTGGAGAAAGCTGAAGCTTTGTTCCCATCCGGAAAAGCCTTTGCCGAAATGTATCCAATTTACAGAAGTCCAGATTTCGAAGGGAGGGTCGCCACAATCAGCTTGTGGGTGAATATAACCAGATTACACAGGATAAACCTAATGTTGCTTGGGAGGTTCTTGTTCTTCCTCGACACGAAACATTGCAACTGGAACCCCACCTCTGATAAGCTGATGAACGGTAGCAGTCCTTCGGACAGTAACACAGTTCTTCTTCCAATGACGCCACCAACGACTTCAACATAGACTTTGATTACTTGAGCAATAATTTTCTCATCCACCTGATGAAAATGACCGAGAAAGAAGATTCTTCGCCTTATCGCAAGTATATTGAAAACGTACTCAAAACTCAGGCTTTGAAGAAAAGCTTGAATTTTCTGGAAAAATTGCACGTTCAAGTACTCAATAAGGCTTTGCTGACGTTGGAGAAACCCAAGAATGGAGACGTATTGATCAATGTAAGTTTAAAATGTATTATATTTTTAATTTAAACTTTTGTCTTTTGGTTTTTGTAACTTTGATTGTTATAAACGACCTCTATACTTCTCTAAACTATTTATTAGCAACATTTTGGGATAAACTCATCAATTCAAATACAACTCAACAATTCAGTAAACAGGAATTCTTTCGGCTACCTCCAGACTGTCTGCAACGTTGCATCCTTGAACCGAGACAACTGCCCTTTGTCGATTGTCAAAATAAATGTAGGTCCGGATAGCGCATCTCTCCAACAGATACTTCCATTTCAATTTAGCCTTGTCGCTTTGAGGCATTGCAGGAATTCTTGTACCGAACACCCAAGGACGACTTTCAGCAGTCCTTCCCATCAACCTACAGTTGCTCAAGTTTCCGGTGTGGTCGGAAATGCTCATCCGGATGTCGAATTGACTCTGGCTCTGCGAATTCTTGGTTCTGTCCACTGGACAAACGGAGTTTTCGCATTTTCCCGAAGTGCTGGTCACTTTTATGATCGATTTGCAGTGGCCGCATTTTTTGTTGATCAGCCTGTTGTAACCGTCCAGGTCTAGATCAGTGACGACAGCGTAGATGAGCGCTGTAAACTGTACGTTTTGCGTGGATTCTTCGCCCAAAGCTAACCTGTTTTGTATCTGTTGTATACTCATCACGTTTTGAATTTTGTCGACGTCTGGTAGGTTGAGGTTTTGGTTCCAGTCGTTTGGAGCCTCCAACCTTGCAGTTCGGGCGTATCTTGCAAGGTTTTCCGCTTCTGTACCTACGGGATCTTCTGTGAGTATAGATCTGGAGCTGAGTGTCGCAACTATAGTCTTGTGAAACCCAGACCAATCAATCTTAACGTCCGTTACGAAAATTATGGTTTCTCTCGGTTTCCAACACGATGCTTTGCCGATATATTCTCTATTCCAAATACTCAATCTTATACCTGGATGCGTTTGATCGAACAGTATTATCTCTATAACAGGAGCTTCACTTCCATTTTTCAATTTAACCATCCTGACGTTACTGGCGAAAGCAACAGCTCCCAATATGTCTGCGTATGTGTTTTTTATGGAAAGTCCGCCGTTGTGCAGGTCTCTGATAGGTACAAAAACCCGGAGGCTTGGCCGGTAGACGCAGCAATTCTTTGTATCTGTTCACGTGGTCGCCTTCGTGATGCAGAATATTGGACAGGTCGTTCATGATTAGGGAAAAGGCGACGTTACCTTGGGTCGAAATTGTTCGCCATAATCGTTAAATTTTCGTATCACAATCTGCGGTCTTATTATTTCCACTACGTCTCCGATGTGAAAATTCTCGTCCACGCTGTAGATTAATTCGGAACTTCCCCAGTAAGTCACGTTAATGAAGTCCTGCAAGGAATCTCTGATGGTGAAGTTTAATACTGCTCTGCTGGTTCCAGCTTGTGAGGACTTGGAATCGACGAATTGTCTGCTTTCTTGTTTAGCTATTATTACCCCTACGATCAATCCATTGAAAATTGATGGTTCCAAAGTCCTGAGCGTGACTTTTTGCAGCGCGATATTATCGTTCATTTCGAAAGTATTTTCGGGTCTTGTTTTAATGGAAATGATTTGTTTTACACATAGAATATGGCGGCCACAGATTGCGTCAAAATATTCGATGGGAATTCAATGAATTTTCAGTGGTTCCTGTCATTTCCCCAAATTTCACAGAAACATAAAAATTCATTATGGTATTCATGAATGCGAGTTACAACTGCTATTTTCTTCTAGACTTCTCTATCTAACGAACAAAACGAGTTGAGAAGATATGGGGCCTGGAGCCCTGAAGCCAAAGCCATCAATTTACCTTCCTATCGTGCTGCATTTCTGTTTCTGGCTGCTGTTCCTTTGGAAGTCATCCATCAGTTCATGAAGCTGAGATTAGAACAGAGGCCGTCAAATCCTTCTCCCTTGAGTGTCCGTCAACTTATGAGGTGAGAATTGCAGTAATTCTGAAAGGTGTCACCGTCATTCAACTCGAAAATTTTTTAGAGAGTTGAAGGAAGGGTTGAACGTCGCAATAACACAAAGGAACAGGGCTGAGAAGTACATTTCCGGCGTTGGAAGGTCCACAGACTTGTCCATTGACAATTACGTGTCCAAATTGAAAATTTTCGACGAATGCATGGAGCAGTTCTTCATGGCCTACCTGGAATATATAGAAAAGTGGGCCTTACTGGAGCATGAAACTTTCCAAAAGAACCTTTTGGAAGAGGAATGGGAATATTGCTGCGGAATAATAAAATATATCCCAAATAAACAGGAGACTCTGGAACAGAAGTTCTGCGAGATACTCAGTGCCATACTGAGGAACATTTCTGATAGACTGGCAGTTAATGTCGATGAGATCGTCGATTCTGCCCAAGAGGAAGATTATGAAATCAAGTGAGTGCGGTGAGCCAAGGAATGTTATGATGTGTTATATTATTTAATGAAATTTTTAGGTACAATATTTTGGCTGTATGTCGTGAACTTCAAACGTTACTTAATGAGGAGAGGGAGATGAGCATCAAAACACTCTCATTCTGCAAGAAAATATTCAAAAATGAAGTGTGTAAAGAGGCAGTGTGGAGTGTAAAAGTAAGTGTAAAATGTTCGCTCAAGTGTGATTATTTTAATAACTATTTACTTTGTTTTCTAGGAAGCTATATTCAAATTTAAGTGCACAATACCTGATGTTATCGAGAAAATACAATCGATGTTTGTTATTATTGATGGAGTCATAGATGAAGTAGAAAGAGTTACCCTTGTTAATCGAGTGAGGGAAATTTTAATGCAAGCCTACAAGATTGGTTTCGAAGTAAGCACTCTTTTCGACTATCAGTTTTAATATTATTTTAATTATTCAATCAGTTCTACAGAGAAATGACCGATTTCGTACCCGAACAAAAGAAGAGAAGGCTGGTGTTGACTTTGGTTCAGTTCGCCAACTTGTGGATGAAATTCGTGGTGGAAAAGTGCGAGAGAGGTCGAGGCATGCGCCCCAGATGGGCCATGAAAGGCTTAGACTTCCTGGTGGCAGTCGTGGACCCCAAGAACACCAAGTACCTGACGCAAAGCGAATTCGACCAGTTGAAGACTGACATGGATCAATGTATCTCGCACGTTATCGGAACCACGGCGCCTTCAACGCCCGATTCGGGGCTCTATTCGGCGTCTCCGAGGAGTTCCAACAGTGGTAGATCTAGAGGGTCTTCTCCCAGTCCCAGACCGGCATATAGGAACAAGAGGTCTCGAAGGAAGATCAGCAACGAGAAGATGTCGTCTCCTTCGGAGGATTCGCTGGATTCCTTCAGTTTCGACAGCAGAGGGTGAGATACTTTCTAGGTTAAGTAAGGTTAAGTTTCTGATTGTTCTGACTTTCTAGGAAATTATTCGTTTCCCAATACAGCGAGTCAACCCTGAAGTTAGACCCTCAATCAAGGTCTAAGGTCGCGACTGAACTTCTGGACGTGGAGCTAGACAACAGACTGAGAAGGGCTCAACTCATCGGTAAAGTCCTGAACAAAAAACCGACCAGCGCTCGCATAACCCAGAAGTACGTGAAATTCACGTGGCAGAGAGGATAAAAGTGGGGGAAGGAAGGTTCGGGAAGGTTTACACAGCGGTCAACAACAGCACCGGAGAAATGATGGCAGTCAAAGAGATAGCCATCCAACACAACGACAAAGTCAGCGTGTCGAGGGTGACAGACGAGATGAAAGTATTGGAGGGAATCGTCCACAGGAATCTCGTGAAGTATTACGGAATCGAGATTCACAGGGTAAGTTTAGGTTAGGAAGTTCACTCAACTTGGGTTAGGTTATCTGTCATTAATGACTCATTTACGGTTTCTTTATTGGAGATTTTTGATAGTTTATCAACTCCTTATTCGTTCTTAGGATAATATGCTTATTTTCATGGAGTACTGTCAAGAGGGGACTTTGGAAAATATAATAGCAGCAACTGTATCTGGTTATCTGAACTAATAGTTCAAAGATATACTTTCCAAGCTTTGGAAGTTTATGAAACTTAGGTTATCTGTCATTAATAACTTATTTACGGTTTCTTTATTGGAGATTTTTGATAGTTTACCAACTCCTTAGGATGATATGCTGATTTTCATGGAGTACTGTCAAGAGGGGACTTTGGAAAATATAATAGCAGCATCTGTATCCGGTTTATCTGAACTAATAGTCCGAAGATACACTTTCCAACTGTTGTCTGGCGTCCAGTGCTTGCACGAGCACAGTGTGGTGCACCGAGACATAAAACCCGCCAACATCTTCATGACGAAAGACTCGAACTGGTTGAAAATTGGAGATTTCGGATGCGCTGCCAAAATCAAGTCACATACGACAGCCGTAGAAGAACTGAAAGGGCTTGTCGGAACTCAAGGTGAGAAATCTTACTGGAAGTAAAGACAAACTAGTTATATCTCTTCATTTATTCATTATCTGAATGGTGATGATACCGTATAGCTTAGAGAATTTTTTTTTCAGCTTATATGGCTCCGGAGGTTTTTTCAGGCAACCAAGGTCATGGAAGAGCTGCGGATATATGGTCTGTGGGGTGCGTGGTGGTGGAGATGGCTCAGGAAAGGTAAATTCTCAATTTAAAGCTGCATATCTGCATATTCGTCAAATGGTGTTACACCGTTTGTTGCAACATTTCAATCTTTGTTTCGTTTATCCCGGGGATCATCCTGAATGAAACGAACGTTTTTCAGAGACCTTGGGCGCAGTTCGAAACGAACTACCAGATCATGTTCAGGGTCGGGATGGGAGACACTCCAGACCCACCAGAGAACATGATCGACGAAGGCCTGGACTTCTTGGAGTTGTGTTTCAAGTTCGATCCCCGACAGAGGGCGACAGCTCAAGACTTGATGAACCACGATTTCGTCAAGGTGGGAGTTGAGGATCCAAAAAACTTTTCGAATCAAGTAAGCCTTGACTCTTCACATTTAGATTGCGATTGTGGAGTGGGAGAAGTATCGTCCAGAATAAAATCAAATAACGGGATCAAATGCTCAAGAATAATATAGTATATTAATACTTATTCTTCCGCAAGAATAAATATACCATAGCATGTATTTTTGTTCGTGGGCATTTTGATCCGGCAGAATTGATCGCAATCTCGCATAACTTTTGAAAAAGCTCTGAAAATAGTTCAAAATTTTCCTGAATCGCCAATATTCGATTGGAATATTGTGTTAAAGAAAGTCTGAATGTTCTTGTTCCTGAATTAATCTTGTAATTCGAGTTATTGCTAGTTCTATTTGTAATATATTTTATCTGTATATTTCGAAATGTGAGATCTCTTTGTTTATATGTGATAGTTTTATTTATATGTTGTATGTAATTGTGAATTATTGGAAGGGATCCTGTTATATTTTATCTTGAATCGTAGAATTTTGTATAGACTTCGATTCAATGGAGCTATTGTTCCTGGTTGAAATAAATATTTTTACAACAGTAGTGGGATGTTTTTTTTGTCCTGAGTGCAATCATCTGAACAAAAATAATTTTCTTAGAAATGATCAAAGCAGTTGAGAAAAAAATAATGATATTCTTTCATCAAAACTTGAAAAACCAAGATGAAGAACTGAAAAAGACCAGTGAAAAAAGATGAGAATGATGTAGAAGAGCAGAAAGAATTAGAAAGGAAGTTATATCTTTCATTATTGAAAATAAATTCTTGTTAAATCAATTAAACAGAAATATACAGGGTTAATCACGAAAATGGCTTTATAGATATTTTTTTAGGAAAGACACAAGATTCAGGATTGAAATTCTAGAGGTGAGCTTCAAGTATATTTTTTTTAAGGTTCTAGGACTTCCGATTTTTCCGGAAGTGACATCAACTTTCGTTTTTCAAATGGGAAGACCCATTTTTTATTGCATAAATGGATTCTCCATTGAATTCTGAGTCTTTTTGATTCCAATAGTTTGAATTTTCCCGAGAAAATTCTCTTTAAATGAGGAAATACGAAAAAAATTCTCAAAATTAAACTCTGTTGAAATACAGATAACTTCGAGGTTTTTTCATTAAAAATTCTCATTTTCGAGAATCTTCGAGAAGAAAGGCTGATGCTCCCTTTCCGATAGCGTGATTTTCAGAATATTATACAGGAGGTCAAAAATTCTTTGTCAAAGTTAGAAGTGAAGAAACATAAAAAATCGTTTTTTTTTTCAAATTGGAACCTCATTCTTTCGAAGCATTTTGGAAAATAAATACAATTATCCACAAATAAAAGAAAATGAGAGAATCTTTCGAAAGATTAAGTAGTTTTGTTACAAAAAATAGTCCGAAAAATTTAGCAAGTTTGTACTCCAGAAAAACTTTTTTTCTTCAACTGTGGGTTGAAATCCTGAAATGGTAAGTATTGATCGACTTCTTTCCTGCAAACGCGCTTCCCCTACCACCCGCCAGACGCCGCCACGTGCCTCCGAAAATCAGCGTCGCGACGCATCTGATGCCGCATCTGTGTTCACGCTACCCCAACCTACGAGACGTCCAATTCCCGTTGATTCTGATCGAACACAACTCCTCGTTCGACAAACGCCATATTGACTCTTGAGGGAAAATCCACCTGTCAAGTTTACCGCGAAAATCCGCGATTTTCCGGGGTTTCCACCATATTTCCACCGCGACTCCGCGTCTAGTGTTCTGTCTCCGTTTCAGTGCTGTGGTTCAGTGTCTTGTGACGTTTACCTGTTTCGGACCTCGATAGGCGGTAATAATCAGGGAATTCCAATGAAAATGCCGGTTAGGAAGCAAGGTAGGCGAAAATACAACATTTTCACTTCTCCTGGAGGTCTACGACGTTGTCATTCGAATTTTGGCTGGAAAAATCGGGAATTGTTGGGGAAGGACCAAAATGTGGGTTACTTTGTTTTGATTGTCGATAAATTGCTTCTACACGTGGTAACTGTGGAGGGGATTCAGATGCAGGAAGTTGAAGCAGCTGCACAATGTGTGGAATTTCGAAAGGGGATTCTATAATAAAGTCCACAACAGATTTTAAACTCTATACGTCACACTCGATCTAGAAACTTCTCGATAATTACGTAGTCCTATAATTTAATTTATCCTAAAATTTCCATTCGAATCATAATATTTTTATCTCAAATTGCACCTGAATAATATTCTTCGAACATACAATAGAAAACTGATCCTCTCTGAGCATAAACTCATATTTATTTACCGGAGTGTATAGTAAACGAGCTTTCAGCATAACCAAAACACACCCGACCCTTCTATTTATTTTGTGGCTTTCCTCCGGATATACCATTACAGAATTTATTATTTTGAAGAGATGGCAAGCGAGTCTAGATAGCAGATAGAATTCCATGATGTCTATTTATATTACGTAAGTTTGCCGACCTAGTGCCCTGTTGGAATTGAGCCAAGTTTTCAGCTGCGAATCTTACGAACTGAACATCCGCCTTTTCTTGGAGAAGAGATATGATGATTGTTAATTATTGTCGTGGTATGAGAGTTGGGGACGTGAATGAGCTTTTTTGGGCACAATTTCCAGCCTTAATGGTCGTAGGGAATTGGAGATTTTGGCAAGGATCTTGCCTGACCTAGAAAAAAGATGAGAAGTACATATTAACTTCTACGAAACTGCGAATTATTTTGGCATTTCTCAAAACCTTGACCTTGAAAGATTTTTCCTCAGCTTTTTCGAATTTTCAACAAGAAAACTCTCACTCAAGCATTTTCTCTGTAAGAGTGAGTTCAATAGTTTGTTGTTCAATTCTTTATTCGATATATTCTCAGAATCTTGTATCCAACCCAATTGCAACATTTATCAACTCCCTCAGTTAGCATTTCATGTACACAAAATCCTGACAAAGCTTCCCTCAACTCTTTCAGATCACAGTGTTTCTAAACATTTCGATGTCAACTTCTCCTCACCCCATTATAACGATATAAATCGATATGAAGAGATGTGCTCTCTTATTTTTTATGAAAAAGTAAATTAATAATTCCTTCTGTTGAAAATCTATAATTCCTCAGGCATTTTCGATTGAAAGTAGAGGAAATTTAGAAATAACTGAGTCTTTAGAAAAAGTTGCAAACAAATCCAGTGCCAGAGAAGATTTGAAACGTGGAGGAAACAAAAAATTCTGAATCATCGAACATTCCTGTTTACGCCTTTTAGATTTTGGGGTATAAAGGCTGGAGGCCCACATGTTGGGGCGAACTGACACATAACAGAACGTGATTTCAGCTGCGTTCCGGATTCTCATTATCTTTCCGCTCGAATCCCCAAAAAAAATATCTTACATTATTTCTACGCGCTTTTGCGTCACTGGGAAATCGATCACGCAGGCATGTTGCGAGGAAAAAGGCTTCGGTTTGGGAAACTCGGTTTATTTTCCCGCTGAAATTACCCCATTCAGCCTTTCTTTATATCCATTATCCTCTTATTCGAGAGTGCTTTCAGGGGGGGGGGTGTTGTTTTTCGCGATAATAAAATTTGATTTTTCTGTTCTCCGTTGGTGTCGCATGACGTATAAGGTTTTGTGATGGTGATGGCGCGGAAGAATGTAAACGGCATCACGAGAACAGAGTGGAAAAGAGGATTTTAGGTTTGTCCCATTTTCAGGAACAAGAATATTAGATTCCTTATAAGAGGGCGACCGGAAAATTGAGTTTTTTTTTCTTGAAGCTGGCATATTTCCACGAAAAATACATATTGAAACCCTTCCTGAAGCGATTTATGTCTCGATAAAGACAAAAGAACATAACAAAAAAATAAAAGAAAAGAAAAAATGACTTTGTAAGAAAAAATTTAAATTGAGAAATAGGAAAAGGTTCTCTTTCGCTCTCCTGAAGACTTTTAGTATTCGATAAAGGTGGAATTCTCATTTAACTCATTCTGTCAGAATATGCCTCGTTCACATAAAAACTCAAACACTGTTCAGGAGTACTAACCGTTTAACTTGGGAAGTAGATTAGATGGTGACTAATGAAGAAAGTGACTTCGCGAAAACTTCGCTATATTCACTGGGAGGATGCTCTGAACTCCAAGTATTCAACGGGAGAAAAGTTGGAAGTTCGTGGAACGTTTGGCATGGAGTAAGGTACATTCCACTTATTACTCGTTTCACAATAATGATCTTCTATAGTTTTTGAGGTTTGATACATCATATGAAAATCGCAGTTCTCTGCTCTCTCGAAATAATAAAGTAAAATCTATAAAATACTAAGACGCGCAAAAATTTTCCGAATTTTCCAAAATATCATTGGTGTATTATCTCGAATGATACTATTTTTGACATTTTCCATGAGATTTGAGTTCTATAGTCGACATAGAAATTCTTCACTTTAGTTTATATTCATTCAGGTGAAGGTGAAGGGTGTGTCTGAGGGAGCGATGAAATTATTATTGGATATTTCTTGATCTCAAAAACCAGACTGTCCGCATAATACGGATTCGAACTTATCTTTCAAAGGAGAAGATCCATTGGAAAACATACATGACGTGTTTCCAAACGAAAACCATAAAACTGAGAGGTAAAGTTATCCTTTTCCTTCTTTGAAAATTTGTGCTTTCTACTGAAAATCAGACTGCTTTTCCCTATTGAATAAATTAAATAAGAAAGGAATTCAACATATTACTAGGACTCGTTTAATTTTCGAATATGATAAATTCCTGTAGGCCTGAATTAATACAGATTTTTGACATTTCCATGAAATTCGAATTCTGTAGTCGACATAGAATTTTCAGTTCATGTTGTATTGATTTGGGTGGAAGGTGTTTCTTGAAAACGATGATATAATAATTACATATTTTTTTATTTTGAAACACAGGAAGAGTGCGTACTGAGGGTTCCAACTCATCTTTTAACGAGGAAGATAGTTTGGGAAACCAACATGTGATTCCATGATGTCCAGAAAAATCAAAATCTGAAAGGTATAGCTAAGCACTTTCACTCTAGAATATTTGATAGCTGTTCACAAAAAAAACGAAGTTCTCTGCTCTCCGAAACGAATAAAATTAAATCGAGATATCTATAAAACACGAAGACGTGCTGATATTTTCCAAAATAATAATAATCACAAAAATATTACTTCTTTGACATTTCCCTTGGATTTTGAAGTCTATGGTCGACATAGAATTTTTCAGTATTGTTTGTAATGATTTAGGTGGAAGGTGTGTCTAGAAAACGATGCAAATATAGCGGGAAATTCCTCAAAAACCAAACAGCGCGCTTCATATGTATTCGAATTTATCTTTCAAAGGAAAATCTCGTCCAGAAATAAAGAAATCCAGAAATCCGGAGATCCGAAAAACTCGAAAAACTGAGAGGTAAAATTACCCATTTCCTTCTTTGAACTTTTGTGCTTTCTACTAGAAATCATCCTATTTTTCCCTATTGGTATAAATTAAACAAAACAAGAAATCAACATATCCCTAGGGCTCGTTAAATTTTCGAATATGATCATTTCCTGTAGGTCTGAATTAATACAGCTTCTTGACATTTCCATGAAATTCGAATTCTGTAGTCGACATAGAATTTTCAGTTCATGTTGTATTGATTTGGGTGGAAGGTGTTTCTTGAAAACGATGATATAATAATTACATATTTTTTTATTTTGAAACACAGGAAGAGTGCTTACTGAGGGTTCCAACTCATTTTTTAACGAGGAAGATAGTTTGGGAAACCAACATGTGATTCCATGATGTCCAGAAAAATCAAAATCTGAAAGGTATAGCTAAGCACTTTCACTCTAGAATATTTGATACCTGTTCACAAAAAAACGAAGTTCTCTGCTCTCCCGAAAACGAATAAAATAAATCGAGATATCTATAAAATACGAAGACGTGCTGATATTTTCCAAAATAATAGTAACGTAATCACAAAAATATTACTTCTTGACATTTCCCTCGGATTTTGAAGTCTATGGTCGACATAGAATTTTTCAGTATTGTTTTGTAATGATTTAGGTGAAAGGTGTGTCCAAGAAAACGATGCAAATATAGCGGGAAATTCCTCAAGAACCAGACAGTGCGCTTCAATGGATTCGAATTTATCTTTCGAGGAAAATCTCGTCCAGAAATAAAGAAATCCAGAAGTCCGGAGATCCGAATATCTCGAAAAACTGAGAGGTAAAGTTACCCATTTCCTTCTTTGAAAATTTGCGCTTTCTACTAGAAATCATACTATTTTTCCCTATTGGCATAAATTAAACAAAATAGGAATTCAACATATCCCTAGGGCTCGTTTAGTTTTCGAATATGATAAAACCCTGTAGGTCTGAATTAATTCGGCTTTTTGACATTTCCATAAAATTCGAATTCTATAGTCGACATAGAATTTTCAGTTCAAGTTGTATTGATTTGGGTGAAAGATGTTGGTGGGAAAAGATGATATAATAATTAGACATTTGTTGAATTTGGAAAAACGGGAAGTGTGCGTACTAAGGGTTCCAACTGATCTTTTAATGGGGAAGATAGCTTTAGAAACCACCATGTGATTCCATAATGTCCAGAAATCTCAAAATCCGAAAGGTATGGGTTGAGCAATTTGACTCTCGAGTATATGTTAGCTGTTTACAAAAAAATCTAAGTACTCTACCCTCGCGAAAAAAATAAAGCTTACTTTCCCTGTAGTCAAAATACTAAGATGTGCTGAAATTTCCGAATTTTCGAATTAATACAATTTTTTGACATTTGCCATGGAATTTGAACTCTATAGTCGACATAGAATTTTCAGTTTATATGTTGTGTTCATTTGGGTGGAAGGTGTGACTAGACAGCGATGTTAATATTAATTAGATATTTTTCGATTCTCAAGAAATAGGAAGTGTGCGTACAATGGGTTGCAACACATCCATCGAAGGAGAAGATCGAGTCAGAAACCAACATGTGATTCTACGTATGTTCGAAAATCTCAGAAATCGAAAGGTATGGTTATAACATTTCCTCTTCCCAACATTCGATAGTTTTCCACGAAAAATGAGATCATTTCCCTTTAAAATTCCGAATTCTGAATTAGAATTTCAACATATAAGTAAAATGTCTCAGATTTTCGGAAAATTATATTCGGGTAGGCTTGATTGAATACAGCCTTGTGACATTTGATGTGAATATCGAATTCTATGGTGGTCATAGAAGTTTTCAGTGCAGGGTTGTATTGATTCAAGTGAACGGTGGTGGGCTAGAAAATGGAAAAAAAAAGTCGATAACTTCTTGATTTTTCAAAAGAGACGGTGTCAATTCAATAAGTACGAACTTATCTTTCAGAGTAGAAGATCGCTTGAGAAACAGAAATGTGATTCCGACGACGTCCACAATTCCCGAACACTTGAAGGTAGGATCATGAATTTCCTTTGTTTGAGGTTCCACGATTTTCCGCGAAAATTAGGGAGGTTTATTCCTGCGGAAAGTATAGAGTTAACTGGGGAATTCAACGTACTCTTATAAATATTTAATGTGAAAAGCTATAAACTCGAATAAATTCGTCTTTCTGACATTTGCGAATTGAATTCTATGGTCGGCATAGAATTTTGGGGGGTTTTTCGTATTTATTCGAGTTAACTTGATCGGTGTTGCTGGAAAATGAAAGAAATGATGATCTTTCTCGATTGTTAAAGGGAATAGTCTCCATTTCATTGCCTAGAGCTTTTCTGAAACAAATTTTTTATCGTAATAATTCGAAAAATATCAATCTGTGTCACATTTTTCTTCGAGTATTCCGGTCGACGTCGTGGATTCATTCTCGACGTTTCGCCAGTCCGAGTTTCTGGCATCTTCAGGAGTTATACTTTCAGGAGATGTTCTCGCTGACTTGAGCTGTCTGATTAAAATAAGACAGGAGAATGAATCCACGACGACCGACGAAATGCTCCAAAAAAAAACAAGTGACATCAAACGAATCAATTCAAATATCGATGTGGTTGAAAAAAATTTATTTCTTTGAAAATTGTGAAAAAAGTGTTTAACCGCGTTAACTACAATGAAATTTCTCTTGACGTAATTTTAAGGTTTCCTGCCCAGATTTTTTTTTTTCGTATCTTGAGGTAGGGAAAATGAACCAAACCTAACCTAACTCAACCTAACCTGAATGCGGATCGATGTTTAATTTTTTTATCAAATTTTTTTTTTAATTTTGAAAAAAATTTTTTTTCAACATTTGGTAGGGGAAATGAACCTGACCTAACCTAACATAACCTAACCTTGTTAAACAAAACTATATAGACTATATATAAGACTATATCAGAGCCGTATATCCGAGGTAAATGGAGTATATTTATGAGTTTCATTTTTTTTCTCGAAAACTACTGCCTCTCCAAAGCTGTAATTGAGACTGTCGTATCAGGAAGTCCTGTATATTCACTGTGCAAAATATCTTTAAAATCGGTGACGGGGCTATAAAATTTATAATAACCCTTATATTTCGTGTGTTATGCGTCACCTTGTGGTACCTTAAAAGTATCCACCTTTTCAAATGATATAATTTGACACTTTCGGTTTGATAATACTTGAAGCCAATATTTCATTTCGAGTACCTGCTTTAGCTCCCTACGGGGGGGGGTGAGGTGATGTACGTTTTTCTCCACTAAGATCTACCCTCGCAGAATTTTCTTCGTCTCATCCTCTGAGGATCTCCGCAAACATACCCCATTGAATTCGTCCCATATTTTTTGGGATTTGCTCGTATATCGCATTACGCTCCTCCCCGAGGAACGGAGGTCTTTCCGACGGGCACGGTCCTACCGCTAATCCCCAATATATGTGACCGAAATTGCCGAACGATCCGCGGGCCGGATTAACGGAGATTCGCCCCCGGACAGGGAAGAATTAGGACCGGGACGACCTTGGAAAAACGCGCTCGGTAAAAATCTTTATTTGCCCGGTTATCTCAGAGATCGTTCGGGAACTGATCGGGGAGAGGCGCCAGAGGGATGACTTATCTGGCGTATTGGTAGTGATATGGGAGTGAGGACGTCGGCAGCCTCCCTGTCTGGAGACACTTGACGTTATTGTTATTACCCCGACAGATTTTTGGCGAACGGCTCCGATTTGATGCTCAGTATCAGGTTATGTTCTGATTCTTAACCCACTTAGTTTCCCCGACCGTAATCCTCGAATTTCAAGGACTGGTCACACTCTAGGTCGAATCGGATAGTCTATATATATAGTGCGGCCATGGTGAGCACAACCCCTGTATTTTCAATAGGGATGAGTGGTGTTGCGATGCCTCATTTCGAAGAACTTATCGAGTACCATCTGATCCTGCAATTTCGCTTCAAAATTTCCACCGATATCGAAATGGCAGGTGAAATAGTGGAAGGGTACTAAGTACTCTAAGACCGGGTACACCTAAGGCGTTTGGAAACGCTCGTTTTGCTAACGCGCATTTCAAAACATAGGCGCTACAATGATTCGGCACACACGAAAACGCGCGTTTGCATGTGAACTGTACCATTGGAGCGCTTGTGTTTTTAAACCTCGCGTCTTAATACCGGCGTCTAAGACGGGTACACGTTAGGCGTTTGGAAACGCGCGTTTCGAAAAACAAGATCTTCACACTGAAACGCGTGTTTTAATGTGAACTGTGTCATTGGTGAACTTGTTTTTTGAAATGCGCGTTAGCAAAAAGAGCGTTTCCAAACGCCTAATGCTAATGTGTACCCGATCTAACGCCGGCGTCTAAGAACAGGCACACGTTAGGCGTTTCAAAATAATAAATCTCCAATGATACCGCACACACGCAAATGCTCGTTTACTGCATCTAAAACGCGCGTTTGTATGTGTACGGTTAAACGCCTAATGTGTATCCCGGTCTTAGACTTCTTAAACTTAATTAAGGCGTTTCGAAACGCGCGTTTTGCTGAGGCGCGTTTCGAAATACAAGAGCTCCTTTCCTATTCGAAATCGAGGGGTCGTGCTCACATTTCCATTTCAAAATCGAAACATCCGTGTTCCCTCCTATCCGAGTCATTTTACGTCAATTATTTCAACGTCACGGCGGGCGGTATTATTTCTTCGGAGGATAAATACCGCAATGCCGCGTCGGACCCTAACAAAACACCTAACCGCCTAACCGAAAATCCATTTCGAACCGTACATACCTTTGTGTCCGCGTAATAATACTCACTTTAGATTATGCCGTCGCGATTGTTCCCTCGACATAGGTTCATTTTCGAGAAACGCGCTATCCTGACGTCGAGTCCTGCGAACAACGGAGGATGCGGTGAAGGATCGCCTCAGAATTTATCGTCCGGACGAATTTAATTATGTGAGAAATCGTTCCGCGGGCCTTTCGAGGGACGAGTTTGAAGTTGAAATGAGTATTTGTCGGCGACTTCATTCGCTGCTGGAGCTTATTGCGAGCAGATAGCTCATTATGCTGAAAAAAAGACTTAAATGGTATAGGTAAAAACCGAACCTGCTTAAATGGTTCATCTTTAGTTGGTTTCGGTTGTAGTATGTATCAATAGGACCATCCTGTATATTTTTATACTTGAGACAACAAGTTCTCAATCGTCTGAGTAACCTTACATCATCTTAAAAACGTGATGAAGATCTATACACATTGTTTTTATCCATGGTCACTAGAGGCAGAGAAAAGTAAGGGACTTGTATATCTTTATTTCCTTGTGGTTGGAGACAAATACCTCAAAAATTCATGGTGCCAAGTAGCAGAGACTACCTCGAGGACTCGAAAAGAAGAAAAATCCTTCAAAAAGGATATTTTCGAATATTCCCGTGGCGAACACCTCTTCAATCTCCCAGTTTTAAATCCATCCTTCGTCGATCCCCCTCCTCCACGCAAAATTGGCGACATCGAAGAGCAGCTCCCATATCGCAATCTGCGACTCAGTTCAGTCGGTTAATAAGACCTTATCGAGTATGATTAGAAGCGGTCTCGTCGCAAGATTCTTGTCAGCTCCTTTTCAGGAAGAAAATTCGAAAGAGCTTTTCCAATCCCCGCGCTCGAGGGGAATCGAACCGGTCCGGATCGAAAAAGGACGAAACAGAAAAGCGTCTTTCATCTGGATATCTCGAGAGGTACGCGAGTGGCTCCAAGTCGAAATTTCAAAGGATATACAGTTCGCGTCTCATGATAATTGGGGTTATAACCTCGAACCGAGGACATGTCAATACGTGTATTATTCCCTGTGTGACATCGTGAGCAAGAACGAATAACGTTCGTTTAATTCACCTTTAACATATCGGAATATCTTCCTGGAAGTCTCGACCTAGTTAAACGGAAGGTTCCACATGACTAGGACGATGCACGGCCGAGTTACCTCATCACATAATAGAACATTCGTTCTGCAAGTAGCAAATTCCAGCAACACCACTATGATGAAACCCTTAGTCTGCAAATATTTATCATGACTGACAATTGTAATCTCAACATTAAGTTCAACTTCTCTTTGTACTACGCAATAAAGCTGAATTCTGCACTGCTACTTCATTTGACTTCCAACCATTGAAGAAAGCAGAAACGTCTCTTGAGAAATCTACATCTCAAAAGATACAACGTTTCTTACAAGAACTCTTTATTCTAGAACTTTCTACAGTATGTAAGGAATATTCAAATTCATCCTTGTGTTATCAGACTCTCATACCATTACCAAACGGAGTACGTAGTAGTCTATGAATATTCAATTAAAAACATTTCCCAAGATTCCGACTCAGATAACGACAGTGATAAAAACCAGATACATGGCACAGAAAACATTACATGTGTTATTAAAAAATTAAGACGTTTTGTCCCTGTTTATCATTCCCCATTCGATGTGGTAGTATGCATAGCTTCTCGACATGCCACACGCAAACTATTGAATGACCCACATCGTAAGGGTGGGGTGCTGAAAAAAATAATAACATGGGAGAGTAAAAGTCACGAGAAACGTGAATAACAAGTGTCCAGCCTAGACGAACGTAAATTCGCAGACGATGTAGACGTCACACGTATTTTTAGACGAGAATCAGATGTAACTGATTCAATGTGCGAAAGATTGGAGCCGCCCATACGAAAATAACTTCAATGTTAAACCGTCCAATGCAACATCTCTAACTATCGATGGGGAAAAAACTTCTTCTCTACTAAAGCAATGAGCAGGCCCTCTGTTTGAGTCGCATGTGTCTCTTCCAAAAGCTGTTAGGGAGGTCTTCAGAGGCCCAAGGTTGAACGAATGGCATCGTTTCGGGACGAGATAAAACAAGTCGTGCGTTCCAGAAAAAAATCATCCAACCCCTCCAGAACCGCATAAAAGTGATCAAACCAAACAGTCCATGAAAAGAAGGTCCCTTCTGCACGCGAATCGAGCGTCATTTGTTCTTGGTCGAGCGTGGATAGCCCTAATGACAGGCAGTTTCGTCCCACTATCTGCGTTCGCCGGACAAACTGTTGAATATCAACTCGGCGTCGTTATCTCGACGCTAAACAAAAACGGGTCTTCGCCGCAGGCCCGCTGAAAGCACAACAATGGTTCGCTAACAAAACAACCCGACGTCAATGGCGTCGTTTTCAGAAGGTGGCAGAGCCGGCAACATTTCCGCATAATCTGTATGACGCGCACAAAAAGGGGTAGGCTGCAGCGATTGTTGCCCATATGCTGGTGCTATTTCTAGTCGTTCAGATATCTTCTCGTGGAGTCAATACAATAAGAAGTATTGCAGGTTATACGGTGACGAGGAGTAGAGAAATCAGGAGGCTGATTGATCGTCCTATAAGAAACATATCTTTCTTTGCCTAGAGTTGGTTCGGTCGATCGTCATACAGCAGAGGGATGGTAAATTATACACTGGAGACTCATCAAAGGTGTTTATTTCTTAGACCATGTTACACAATGATACACAATGAATGAATCATTCAATCAATGACTTAAGTTCAACTCTGCCTGTTGTTTTGATGGAATGATATTATATTTATTTACATTGTTTACTTCTTTGAAACAACATCAGGTATTGATAAATATACTGACCATGGATATAAACAATGTGTATAGATCTTCATCACGTTCTTAAGATGATGTAAGGTTACTCGGATCATTGAGACCTTGTTGTCTCAAGTAGGAAAAACATACAGGATGTTCCTATCGATACATATTACAATACATCGAACAACTTGGTAGCTCCTGCTGGCAAAGTGTTCAATCTCGAAACTCGTGTTTACCGGCGAAGTTTTAACGACGTCAAGATCTAATTTGGCAGCCTTCTGTTCGACGCTCGAATCCACCCTGTCAGGTCGAGTCATAATTATCTTCAAAGACCACCTGAAGAGCCCACTTTCAGCGAACTTCAAGCGATCCTGCGCCCGAAGTCAATGAAGCCGTCATCCGAAAACAATTGGCTTCATTTAATTCGCTCCCGCGACCGCCTCACCTCCCCCAGGTATGGCGAAACGATTATCAATTCCAATTATGCCGTTCTGGAAGCTCCATGCTTAATTTAATCCGCGGGATTACCCGTCATGCAATGCCCCGTTGAATCGACGGCACTGCGGCTTCTGCAAGAGTTTCCCTCCACCCTTGGACATAAATTTTATGTTCGCGATGCCGGGCATACACGTTTTTACGTCCCGATGGAGCTTTTGGAACTTTCGGAATGGTCGAACGCCGGCGATTTCGATCGGTGTCAACTTTATGGGATCGTGGCTGCATTCTTCCCTTTTCTGGATCCTTCATCGTCGATTTGGACGCTCGAAGCGGCCGAAGTTCGAGTGATTGGTCAGCGATAAAGAATGACCTTCAAATTGGATGGTAAACGCTCGCTCCTCACTGTTCCAACGCATGGTGGCGAATGCTCGAAGGTACAAACCGAGCTATCCTCTGTTGAAGACAGCTGGAATAGAGCGCATTCTTTGAAATCATATTTTTAGATACTGGTTTCTTTCCTTGATGGGAGAAATGCTTTGAGAATTTTTCTTGTGTACTTGGAGGCTTTCAGAAGAGGTGCGTTCACTACCTTCACCTCTTTGTCTACTAAAAATAAATATGTTTGCGATATCAAGAAAAAGAAGCAAAGTTTTCGTCAATCCGGCATCGCCAATCTGCCCCAATTCGTTCGAAGGAAAAAACCCTTCCACCTTTCGATATATCATTAGGAACATGGCAGCTCGCATGTTCAGCGAACAACAGATAGCGCAGTATGTACGCAATACATTTTATGGGCCGATCCATAAATCTTTATGGATGCATTTGGGCGTGGCTGAAGAATTGATGGAGTTGAAAATAGCAATCGGCTGTAGGATTGCGGCCGGTTTGGATTTCGAATCATTATGTTTTACCTTCTTCGAATCAGTTTATTTCGAACGAAATTATACGTAGCTAAGTTTGTCCCAGATTTGATAGGTGTATCTTTCGAGATTAGATTTTCTCAACAGATGTTTCTGTTTTCTTCACTGGGTTGTAAATCAAATGAAGAAGCAGGCAGAATTGAGTAGGTTGTAAGGCTACTAAATTCAGGGTGGTTTTTGATTGTAGAAGATCGTGAATCCACTACAATGGAATTGAAACAAGCAGTGGTGTTTGCAGGTATTTATCATGTAGTACACAGAGAAGTTGAACTTAATGTTGAGGTTACAATTGTCAGTAGAGTTTTTATATGAAAAATATTTGCAGATCAAGGGTTTCATCATAGTCGTAAGATCGATGGGTATTGCTGGAATTCGCTACTTGGCAGAACGAATGTTCAAGGAGGCGGCGAGGTAACTCGGCCGTGCATCGTCCTAGTTATGTGGAATTTTCCGTTTAACTAGGTCGAGACTTCCGGGAAGATATTCCGATATGTTTAAGGTGAATTAAACATAGGATAGAACGAAACTTTTCAATATGAGGTAAAAAAAGAATTTGTTGTAGAGTCAAGACTCAACTTTAGATTATATCGGATCTGACCTAGACGAAGCGGGCTCATAGAGATAACTCCTGAAGTTTCGAGAGACGCGAACGACAAGAACTTATATTAGAATTCTTTATGCAGTTTCCCGAAGTACTTAAGGGAACGTCATTCCCATTTCCTTTCAGCATATGGTTTTCCCGTGACCTCTCGGGAAATCATCCCCTCGAAGTTATTTCATCTGCTCTTATATCTGCCCCCATATCTCGCCGACGTCAGAGGAATAAGCCGGTGGAAAATGCTTTATGCCCTGATGCAACAAAGATGACGCAGTGCATGCGTGTTCTAGAAAGGAAAGATCAACCAGATGATCTCCAATTCCATTACTTGAAAATGTGTGTGTTTCTGATGATGAAAAGTATTAGGAAGGTTCAACACCTCTAGTCAGACAATATCCAGGTTCCTCCAGTTCAAAAGAGTCACTCCAGAAAAGAGGTTGAATTTGAATAGAATTGGTTCAATTTAGCTCTAAACCTTCATATAATAAGACAGTCTTGCTGAGTATAAAACAAACATACATTAGGGGAAACAGCACTGTTAAATCTTAACATCAAGTTACCCACCATGGTTACATCTACATCATGATCTTAAAGAAACTGGATAAAGTGTTAGAACACGAGATTACGTTTTCCTTTCACGTTGTACACATTTAGTAAAAGCCTTCCATCCCCTCCTCTTGGGGAAAGCCTTGAAGCCCCTATGGAGACGGTCTTTCATTATCGCGATGAACTCCCAGTAGCTCAACAGCCCGTCGCCATCTTCGTCGAAGATGGTGAAAACTGTGTGGATCAAATGAGGACTCACTTCGGTTCCCGTGCACACCTTCACGGCCCTCTGGAACTCCTCCTCGGAAATAGGGAGGTCGGCCAGCGTGTACATCTTGACGGCCACGACGAAGTCCTCCAGGTGCTTGAGAAAAAGGAAGAAGGCTCGGAATTCTTCGAAGGAGATGCCTTTCGGATCTTCGATTCTGTACAGGAGACGGTAAAGGTACTTGTCGTGTTCGTCAGGGTCTAAATGGGTGTATCTGAGTAGGATTTCCGCGAAGTCTACTTGGGATATGGTCGGCATCCCCATGGAGAACTCGCCGAACTCGAGTTCCAGTACCTCCTCTTGCAGGTTCATCATGAACTGCCTGAAACTTTCGAAATTGATCTTGTTGGTGCCTTTGGGACCGAAGAAGTACATATTTAGGAAGGTTTGGACGGCTTGCCCTTCCTCATCTTGCGCTATTTTGATGTCTTCTGACGTTAAACCTCTATGTCTCCAAGCGTGGCTGAATATCTTCTCCATTATCGAGAACTCTTCCTTGTCCACTTCGTGGTTGTGATCGACGTCTATCAGGTCGAAGTAGATCCTGAAGCCCGACTGAGGTTTCATCAGAACCGAAAGTAGGAACAGATAGTCGGTGTAGGAGATGATTCCGTTGTCATCCAAGCTGCGGAAGAGCCTGGAACCTCTTTGGTTGAGAGGTGGGATATGCTTCTTCATCTCCTCCATTTCTAAGTCAGAAGGAGTTCTGATCTTTCGTCTGGGTCTAGGTTCCTCCTCCACCATGGATTCTAAGAAGTTTTTGGGTGTCATGTACACTCTTCCATCGTATTCTAAAGTCGAAAATTTAAGGAACCTCTCTTCTAGTAAAGTTAACTTGACGTTTTTTCCGTTCGTCTCGTATTTCGTTTCGGTTACTTTCATCTGCATGAGTTTCCTCAGTTTGTACCCAGCTAAAAGGGTTTTAGTTCCACCGATTGCGCAGGTTATTTTCAGGATTTTATTGTCACTCTTCCCGTTCGTACTGAACTTGATACTGGGTGTTTGGAGGGAATTTCTTCTGGAGAAGGCCTCCCAAAACTTCCTTTTCCATGTTGACATTGTATTCTATAAGTAATTCTACTAATTGAGAAACTTCATGAGGAAATTTTAGTATGAAATAAATTAGGTTTTTTTTTTGACAACTTTGACTTATGTTGATCATCGAATCAAAATGACTGCCTGGGGATGAGTTCAGAATGTGTATCTCTTGAGATTAGAATTCTCAACAGACGTTTCTGCTTTCTTCAATGGTTTGTGAGTCCAATGAAGTAGCAGTGCAGAATTCAGTAGGTTGTAAGGCTACTAAATTCAGGGTTGGTTTTTTAATTGTAGAGGGTCGTAAATCCTTTACAATGGGAATTAAACACACGGTGCTGTTTGGAGGCATTTATTGCGTAGTATACGAAGGAGTTGAACTTAAATGTTTTAAGGTATTCATTGCGTAGTACAAAGAGAAGTTCAACTTAATGTTGAGATTACAATTGTCAGTAGAGTATATGAAAAATATTTGCAGCTTAAGGGTTTCATCATAGTCGTATGATCGATGGGTATTGCTGGAATTCGCTACTTGGCAGAACGAATGTTGTAGAAGGCGATGAGGTAACTCGGCCGTGCATCGTCCTAGTTATGTGAAATCTTCCGTTTAACTAGGTCGAGACTTCCGGGAAGATATTCCGATATGTTTAAGGTGAACTAAACAGAATGTCATCATTGAAAAGCTGTTTGGTTGGGAAATACTACGATCTTTCTTTGTTAATCTTGAAGGGCAGTAGAAACACTAGCATCGTAAAGAATTACTGCTTTCCTATTCTCCCTAGCTCCATCCTAGCCTCAACAAATGTCTGACACATCTCTCTGAGAGTCAGCGAAAACCGAATCATATTAAACGGAATCTTTCCCGATCTTCGGAGGAAATGGTCCGGGAAAACAGACCGCTTGAGTTATCGCGCCACATCTAGAGCCAGGAGATTTCCATGAATCATGACGGCCGCAAAAAGACCGTATTTCTGGAACGTTTTCGGTCGTATTGTTGCTTTCGCGCACGCGAGTTGCAAATCACGTACTTACGGATCGGTCCGCCGATAGAATCGCGTTTTTAATTTATTCATGACCTATAAATCGTTTTTAACGGGAGCAGGTCGCGTTCGTTCCGCCGGTATCTAGATTTTGATTTGTTCGATAGTTTTTCTGCTATTTCGGGAAATTCGGCACGGTATACCGGATCTATGAATGATCGCCGAACGTAACTTTTTACGGCGAAAACATTCGAATGAAAATTTTATGCGGAAAAGGATGGCTCTAGCTGAACGCACGAATAAACATTTCAACAGTTTCGTTTCTGGAGAGTTGTATTGGAAAACTCACTATGAGAGATTTTGTATTTCCGATTTCCATGATAACTCAACCAGAAATTCGGCCACACTATTTATTCCTTCTCATACAACTGCCAAATTTGAAACATCCCCTTATTATCAAGCAATTATCTTGTTCAATCATGTACCACCAGATGTGAAAATATTGGCAATGGAGGAATTTAAAAAACTGGTTATTCGTGAACTAATATTAAAGTGTTATTATAGTATTGAGGAATATTTGGGGCTTGAAAGCTTCCTAGTTGGATAATTTGGAAATGATTTATTTATGTTGTATTTTTTGACTTATCTCATACATATTCTTTTATGTCTTAAGTTTTAAGGGATCAATAAACTTATTATTATTATCTTTATACAGAAGAATTGAAAGAAAGTGAAAAAATTTACAAGTTCACCCCATTTCCGTCCAGTGTTTAATACACATTAAACATATCAGAAGTCCCGACCTAGTTAAACGGAATTTCCACATGACTACTGCGATGCACGGCCGAGTTTCCTCATCGTGGCGTAATTATCTTGTAGTAGTGAATTGCAGCAATACCCAACAATGAAACCCTTAATCTGCAAATATTTTTCATATATAAACTGACAATTGTTATCTAAACATTAAGTTCAACTTCACTTTGTACTACGCAATAAATACCTGAAAACACCACCGTGTGTTTAACTCCCATTGTAGAGGATTTAAAACCCTCTACAATTAAAAACCACCCTGAATTTAGTAGCCTTACACCCTACTGAATTCTGCACTGCTACTTCATTGGATTTACAACCGAGTGAAGAAAGCAGAAACGTCTCTTGAGATTATCTATCTCAGAAGATACAACGAGTGAGCCAATGCATTTCGATTCAAACAACCCGGTTTTTCGTCCTCTCAAATAGGGTAAAATTGGGTTTTTTCGATTAAATTTCCAATTGATTTCGTCACCAGTTGATTTCAATGACCCCAGTGAAAAACCGAAGCTTTGTGATCTGGAAGAACTCCCTTCCAAAGCGACAGTTATTACTCGTTGGAGTTGCAGTGTATTGGAGGGGTCGAATTCTTCCACATTTAATTAAAACGTAAAGATTCAAATCCTTCACGTTGAGGTATACAAAATTGTCGATTTGAATGCGTATTGCTGACTTCACATTTTCATCCTTTTCTAACTTAAGGAAGGAAAATGGGTTCATCAGAAAAATGCATTCAATACCCAACTATTACGATTTTATTACCTCTTATTGAGGAGAGGAACACAGTTTTCTGAATGGAACAACTCTTTTAATCCGCATGCTTTCAACTTCTTCTATTTCCAATTATTTTTAATGGAAAAACTCTCATCAAATATGGAATACATTATCGAAATATTCTTTTTTCGGAGATCGAACCAGCTCCTCCTTTAATTCTACGAGTTCTTCAGATAATTGGAATTTCCCGATCTCTTTTGAATTTTAAACGCGCCCTTCCCATTCCCAATTATCGTCACGGAACCTCCGAAAATCCCCCACGTGTTCAAATCCTCCGACGACAGAGGCCGAATTTCCTGTGCCATCCTAGACCTTCGCCAACAAATTGTTATTTCGGCTCCAGGTCACGTTCTCGGGGCCGGCAAAAACTGCCCGGGTCTTAACGCGAAAAGGGAACGTCAGTCGATGTTTTAAACGATTCTCTTTCTTGGTATTTTTACGGGGACACGTCCCTGAATCTTCTTCGCGTTTGACCGACCCAGCTCCTTCGCCATTCTGCAACAGAAGACCCCATATCGTCGATACAGTTGATGGATTTGTTTAAATCATAGTTTGATCCACTTCTTTCTCTCTGATTCGAAGATTTGAATGTTTTTGTTCTCGCTCGAAACCCATTAATATAGAATCTCTCATCCTTGAGACGTCCAGAGCTTCAACTCGTATCGTTATGACCAACGAGAAGGATCTGTTCCAACTTGTGCAAACGTAGACTAACTTCAGGTCCAAACAAGAACTTCTCAAAGCCAGCGATGAGCCATATTAGAGTGGGTTTTCAGCGAGATGTTCGGAATTAATTAAACAGAAGCGGGATTATATTGTACATCTCGTAATGAGCTTTTGGGACGTTCAATTATCGAGATTGATGTACCTACTGTTTGTTCGAATAAGAAAACAATGTTAAATCGCAATATGAAGACATAAAAATTGCTAGAGTTTAAATCTCTAGAAAACGGCGAGCCAATAACAGAGCCGTGCGGTTCCTCTTATCTCACACGTGTGGCAAAAAACCAACAATCCGACGCCTTTACCATTTATCTCGCCGAAGATATTTCACGTAGCGGGAAGGATCGACAAAAGCCCGGTTTTAATCCAAGAGATAATGTCTTGTTGTGTGATATATCGCTCTTGGGGTATTTCCTCGAATTTTTCCGACTTCGCCGGTCCCGTTTCGTGACTCCGAGGTCTGCCGGCTCGCAATTTGTATTCTCCCCGGCATCTCGGATATTTCTTATTTCATATTCCCGGGATGCCGACCCGATTGCATTTTCTTGCACGCGAGTTTTATATCCCCCTTTATGCGTATTACGGAATCGAGACGGTCTTTCGACGTTTAAATGTTTCGGATTCTTGCGGCTGATGCAGAAGCAGGTTTCGCGAGGCTGTACAGGGTCTTCTATAAGGATAGTTCCCACTGTTTAATTCACATTAAACATATTAGAAGTCTCGCTTTGGTTAAACGGAATTTCTACATAACTAGGGCGATGCACGGCCGAGTTACCTCATCATACGACTATGATGAAACCCTTAAATTGCAAATACTTTTCATATATAAACTCTACTGACAATTGTAATCTCAACTATAAGTTCAACCTCCATTGTGTAGTACAAAATAAATACCTGAAAACATTAAGTTCAACTTCTCTTTGTACTACGCAATAAATACCTGAAAACACCATCGTGTGTTTAACACCCATTGTAGAGGATTTACGACCCTCTACAATTAAAAACCACCCTGAAGTTAGTAGCCTTACAACCAACTGAATTCTGCACTGCTACTTCATTGGATTTACAACCCACTGAAGAAAGCAGAAACGTCTCTTGAGAAAATCTAATCTCAAAAGATATACCACTCTTTCTTTTAAGTCTTATTGTTTACTATGCCCTAATTTCACATTAGGAGTATTTCAACACTTTGATTATCCCTTCGACAATAAACAAAGCAGAGAGAGTCCGATTGTCCCCTCCGATTATCCATGGAAAGCCATTATCCAGCTCCTCCCACGCGAGATCCCATAATCAGGAGTACAATGATTCATCGTTAACGCCGCATTAAAAATACCGTCAGGTGGTAATCTAAGATCCTGCCCGAATATAATTAATTATTGTTAGTGTGGCAGCTTCGCGCCTCTGGAACATCTGATGTTGAGAATTGATGGCATTTTAATCAGTTTGTTAAAACGCGGTCCTGTCTGATGGCGAACAGAGTCGCTGAGCAGCAGATGACGCCCTCTACTCGAAAACGAGATTATTATTCACCTAAGAAAGACCCGGTGTAATCTCTTTAGATGTGGAAAAAACAGTCTAGCATGCAGACATGAAGACTTATTAGTTTGCTGTAGCTCCTGATTCCTTGGAGTTTTTCCATTTGACTATTAATTGTACATTTCACCTCCAACTTCCTAATTTCGAGGTCACATGAGCGTATCCTTCGAGATTTCTCAAGAAACATATCTGCTTTCTTCAGAGGGTTGTAAGTCCAATGAAGAAGCAAAGCAGAATTCAGCTAGGATACTGAATTCATGGTTGGTTAAACACAAGGTGGTGTTTTCAGGTATTTATTGCGTAGTACACTGAGAAGTTGAACTTAATGTTGAGGTTACAATTGTCAGTAGAGTTTATATATGAAAAATATTTGAAGACAAAGCATTTCATCATAGTGGTATGATCGATGGATATTGCTGGAATTCGCTACTTGGCAGAACGAATGTTTTAGGAAACAATAAGGTAACTCGGCCGTGCATCGCCCTAGTTATGTAGAATTTTCCGTTCAACTAGGTCGAGACTTCCGGGAAGATATTCCAATATTTTTGAGGTTGATTAAACACATGAGCGAAAAAAAGGGATGAAGGCGATTAAAACTCATTCAACTGCAACATATTCTCGCCGATAAATTCCGAGAACTCCCCTTTTTAAATAACCTAGCCTAGGGGCGTCAGGCCACATCTGGCTACTCGTTCACGACTCGATTATTCCAAACTCATCAGACTATTAAGGAAGTTGCCGCGGAGAAATCCGGTCTAGATTGCATAAACTTTAACTTTAGCTGTCAGTTATTCAAAACTTACACCGATTTGGAGATTTATGAAAGTTGCGCGAAGTCGCGACGCCTCATTTCGGCGGAATTGCATAAGCCGGCGCGCGCTCCGACGTTTTTTCGCATCTTTCCGCAGATCTCGGCGAACTTTCGAATCGAAACAACTTTGACGAACGTAATCTTCGTCGGGTATGTCTCGAGTTGGAGCGCCGAGAACCGTTTTCCTTTATTTTTATCCCACGAACGCGAGTCGTGGACTTTAAAATGAAGTAGAAGTTGTGACGTATTCTTCTTATGAAGATCCTGAAAGCATATTTACTCGGTCTATGCATAATGAGGAATGTTCACATTTTTCAATTTCTACATATTCCTATTCTCCGTAGAAAATGAAAATATTGTGTCCAAAAATTATTTGAATACTTCAAATAGCGCCCGAGATATCGAGTTATAAACATGAGTTCGATGGATCCGTGTGACGTCACTTTACATCCAACGACTTGCGAGGTTCAGTACGTAGCCGGGTCCAATATAAGGGTCTCACGGAGTGCGATTTGCGAATGTAGTATGACGTCACATCGCCGCGAGGAATTGAATATTCACGGGGTTGTAAAATCCGAACTACTAGATCTTTTCGACTGAAACAAAAACTAGTGATTTCATATACATATAGGTTATGTTGTGACGAAGTTTCGATCGATTTTGCATACCTGTGAACATTCCTCAATGAGGAATGTTCACAGGTATACCCTTTGGAAGCTTCGTCCTTCCTGATCAATATTCTCGTTTTTCCGCAGAGGTCCTTCAACAAACTATACAACGCTCGCCACTTCTGACAGTTCAACCGAAAATCTCGGGTTTAAATTTCCTTTGACGGTCAGCTCGTCGGTCAACGGTATCAGCTTCGGTGAGTGATCCGGTGTCAGTCAACATCGGGCTAATTGAACACACTGGTCCAGACGCAGGAGAGCACATCGATCCACTAGCGATTAAACGAGATATGTACCGAGCCTATAGGTCATATGACGGAGTTGTTTCGCCTATGTTTATCCCAGGCCAGGTGAATTTACTTGGTTCTTCCGACATTTCTGACGCTTGGAGATGAACAAACGTAACGTCTACCTCATGAATTCTAAAATGGAATTGTATCTTTCGAGATTAGACTTCTCCAGAGACGTTCCTGCTTCCTTCACTGAGTTTTAAGTCCAATGAAGTGGCAATGTAGAATTTAGTAGGTTGAAAGGCTACTAAATTCAGGGTGGTTTTTAATTGTAGAGGGTTGTAAATTCACTACAATGGGAGTTAAACACACGGTGGTGTTTTCAGGTATTTATTGCGTAGTACAAAGAGAAGTTGAACTTAAATGTTTTTAGGTGTTCAAAATCGGGGTTGGTTTGATTTTGTAAATTACTGTTTAGGACTGTATCCCGATAATTGAGTTAGAGATGGAAGTGTAAAAACATTTATTGACATCATTCACAATCATGAAATGAATAAGTCATCCGCATAAAGTTAATACAGTAAAAAATACAACTATTAAAGTCATCTATAAAACTCAGAGTGAATTATTCAACTAAAAAACAGAGGTAATGTAGAGATGTTCAAAATGAGAGGTCAGATGAAGTCAGACTTAGACTTTGAGATAGTTCCATTAATTCAAAATTAAACACAGCGTTTACAGTGATAGGAGCCATTGATTCCGAAAGCCTGGTTATTCCATCAGAAAAACAGAAGGTTGAATAATGAATCATTAGAGTAGGCTGAATTGTAATAAAAGTGAGATCAGGCCTTAGAGGAGATACGTGCATTGAAAACTCATTAGTCTCAGTCTGGTCTTCATTGAGATTATAACAAATTTAAGAATATCATGAATGAGAAATCAATATTTATGATCTAAAACGTTGGTCTGTAAAGAGAATGCTAATTAATCAATTGAGACGACATTTACAGTGACTAACTGCTTTTATTAAGCAGGGTTAGTGTTCATCAAAAAAATAGAAGCTACAATTGACAATAATATGAGTTTAATTTGTATGAATAGAATCACTAACCCATTGATTCGAAATTCGTTAGAAGCGGAAGGCTTGAGATCTTACTTGCTGAGTGCTTCAGAGGAATGAAATTGAGAATTTCTTATGTATATAAGGAGATCATAACAGTTCATTGGTTTTATCAATATTTGAGGAGACCGCTCAAGGTGAAGCAGGGACTGAGACTGTCAATCAGGTTCAATGTTTGAGTTATATGCAATAATTGAGGATTCTGAGAATTCACTCTCCTTTTGAAAATTAGTCGCAGATGAGGTCTGGTGGGTGCAATGCTCAATTTTCAACATTAGGTATTTGTTGTGTACTACACAATGGAGGTTGAACTTATTGTTGAGGTTACAATTGTCGGTAGAGTTAATATATGGAAAATATTTGCAGATTAAGCGTTTCATCATAGTCGTATGATGGATGGGTATTGCTGAAATTCGCTACTTGGCAGAACGAATGTTCTAGGAGGCGATGAGGTAACTCGGCCGTGCATCGTCTTAGTTATGTGGAATTTTGCGTTTAACTAGATCGAGACTTCCGGAAAGGTATTCCGATATGTTTAGGGTGAATCAAACAGGAATATTTGATAAACGCGTTCAACAATTCGTCGGGAAATGTCAAAAAAACTCCATGAAGAACCATTTTATTAAGAATCGGTATGAATAATCATAGATAAAATTTCTTCTGCTTATTGTAGACTCTTGTTTTCTCTGTTTATGAATATGACAACACTTGGGGTATCTCTTGTTCTTAAAAGGAATTAACTTTGAGCCACCTCCGATGGGAATTTTTGTTGAATCTGGTCCAAATTACCGCCATTCAACGTGAGGGGGGTACAACCGTTTACAGCGAAAAATGAAAAAAATCTCTCCCCGATTTTATCGCGACCGAGCGATCGCCGATGCATTTCGGCGCTTCTTGCGCCCTTCCCGAACACGTGTTAGCCGTCGGTCCCGCCTTCTGGAACGCGCCGAAGCGTACATCGATTCCGGAGTTTCGTCCTTGCCGCAGTTCGTGTGCCGGAGCCGTGTACGCTCTCGCGGAGGTCGGATCGGCACGTTGCGACCGGTTCCCGAACGCCGGGGTGAACATGTACCAGGACTGCTTCAGGAACAACCGGCAGATTTACCACCACCGGATCTACAGGGTCACAGGTGATGGTCTCTTTCGGTTCTGTCGGTGATCGTGCGGTGCGAAAGATAACAGTGCGATCGGAAAGTTTGGGAAGTCGATTTTGCTTCGAGAATCTTTCATCAGTTACAACTGCTAACCACACTTGAAGGTCCTGGAAGGAAAGCTTCCACAGCTAAGCATGAAGCCGTTGAAAAAACGTATCAAACAAATTTTTCATTCGTCGTGAGCCAAGAAGTGTTTCATTCAGATTCACTTTTCAAAACTGTTCGTTCCCGATTTGATTCCGATACTTGAAACTGCAAATACGTGTTTTCTAACAGTGCAATCGGAAAGTTTGGGAAGTCAATTCTGCTTCGAGAATCTTTCAACAGTTACAACTCGTATCCACACTTGAAGGTCTTGGAAGGAATGCTTCCACTTGAAGCATGAAGCCGTCAAAAAAAAGTATCAAACAAATTTTTCAGTCGACGTGATCCAAGAAGTGTTTCATTGAGATTCACTTTTGAAAACTGTTCGTCTCCGATTTGATTCCAGTATTTGAAACTGCAAATACGTCGAAAGGTGTTTTCTAAGCCATTATTATTATTAATTATTATTATTAACATGAAAAGGGGTCGTCGTGGCTTCGTTCAGCCTTCCGGGAACTTCGACCGCAAGGATCTTTTGTTCTTAACCCTACTCGTTCATTTAAATCCCAAGGAGGCCATCAATGATATTGATGAACCCAACGACATCCTTAGGAGCCTTGGCGGTTATTTCATGTGGATCCAGAACCGACTTCCCCTATGCCATAAAATGAATTTGTGTTTGTTCTTCTTCGCCACAACCTTACAAATGTTTTGCGCCACAAGTATTGACAAAAAAAGAACTGCGTTCCACATCATCGTTAGAGAGTCCCCCCCGAAAAGATACAAGATTTTTTCGCCGAATTAACAACCGGGCCCTGTTCGCTCAGCCAGAAGTGACAAAGGCTGCCGGGGTAGTCATAATGGAGAGATTCGGCCTCCGAACGGTGTGCATCTTGTGTTTCATCAGGTGAAAGGCTATCCGGTTATTTCCGCCCTTATGAAACCCTACCCCTCAAAGCCGAGCATCCGATATTGTGAGTGTATTTTTGTCGTCCGCTTCCTGGGTTCGATTCTGAATCGTTCCTCTTTTGGAAAATGGGGAGTGGATGTCAAAGGGAACAATTACAGCTTCTTCCTGAAGTTTCCTGAAGGTCGCAGTTGACTCCTCTGATTAAACTGTGAATGTTCTTGTTTTTCGGTTGGGTATTTCTCATTGCCATGAGGAAGTCGTCTAGGCAGTTCAACAAACCAAATTCTTTGTACTGCTATTTCTGAATGTTCTGGACAGGATTCTCTAGAAGACAGAGAGCTCCGCAAGCAGTCTGATCCAGGAAAATCAACAGCATGACCTTTTGTTTGCTCAGTTAGGAGATTTAGTTTCTTGTTGTCAATTTGTGGACAGTTGGAAGCAGATCTTGTTCAAGACGTGGATGATGTTGGAATAGATCCCATTAAAGGACCATAATGTTTGTTGAAGTGGCCTCTCTGAATACTTGGATGGGTTTTTTCAATTTCCACAGCTTCAAAACGGCTATCAGAGGCAGAATGAGGCTACCTCTGTCAATCCTTGGTTCCACTGTGAGCTTGATGACTTCGAACGAATGTAAGACTGCTCACATTCTTATTGGTTTCCGAACTCGGCCTCGAATAACCTCCCAAGATAGGAACGGGAGAAAATTGAAATTTATACGGCGTAATTTCATACCCGGTCTGGTGTGCGGGTGACACGTTATGTCGATCGAACGATTTTAAGTGTACGTGACAGGCTGCCGGGAGACCTGTTAGAGGGACGAATGCTTTTGAAATGTATACGGCCGATATTCCGAGGGCCGATGCTCGGCATCGGTCCAAATGTCAAGGAAATATTGGAGTTCTTCGTAAATTGAACCATTGTCGTTCTACGTCAAATTTTGAACATTTATCGAGTCTATATCTTTGCAGTTGGTTCTTCAAGACTTTCTTTCGACGGCAGAAGTAATATATGGCCGTTTCTGGCAAATCTGACATGCTCATTGAATAGTAGTGGCCCTAAACCCGATCCTTGGGGAATGCCCGCTTAGATAATTTTTGTTGTTGATCTTATGCCATTGTTACAGCTGAGCTAATGTGTCCTTCCTCTTGTTGTTTTTATGGTTTATGCAGGTCATATTCGGCAAATACTGGTTGAATTCCTGCGATGGTTTCGCCCTCGTGAACCTGTTAAATTCCTGTACTATCGTATCTTGTTACGGCGTTATAGCCAGTTCGTGCGTGGTGGCCGTAAAGGCTGATAGTAATACTAAATATCGTTGATTTTCCGGGAAATAGCGAAAAACGTTTCATAGACGGAGTGACGGAAAACCTTCAGCTAAAGATCGAACAGAGTCGTAAACCATGACGCCCTTTCCGTCCGGCGTTCGGATTGAAAGTCTTCAATTATGGACCGAATGGCATCATAAAGCGGGACAGTCCGTAACGTTCGTCTTCCGCAGAGCGTTTGATGGTCGATGAATGAAGTAGAGTTGTTACGAAAAGAACGGAACAGGTTTTTGGGAACAGGTTTTCGCAACCTGTTCCGAGAACCTGTTCTTCTCAAAGAACGGAACCTGTTCTTCAAATGAACAATGCTGTGAAATCAATTGCAGGGATCCGCGCAATGAAGTATCACACGATCATCTGAAGAACGGGCAACCAGCTGTTCTCGAAGAGCAGTGACTCGATTCAAATTTACCTGCTCTCGGTCCTGAACCCGTTTCTTATAAAAGAACAGATTCCTGGCTGTTCCGCAAAGAGCAGTGACTCTTTCAATATAGCTGTTCCCAAACCGCACTCGTTCTTTAAAAAGAGCAGGTTGCAGGCTGTTCCGCAAAGAATAGTGACTCGATTTGATCTAGCTGATCTCGGACCGCTCCCGTTCTTTAAAAGAACAGGTTGCTGGCTGTTCCGCAAAGAGCCGTGACTCGATTCAAAATAGCTGCTCCCGGAGCACCCGTTCTTCAAAGGAGCAGGTTGCTGGCTGTTTCGCTTTTCGTAAAGAGCAATGACTTGAATGACTTATTTGATCTGAAAGCAAGCTCTAAACAAAGCAATCATTATCATATTTTTAGTTCGAAAAAAAAAGATGTTCTTTATTTCAAGAAGAATATAATTGATATGTTAACATTTGCTAACATTTAAAATATTTTGGGTAATGAAATATTTTTGTCAACTTCACTGATAAAATATGATACCATCATAACGCATAACGGTCGATCTCTTTTCGAAAAGTAATTCAAGAGATTTTTCTAATGATCCTATGACAGACTAGAAAATATTTCGTTCTTTAGAGAAAAAATATATATCCGGAGAATCATATCTTCGAAATATGTTATCATTGAGATGATTGTGAACACATGAGTATGAAAGAAATAAGATACAAAAATTGGAAGATTTTCTTTAATTGGTGGGGCACCACCCACCCTCCTCCCGCAATGCCCTAGTTACGCCAATGATTACCTAGAAAAGAAGCATTTCAAATGCAGAGAACAGGTGAACAAAAGAACAGGTTAATAGAACAGGTTCTTTCTCGAGAACGGAACAGTTCAGAACTGTTCCACAAATTAACCTGTTCTTTAACAACTCTAGAATGAAGCATGACCCGTGCGCGAAGCCGGTAACGCATAACTCAAGGAGCGTTTTCAGTTTAACGACGTTTCGGCGAGATTTAACGCCTATATTCGGTATTATTCAAGTCGGGGCTGGCGGAACGATCCCTCAGGGATTCGGCGGACGCGGTTTCGACCAGAATTTACGTAAACAACTGGTCGGCGACACGAATTAAGTGATCTGTTGGTCCTGGAATCCCCTTTCCGGGCCGCTAAGAGCGATATCGCGTTCCTGTTGGAAATCAACGACCAGCAGGAACCAGCGGTTACGTAATGAAACCGCCGAGCATATGATGTTATTCGAATTCTTGGTTTATTATCGTATAAATTTGATTAAACTCGTGCCTGCATAAAACGTCGGCTGCACGGTTCATGATTTTCCTAACAGCGGAAGCGGCTAATGAAGAATCTTTATGGGTTTTCGACATGAAAAAGAGAGCTAAAATAATACAAAAAATGTTGAAACAAAAAGTACCTAAGCTGAGGTAAAAAAGAACGGGGTATCATATCATTCTTCGTATGATACTGTAGAATCATACGATACTATCATAACTAGTATCATACGATACTATACAGCCAGGGGAAAAAACCTCAGCCGAAAAAACCTGTCTCCCAGTAAACAAAATAACATAAAATATTAAATATCACGAGGAATTTTTTTCTGTTGCCGTGTGGGTTTCTCGCAGAAGAATCACTCCGATACCATGTTCATCAGCCAATTTGGAGACGTAATCACACTTGTCCTTCGAAATTCCTTCGATATCCAAATTCAAAATCCACAAATTCTTGCTCTCTGATTGTGAGGGTTTTTCAAACCGGATACGACCTTCCAGGTGATGATTTTTCGGCACTTCAGATGCTTGAAGACCGCTACGGGACCCCAATGAAAGGCAATCATCTCCCATAGATAAACCAAACATGTTATAACACAAGAAAGCAGAATATTTTTCAGGACCAAAAACTAAGACATATTCCGAGAATGGTCATTCTAATATCGAGGGGGTTAGAAACACGATGACAACAGACGTACTCTTTTGATTTTTTCGGGAATATGGGAATTCTGCATAAGTTTTTCGAGCGAATATGACGGCAATAGAAGAATAGCCGTTGCGTGAGCCGAAACTTTCCTTTCCTGGGGAGTTCCGGTCATCCCGAATTCAAGACTTGGCGAGGAACTTTCGAGCACGAGTCCTCGAAATATCATCGCGACGTTTTCCCAGGGTACGTTCAACCCCTGAAAGCCGAAAGGAAGCAGACCGGAGTGTACCTCGTTTCCTATTTCGAGCGACGCTAGACTTAACTTCATTTCCACCTCGGAATCAATTTTCCAATCTTGGGAAGCCGATGCAATAATATTTGCAGCGGATTTTTTTATCGGGGGGGCTCGCACCTGGGGTTGGGGGTGGTAAAAAGATTATCTGGGTGGTTCGGAGCTTCCAGCGAGACAAAAACGTTCTTAATGCGGGTTTGCATCGAACTGAAATGATGGAAAATGGTGAAAATGTCGAATTCTGAGTTTGAACAGAAAAAATATTTTTTTCTGAAAATTTTTGATGTAGAAAATTGGCACACAAATTCGCCCAATTATTTGGTGTATGAAGGTACAAAAATATCGTGGAGATTGATAATTGAAGAAAAATCATCCGATATAATATAATAATTTCAGGTAGTTTCCTGCGGTTTCAGGATTTCTGAGATCATTTCAATTTGATGTGATGTATCCAGCTAGGCTTGGTTCGGTCAATCGTCATACAGCAGAGAGATGGTAAATTATACATTGGAGACTCATCAAAGGTGTTTATTTCTTAGACCATGTTACACAGATACACAATGAATGAACCATTCAATCAATGACTTCAGTTCAACTCTGCTTGTTGTTTTGATGGAATGATATTATATATACATATTTACATTGTTTACTTCTTTGAAACAGCATAATGAATTGATGAATATACTGACCATGGATATAAACAATGTGTATAGATCTTTATCACGTTTTTAAGATTATTTGAGGTTACTCGAACCGTTGAGACCTTGTTGTCTCAAGTATGAAAAATATACAGGATGCTCCTATTGGTACATATTACATTGACATGAAAATTTTCATGATATATAAAAAATTAAAGTGACGATGTTACGTACAACCTCCAATTTTCATGGACTCTAAATTTTTTTTTCTAAAGTCTTCATGTGATGTTGTAGTAGGAAAAAGAGAAGACCATCGCTTCAACTCGTTCATCCTTCGTTATCCCGTTTGTCCCTCCTTAATGAACGAGGTTCAGCCCTCCCAAGTTTGCGCGAAACTTAGCCAGTACCCCCTCCGGTCTGGCAACGCGTGTTCATTCAATTTTCACGCCCCACACTCCCCGTTTTCCGCCGGTTTTTCCTATTTTCTACGTGATTCGCAAATTTCTTTCGGGCGCCCATTCCGCCGATATTGACACGTTGTTTTTGCGTGGAAAGTCGGGTGCAGGATCATACGTCAGCGGAAAATCGTTGCGGAATGTGCAGGCGAGGAAAATTTTCGAAGCGGAAAAGTTGTAACGAGTCCGGAAGGGTCCGATGGCAGAGGGGAAGGTTTTCCACGAGATACGTGGCGCGATTCGATTCATTTCGTAACGCGAAATTTGCATTTTTTCGTGGACCGTTCGACCGAGAAATTCGTATTTCGAACATGTAATTTTCGAGGATTTTTCAACAGGAAGAGTAGTTTTTGGTCCTGAAAAATATTCTGTTTTCTTGTGTTATAAAATGTTTGGTTTATCTATGAGAGATGATTTCCTTTTATTGGGGTCCCGTAGCGGTCTTCAAACATCTGAAGTGCCGAAAAATCATCACCTGGTAGGTCGTATCCGGTTTGAAAAACCCTCACGACCAGAGAGCGAGAATTTGTGGATTTTGAATTTGAATATCGAAGGAATTTCGAAGGACAAGTGTGATTACGTCTCCAAATTAACTGATGAACATGGTATCGAAGTGATTCTTCTGCAAGAAACCCACACGGCAACAGAAAAAAATCCTCGTGAAAGAGGACAGTTGAAAGTTATGTATTAATTGATTTTTTACAAGTTTAGCTTGTTATGTTAAAAAATTATCAGTTCGTAATTTTCAACAGATTCGGAAAGGGAAATTGATGGAGTTTTTTTCATTTCTTTCACATTGTGTGACATTTCTGCCATAAATATTTATAAACCTCCGAACATTAATTGGCCAAGAAATCTTAATGTTGATGTTTTTTAAAGTAGCAAATGCATTTCTTAAATTTTCAATATCTCGATGTTGATTCTTCGAGTTTATTCTACATTAAGGGTGAATTTTACGAAAGGGTGCGAAACACGAGAAGTTTTGCCTCCCGTTACACGTCGATACGCGATACTTCCAGCATTTCCTCGCAGAACAACCAGACTCTCGAACTATCGCTCCGGAATTTGATTCCCCGGCTTCGAACGACGATTACGCGGAAAAATTTTCATCGTCTCCGACTCATTCTTCCTCCTTACGTCACTGAGTGCTTTTCGCGTTACGGCCATTTTCTTTGCGCCGTTCCGAGAGCGACGTATCATCCATTTTCTTTATTGAATCGGCTGAAATTGTGTTGTCCACCTGATCATAAAGTGCGCGGGCGTGGTGCGATGTCCTCTGGATAGAGTCCCGACCGGGAAATGGGATTCAATTAGATGATGGATCAAGGGAAGACGTCGGATGTTAGAACGCCAGGAATTGTAGAAGGAACATTTCTTCATTAATACATATACACTGCGAAAAAATATTAACGCACATCCTGAAAATCTCAATTTTAATGAAAGTTAACTCTACATCGACTTTATAACTTATTTTTTATGTTCTCTCGGAAAGGTTTTGAATGAAACAAGACACATTAAACGGAAGAAAAATTCAGGATTTCACCGAATCTTATGTGAAAGAGGAGAAATTAACAATTTTTAATATACTGAAATGCTGATAAGTGATTTGATACTTGGTATTTCCACCCCTTGCGTTAATTACAACAACGGTTCATACTCAAAATGAGTGATCTTAAAATGTTCTGATCTAATCCTTCCCAGATTTCTCCGAGTTGGATTCCTAAGTCATTAAGAGTAGCTGGATGATTTTCTTCTTCTCAGCCTTCTATTGAGGTTGTCCCAAACCTGCTCAATCGTATTGAGATTCTGGACTTCATAAAAATGAAATTTTCACGAATGTAGGGAGCAAATAGCACTACATGCTCTTCAAGAATGTTCCTTATATACTTATCAGCATTCATAGCTCCATTATCAAAGACCACTAGGTCTAAGCGAGCAGTCAAAGATACAGGGCCGCCGCCAGACATTTTGCCGACCCGGCAAAATGAAATTTTGCCGCCCCGGGAAAATTATATTTTGCCAACTTGCTGTGATGTATTGAGAATTATAGAACTCACCTTCAATTTTGTAGGGTAATTCAGTTCGAAAATAACAACTGCGAAGATAGATAAAAGATTTCTATTATGTAGCACTATATAGTTTTGCAAAAATATTGAATATTGTGATGACAAACGACACTGAGGACTAACGAGTTGATACTCTTATTTCTCGAGTATTATAAACCTCTCCCGAATATCAAAATTTAGATTTCCGATTTGCAAACTGAAAATCAGAATCATAACTGAATTATCCTAGAACCCCTCCCAAAAACTCTACAGTCCCAGATGTTCATCAAAGCGACCGACCGTCTTGATAATGAACTCGTAAACAAGCGAGTGTTTACATTGAAACGTTCTGGTGACAAGGAAATGACTATAAGTGATACACTCAGTGTTTTTTCTGATAGTTTCTGACCGGTTTTAAAACCTCCATATCCAAAAAGGCCCATAGAGTCAGGCGATTTCCTTAGAGAATGCAAAATATAGCGTTTTTGGGGGGGTCTACCCCTTTGGATTTTTTCGGCCAAAATTTCGAAATTTTCGATTGCGATTTTTTGTGCTAGGGGCAAAATGTCCTCATCGCTGATCACCAGTCTGCAAACCCCATCTCAATCCGGAGCCAATTAGTCGAGATATGCAGAATCGAAATTTCCAAAATTTCAAAAATTCTCATTTTGCAGGTGAAAATTTTTAAAATCCAGAAAATTGCGACTTTCTTCTTCTTATCCAATCAAGCGACTTCGAAAACCTCCATTTTCATATAAAACTCGAAAATATCTACCCTAGTTTTCGAGAGAAACGATGATGAATTTTTTGCATTTTTCATTTTCGAGTTTATTTTGAAACGCTCTGGTGACAAGGAAATGACTATAAGTGATACACTTAGTGTTTTTTCTGATAGTTCGCAACCGGTTCTAAAACCTCCATATCCAAAAAGGCCCATAGAGTCAGGCGATTTCCTTAGAGAATGCAAAATATAGCGTTTTTGGGGGGGTCTACCCCTTTGAATTTTTTCGGCCAAAATTTCGAAATTTTCGATTGCGATTTTTTGTGCTAGGGCGAAAGTGTCCTCATCGCTGATCACCAGTCTGCAAACCCCATCTCAATCCGGAGCCAATTAGTCGAGATATGCAGAATCGAAATTTCCAAAATTTCAAAAATTCTCATTTTGCAGGTGAAAATTTTTAAAATCCGGAAAACTGCGACTTTTTTCTTCTTATCAATCAAGCGACTTCGAAAACCTACATTTTCATATAAAACTCGAGAATATCTACCCTAGTTTTCGAGAGAAACGATGATGAATTTTTTGCATTTTTCATTTTCGAGTTTATTTGAAACGCTCTGGTGACAATGAAATGACTATAAGTGATACACTCAGTGTTTTTTCTGATAGTTTCCGACCGGTTTTAAAACTTGCATATCCAAAAAGGCCAATAGAGTCAGGCGATTTCCTTAGAGAATGCAAAATATAGCGTTTTTGGGGGGTCTACCCCTTTGGATTTTTTCGGCCAAAATTTCGAAATTTTCGATTGCGATTTTTTGTGCTAGGGGGAAAGTGTCCTCATCGCTGATCACCAGTCTGCAAACCCCATCTCAATCCGGAGCCAATTAGTCGAGATATGCAGAATCGAAATTTCCAAAATTTCAAAAATTCTCATTTTGCAGGTGAAAATTTTTAAAATCCGGAAAACTGCGACTTTTTTCTTCTTATCCAATCAAGCGACTTCGAAAACCTACATTTTCATATAAAACTCGAAAATATCTACCCTAGTTTTCGAGAGAAACGATGATGAATTTTTTGCATTTTTCATTTTCGAGTTTACTTTGAAACGCTCTGGTGACAATGAAATGACTATAAGTGATACACTCAGTGTTTTTTCTGATAGTTCCAACCGGTTCTAAAACCTCCATATCCAAAAAGGCCCATAGAGTCAGGCGATTTCCTTAGAGAATGCAAAATATAGCGTTTTTGGGGGGGTCTACCCCTTTGGATTTTTTCGGCCAAAATTTCGAAATTTTCGATTGCGATTTTTTGTGCTAGGGGGAAAGTGTCCTCATCGCTGATCACCAGTCTGCAAACCCCATCTCAATCCGGAGCCAATTAGTCGAGATATGCAGAATCGAAATTTCCAAAATTTCAAAAATTCTCATTTTGCAGGTGAAAATTTTTAAAATCCGGAAAACTGCGACTTTTTTCTTCTTATCCAATCAAGCGACTTCGAAAACCTACATTTTCATATAAAACTCGAGAATATCTACCCTAGTTTTCGAGAGAAACGATGATGAATTTTTTGCATTTTTCATTTTCGAGTTTACTTTGAAACGCTCTGGTGACAATGAAATGACTATAAGTGATACACTCAGTGTTTTTTCTGATAGTTTCCGACCGGTTCTAAAACCTCCATATCCAAAAAGGCCCATAGAGTCAGGCGATTTCCTTAGAGAATGCAAAATATAGCGTTTTTGGGGGGGTCTACCCCTTTGGATTTTTTCGGCCAAAATTTCGAAATTTTCGATTGCGATTTTTTGTGCTAGGGAGAAAGTGTCCTCATCGCTGATCACCAGTCTGCAAACCCCATCTCAATCCGGAGCCAATTAGTCGAGATATGCAGAATCGAAATTTCCAAAATTTCAAAAATTCTCATTTTGCAGGTGAAAATTTTTAAAATCCGGAAAACTGCGACTTTTTTCTTCTTATCCAATCAAGCGACTTCGAAAACCTACATTTTCATATAAAACTCGAAAATATCTACCCTAGTTTTCGAGAGAAACGATGATGAATTTTTTGCATTTTTCATTTTCGAGTTTACTTTGAAACGCTCTGGTGACAAGGAAATGACTATAAGTGATACACTCAGTGTTTTTTCTGATAGTTTCCGACCGGTTTAAAAACCTCCATATCCAAAAAGGCCCATAGAGTCAGGCGATTTCCTTAGAGAATGCAAAATATAGCGTTTTTGGGGGGGTCTACCCCTTTGGATTTTTTCGGCCAAAATTTCGAAATTTTCGATTGCGATTTTTTGTGCTAGGGAGAAAGTGTCCTCATCGCTGATCACCAGTCTGCAAACCCCATCTCAATCCGGAGCCAATTAGTCGAGATATGCAGAATCGAAATTTCCAAAATTTCAAAAATTCTCATTTTGCAGGTGAAAATTTTTAAAATCCGGAAAACTGCGACTTTTTTCTTCTTATCCAATCAAGCGACTTCGAAAACCTACATTTTCATATAAAACTCGAAAATATCTACCCTAGTTTTCGAGAGAAACGATGATGAATTTTTTGCATTTTTCATTTTCGAGTTTACTTTGAAACGCTCTGGTGACAAGGAAATGACTATAAGTGATACACTCAGTGTTTTTTCTGATAGTTCCGACCGGTTCTAAAACCTCCATATCCAAAAAGGCCCATAGAGTCAGGCGATTTCCTTAGAGAATGCAAAATATAGCGTTTTTGGGGGGGTCTACCCCTTTGGATTTTTTCGGCCAAAATTTCGAAATTTTCGATTGCGATTTTTTGTGCTAGGGGAAAGTGTCCTCATCGCTGATCACCAGTCTGCAAACCCCATCTCAATCCGGAGCCAATTAGTCGAGATATGCAGAATCGAAATTTCCAAAATTTCAAAAATTCTCATTTTGCAGGTGAAAATTTTTAAAATCCGGAAAACTGCGACTTTTTTCTTCTTATCCAATCAAGCGACTTCGAAAACCTACATTTTCATATAAAACTCGAAAATATCTACCCTAGTTTTCGAGAGAAACGATGATGAATTTTTTGCATTTTTCATTTTCGAGTTTACTTTGAAACGCTCTGGTGACAATGAAATGACTATAAGTGATACACTCAGTGTTTTTTCTGATAGTTTCCGACCGGTTTTGAAACCTCCATATCCAAAAAGGCCCATAGAGTCAGGCGATTTCCTTAGAGAATGCAAAATATAGCGTTTTTGGGGGGGTCTACCCCTTTGGATTTTTTCGGCCAAAATTTCGAAATTTTCGATTGCGATTTTTTGTGCTAGGGGGAAAGTGTCCTCATCGCTGATCACCAGTCTGCAAACCCCATCTCAATCCGGAGCCAATTAGTCGAGATATGCAGAATCGAAATTTCCAAAATTTCAAAAATTCTCATTTTGCAGGTGAAAATTTTTAAAATCCGGAAAACTGCGACTTTTTTCTTCTTATCCAATCAAGCGACTTCGAAAACCTACATTTTCATATAAAACTCGAGAATATCTACCCTAGTTTTCGAGAGAAACGATGATGAATTTTTTGCATTTTTCATTTTCGAGTTTACTTTGAAACGCTCTGGTGACAATGAAATGACTATAAGTGATACACTCAGTGTTTTTTCTGATAGTTTCCGACCGGTTTTAAAACCTCCATATCCAAAAAGGCCCATAGAGTCAGGCGATTTCCTTAGAGAATGCAAAATATAGCGTTTTTGGGGGGGTCTACCCCTTTGGATTTTTTCGGCCAAAATTTCGAAATTTTCGATTGCGATTTTTTGTGCTAGGGAGAAAGTGTCCTCATCGCTGATCACCAGTCTGCAAACCCCATCTCAATCCGGAGCCAATTAGTCGAGATATGCAGAATCGAAATTTCCAAAATTTCAAAAATTCTCATTTTGCAGGTGAAAATTTTTAAAATCCGGAAAACTGCGACTTTTTTCTTCTTATCCAATCAAGCGACTTCGAAAACCTACATTTTCATATAAAACTCGAGAATATCTACCCTAGTTTTCGAGAGAAACGATGATGAATTTTTTGCATTTTTCATTTTCGAGTTTACTTTGAAACGCTCTGGTGACAATGAAATGACTATAAGTGATACACTCAGTGTTTTTTCTGATAGTTTCCGACCGGTTTTAAAACCTCCATATCCAAAAAGGCCCATAGAGTCAGGCGATTTCCTTAGAGAATGCAAAATATAGCGTTTTTGGGGGGGTCTACCCCTTTGGATTTTTTCGGCCAAAATTTCGAAATTTTCGATTGCGATTTTTTGTGCTAGGGAGAAAGTGTCCTCATCGCTGATCACCAGTCTGCAAACCCCATCTCAATCCGGAGCCAATTAGTCGAGATATGCAGAATCGAAATTTCCAAAATTTCAAAAATTCTCATTTTGCAGGTGAAAATTTTTAAAATCCGGAAAACTGCGACTTTTTTCTTCTTATCCAATCAAGCGACTTCGAAAACCTACATTTTCATATAAAACTCGAAAATATCTACCCTAGTTTTCGAGAGAAACGATGATGAATTTTTTGCATTTTTCATTTTCGAGTTTACTTTGAAACGCTCTGGTGACAATGAAATGACTATAAGTGATACACTCAGTGTTTTTTCTGATAGTTTCCGACCGGTTTAAAACCTCCATATCCAAAAAGGCCCATAGAGTCAGGCGATTTCCTTAGAGAATGCAAAATATAGCGTTTTTGGGGGGGTCTACCCCTTTGGATTTTTTCGGCCAAAATTTCGAAATTTTCGATTGCGATTTTTTGTGCTAGGGAGAAAGTGTCCTCATCGCTGATCACCAGTCTGCAAACCCCATCTCAATCCGGAGCCAATTAGTCGAGATATGCAGAATCGAAATTTCCAAAATTTCAAAAATTCTCATTTTGCAGGTGAAAATTTTTAAAATCCGGAAAACTGCGACTTTTTTCTTCTTATCCAATCAAGCGACTTCGAAAACCTACATTTTCATATAAAACTCGAAAATATCTACCCTAGTTTTCGAGAGAAACGATGATGAATTTTTTGCATTTTTCATTTTCGAGTTTACTTTGAAACGCTCTGGTGACAATGAAATGACTATAAGTGATACACTCAGTGTTTTTTCTGATAGTTTCCGACCGGTTCTAAAACCTCCATATCCAAAAAGGCCCATAGAGTCAGGCGATTTCCTTAGAGAATGCAAAATATAGCGTTTTTGGGGGGGTCTACCCCTTTGGATTTTTTCGGCCAAAATTTCGAAATTTTCGATTGCGATTTTTTGTGCTAGGGAGAAAGTGTCCTCATCGCTGATCACCAGTCTGCAAACCCCATCTCAATCCGGAGCCAATTAGTCGAGATATGCAGAATCGAAATTTCCAAAATTTCAAAAATTCTCATTTTGCAGGTGAAAATTTTTAAAATCCGGAAAACTGCGACTTTTTTCTTCTTATCCAATCAAGCGACTTCGAAAACCTACATTTTCATATAAAACTCGAAAATATCTACCCTAGTTTTCGAGAGAAACGATGATGAATTTTTTGCATTTTTCATTTTCGAGTTTACTTTGAAACGCTCTGGTGACAATGAAATGACTATAAGTGATACACTCAGTGTTTTTTCTGATAGTTTCCGACCGGTTCTAAAACCTCCATATCCAAAAAGGCCCATAGAGTCAGGCGATTTCCTTAGAGAATGCAAAATATAGCGTTTTTGGGGGGGTCTACCCCTTTGGATTTTTTCGGCCAAAATTTCGAAATTTTCGATTGCGATTTTTTGTGCTAGGGAGAAAGTGTCCTCATCGCTGATCACCAGTCTGCAAACCCCATCTCAATCCGGAGCCAATTAGTCGAGATATGCAGAATCGAAATTTCCAAAATTTCAAAAATTCTCATTTTGCAGGTGAAAATTTTTAAAATCCGGAAAACTGCGACTTTTTTCTTCTTATCCAATCAAGCGACTTCGAAAACCTACATTTTCATATAAAACTCGAAAATATCTACCCTAGTTTTCGAGAGAAACGATGATGAATTTTTTGCATTTTTCATTTTCGAGTTTACTTTGAAACGCTCTGGTGACAAGGAAATGACTATAAGTGATACACTCAGTGTTTTTTCTGATAGTTCCGACCGGTTTTAAAACCTCCATATCCAAAAAGGCCCATAGAGTCAGGCGATTTCCTTAGAGAATGCAAAATATAGCGTTTTTGGGGGGGTCTACCCCTTTGGATTTTTTCGGCCAAAATTTCGAAATTTTCGATTGCGATTTTTTGTGCTAGGGGGAAAGTGTCCTCATCGCTGATCACCAGTCTGCAAACCCCATCTCAATCCGGAGCCAATTAGTCGAGATATGCAGAATCGAAATTTCCAAAATTTCAAAAATTCTCATTTTGCAGGTGAAAATTTTTAAAATCCGGAAAACTGCGACTTTTTTCTTCTTATCCAATCAAGCGACTTCGAAAACCTACATTTTCATATAAAACTCGAAAATATCTACCCTAGTTTTCGAGAGAAACGATGATGAATTTTTTGCATTTTTCATTTTCGAGTTTACTTTGAAACGCTCTGGTGACAATGAAATGACTATAAGTGATACACTCAGTGTTTTTTCTGATAGTTTCCGACCGGTTTGAAACCTCCATATCCAAAAAGGCCCATAGAGTCAGGCGATTTCCTTAGAGAATGCAAAATATAGCGTTTTTGGGGGGGTCTACCCCTTTGGATTTTTTCGGCCAAAATTTCGAAATTTTCGATTGCGATTTTTTGTGCTAGGGAGAAAGTGTCCTCATCGCTGATCACCAGTCTGCAAACCCCATCTCAATCCGGAGCCAATTAGTCGAGATATGCAGAATCGAAATTTCCAAAATTTCAAAAATTCTCATTTTGCAGGTGAAAATTTTTAAAATCCGGAAAACTGCGACTTTTTTCTTCTTATCCAATCAAGCGACTTCGAAAACCTACATTTTCATATAAAACTCGAAAATATCTACCCTAGTTTTCGAGAGAAACGATGATGAATTTTTTGCATTTTTCATTTTCGAGTTTACTTTGAAACGCTCTGGTGACAATGAAATGACTATAAGTGATACACTCAGTGTTTTTTCTGATAGTTTCCGACCGGTTTAAAACCTCCATATCCAAAAAGGCCCATAGAGTCAGGCGATTTCCTTAGAGAATGCAAAATATAGCGTTTTTGGGGGGGTCTACCCCTTTGGATTTTTTCGGCCAAAATTTCGAAATTTTCGATTGCGATTTTTTGTGCTAGGGAGAAAGTGTCCTCATCGCTGATCACCAGTCTGCAAACCCCATCTCAATCCGGAGCCAATTAGTCGAGATATGCAGAATCGAAATTTCCAAAATTTCAAAAATTCTCATTTTGCAGGTGAAAATTTTTAAAATCCGGAAAACTGCGACTTTTTTCTTCTTATCCAATCAAGCGACTTCGAAAACCTACATTTTCATATAAAACTCGAAAATATCTACCCTAGTTTTCGAGAGAAACGATGATGAATTTTTTGCATTTTTCATTTTCGAGTTTACTTTGAAACGCTCTGGTGACAATGAAATGACTATAAGTGATACACTCAGTGTTTTTTCTGATAGTTTCCGACCGGTTTAAAACCTCCATATCCAAAAAGGCCCATAGAGTCAGGCGATTTCCTTAGAGAATGCAAAATATAGCGTTTTTGGGGGGGTCTACCCCTTTGGATTTTTTCGGCCAAAATTTCGAAATTTTCGATTGCGATTTTTTGTGCTAGGGAGAAAGTGTCCTCATCGCTGATCACCAGTCTGCAAACCCCATCTCAATCCGGAGCCAATTAGTCGAGATATGCAGAATCGAAATTTCCAAAATTTCAAAAATTCTCATTTTGCAGGTGAAAATTTTTAAAATCCGGAAAACTGCGACTTTTTTCTTCTTATCCAATCAAGCGACTTCGAAAACCTACATTTTCATATAAAACTCGAAAATATCTACCCTAGTTTTCGAGAGAAACGATGATGAATTTTTTGCATTTTTCATTTTCGAGTTTACTTTGAAACGCTCTGGTGACAATGAAATGACTATAAGTGATACACTCAGTGTTTTTTCTGATAGTTTCCGACCGGTTTTAAAACCTCCATATCCAAAAAGGCCCATAGAGTCAGGCGATTTCCTTAGAGAATGCAAAATATAGCGTTTTTGGGGGGGTCTACCCCTTTGGATTTTTTCGGCCAAAATTTCGAAATTTTCGATTGCGATTTTTTGTGCTAGGGAGAAAGTGTCCTCATCGCTGATCACCAGTCTGCAAACCCCATCTCAATCCGGAGCCAATTAGTCGAGATATGCAGAATCGAAATTTCCAAAATTTCAAAAATTCTCATTTTGCAGGTGAAAATTTTTAAAATCCGGAAAACTGCGACTTTTTTCTTCTTATCCAATCAAGCGACTTCGAAAACCTACATTTTCATATAAAACTCGAAAATATCTACCCTAGTTTTCGAGAGAAACGATGATGAATTTTTTGCATTTTTCATTTTCGAGTTTACTTTGAAACGCTCTGGTGACAAGGAAATGACTATAAGTGATACACTCAGTGTTTTTTCTGATAGTTCCGACCGGTTTAAAACCTCCATATCCAAAAAGGCCCATAGAGTCAGGCGATTTCCTTAGAGAATGCAAAATATAGCGTTTTTGGGGGGGTCTACCCCTTTGGATTTTTTCGGCCAAAATTTCGAAATTTTCGATTGCGATTTTTTGTGCTAGGGAGAAAGTGTCCTCATCGCTGATCACCAGTCTGCAAACCCCATCTCAATCCGGAGCCAATTAGTCGAGATATGCAGAATCGAAATTTCCAAAATTTCAAAAATTCTCATTTTGCAGGTGAAAATTTTTAAAATCCGGAAAACTGCGACTTTTTTCTTCTTATCCAATCAAGCGACTTCGAAAACCTACATTTTCATATAAAACTCGAAAATATCTACCCTAGTTTTCGAGAGAAACGATGATGAATTTTTTGCATTTTTCATTTTCGAGTTTACTTTGAAACGCTCTGGTGACAATGAAATGACTATAAGTGATACACTCAGTGTTTTTTCTGATAGTTCCCGACCGGTTTAAAACCTCCATATCCAAAAAGGCCCATAGAGTCAGGCGATTTCCTTAGAGAATGCAAAATATAGCGTTTTTGGGGGGTCTACCCCTTTGGATTTTTTCGGCCAAAATTTCGAAATTTTCGATTGCGATTTTTTGTGCTAGGGGGAAAGTGTCCTCATCGCTGATCACCAGTCTGCAAACCCCATCTCAATCCGGAGCCAATTAGTCGAGATATGCAGAATCGAAATTTCCAAAATTTCAAAAATTCTCATTTTGCAGGTGAAAATTTTTAAAATCCGGAAAACTGCGACTTTTTTCTTCTTATCCAATCAAGCGACTTCGAAAACCTACATTTTCATATAAAACTCGAAAATATCTACCCTAGTTTTCGAGAGAAACGATGATGAATTTTTTGCATTTTTCATTTTCGAGTTTACTTTGAAACGCTCTGGTGACAAGGAAATGACTATAAGTGATACACTCAGTGTTTTTTCTGATAGTTCCCAACCGGTTTAAAACCTCCATATCCAAAAAGGCCCATAGAGTCAGGCGATTTCCTTAGAGAATGCAAAATATAGCGTTTTTGGGGGGGTCTACCCCTTTGGATTTTTTCGGCCAAAATTTCGAAATTTTCGATTGCGATTTTTTGTGCTAGGGGGAAAGTGTCCTCATCGCTGATCACCAGTCTGCAAACCCCATCTCAATCCGGAGCCAATTAGTCGAGATATGCAGAATCGAAATTTCCAAAATTTCAAAAATTCTCATTTTGCAGGTGAAAATTTTTAAAATCCGGAAAACTGCGACTTTTTTCTTCTTATCCAATCAAGCGACTTCGAAAACCTACATTTTCATATAAAACTCGAAAATATCTACCCTAGTTTTCGAGAGAAACGATGATGAATTTTTTGCATTTTTCATTTTCGAGTTTACTTTGAAACGCTCTGGTGACAAGGAAATGACTATAAGTGATACACTCAGTGTTTTTTCTGATAGTTTCCGACCGGTTCTAAAACCTCCATATCCAAAAAGGCCCATAGAGTCAGGCGATTTCCTTAGAGAATGCAAAATATAGCGTTTTTGGGGGGGTCTACCCCTTTGGATTTTTTCGGCCAAAATTTCGAAATTTTCGATTGCGATTTTTTGTGCTAGGGAGAAAGTGTCCTCATCGCTGATCACCAGTCTGCAAACCCCATCTCAATCCGGAGCCAATTAGTCGAGATATGCAGAATCGAAATTTCCAAAATTTCAAAAATTCTCATTTTGCAGGTGAAAATTTTTAAAATCCGGAAAACTGCGACTTTTTTCTTCTTATCCAATCAAGCGACTTCGAAAACCTACATTTTCATATAAAACTCGAAAATATCTACCCTAGTTTTCGAGAGAAACGATGATGAATTTTTTGCATTTTTCATTTTCGAGTTTACTTTGAAACGCTCTGGTGACAATGAAATGACTATAAGTGATACACTCAGTGTTTTTTCTGATAGTTTCCGACCGGTTTAAAAACCTCCATATCCAAAAAGGCCCATAGAGTCAGGCGATTTCCTTAGAGAATGCAAAATATAGCGTTTTTGGGGGGGTCTACCCCTTTGGATTTTTTCGGCCAAAATTTCGAAATTTTCGATTGCGATTTTTTGTGCTAGGGGGAAAGTGTCCTCATCGCTGATCACCAGTCTGCAAACCCCATCTCAATCCGGAGCCAATTAGTCGAGATATGCAGAATCGAAATTTCCAAAATTTCAAAAATTCTCATTTTGCAGGTGAAAATTTTTAAAATCCGGAAAACTGCGACTTTTTTCTTCTTATCCAATCAAGCGACTTCGAAAACCTACATTTTCATATAAAACTCGAAAATATCTACCCTAGTTTTCGAGAGAAACGATGATGAATTTTTTGCATTTTTCATTTTCGAGTTTACTTTGAAACGCTCTGGTGACAAGGAAATGACTATAAGTGATACACTCAGTGTTTTTTCTGATAGTTCCGACCGGTTTAAAACCTCCATATCCAAAAAGGCCCATAGAGTCAGGCGATTTCCTTAGAGAATGCAAAATATAGCGTTTTTGGGGGGTCTACCCCTTTGGATTTTTTCGGCCAAAATTTCGAAATTTTCGATTGCGATTTTTTGTGCTAGGGGAAAGTGTCCTCATCGCTGATCACCAGTCTGCAAACCCCATCTCAATCCGGAGCCAATTAGTCGAGATATGCAGAATCGAAATTTCCAAAATTTCAAAAATTCTCATTTTGCAGGTGAAAATTTTTAAAATCCGGAAAACTGCGACTTTTTTCTTCTTATCCAATCAAGCGACTTCGAAAACCTACATTTTCATATAAAACTCGAAAATATCTACCCTAGTTTTCGAGAGAAACGATGATGAATTTTTTGCATTTTTCATTTTCGAGTTTACTTTGAAACGCTCTGGTGACAATGAAATGACTATAAGTGATACACTCAGTGTTTTTTCTGATAGTTCCCGACCGGTTTGAAACCTCCATATCCAAAAAGGCCCATAGAGTCAGGCGATTTCCTTAGAGAATGCAAAATATAGCGTTTTTGGGGGGGTCTACCCCTTTGGATTTTTTCGGCCAAAATTTCGAAATTTTCGATTGCGATTTTTTGTGCTAGGGAGAAAGTGTCCTCATCGCTGATCACCAGTCTGCAAACCCCATCTCAATCCGGAGCCAATTAGTCGAGATATGCAGAATCGAAATTTCCAAAATTTCAAAAATTCTCATTTTGCAGGTGAAAATTTTTAAAATCCGGAAAACTGCGACTTTTTTCTTCTTATCCAATCAAGCGACTTCGAAAACCTACATTTTCATATAAAACTCGAAAATATCTACCCTAGTTTTCGAGAGAAACGATGATGAATTTTTTGCATTTTTCATTTTCGAGTTTACTTTGAAACGCTCTGGTGACAATGAAATGACTATAAGTGATACACTCAGTGTTTTTTCTGATAGTTCCGACCGGTTTTAAACCTCCATATCCAAAAAGGCCCATAGAGTCAGGCGATTTCCTTAGAGAATGCAAAATATAGCGTTTTTGGGGGGGTCTACCCCTTTGGATTTTTTCGGCCAAAATTTCGAAATTTTCGATTGCGATTTTTTGTGCTAGGGAGAAAGTGTCCTCATCGCTGATCACCAGTCTGCAAACCCCATCTCAATCCGGAGCCAATTAGTCGAGATATGCAGAATCGAAATTTCCAAAATTTCAAAAATTCTCATTTTGCAGGTGAAAATTTTTAAAATCCGGAAAACTGCGACTTTTTTCTTCTTATCCAATCAAGCGACTTCGAAAACCTACATTTTCATATAAAACTCGAAAATATCTACCCTAGTTTTCGAGAGAAACGATGATGAATTTTTTGCATTTTTCATTTTCGAGTTTACTTTGAAACGCTCTGGTGACAATGAAATGACTATAAGTGATACACTCAGTGTTTTTTCTGATAGTTTCCGACCGGTTTAAAACCTCCATATCCAAAAAGGCCCATAGAGTCAGGCGATTTCCTTAGAGAATGCAAAATATAGCGTTTTTGGGGGGGTCTACCCCTTTGGATTTTTTCGGCCAAAATTTCGAAATTTTCGATTGCGATTTTTTGTGCTAGGGGGAAAGTGTCCTCATCGCTGATCACCAGTCTGCAAACCCCATCTCAATCCGGAGCCAATTAGTCGAGATATGCAGAATCGAAATTTCCAAAATTTCAAAAATTCTCATTTTGCAGGTGAAAATTTTTAAAATCCGGAAAACTGCGACTTTTTTCTTCTTATCCAATCAAGCGACTTCGAAAACCTACATTTTCATATAAAACTCGAAAATATCTACCCTAGTTTTCGAGAGAAACGATGATGAATTTTTTGCATTTTTCATTTTCGAGTTTACTTTGAAACGCTCTGGTGACAAGGAAATGACTATAAGTGATACACTCAGTGTTTTTTCTGATAGTTCCCGACCGGTTTTAAAACCTCCATATCCAAAAAGGCCCATAGAGTCAGGCGATTTCCTTAGAGAATGCAAAATATAGCGTTTTTGGGGGGGTCTACCCCTTTGGATTTTTTCGGCCAAAATTTCGAAATTTTCGATTGCGATTTTTTGTGCTAGGGAGAAAGTGTCCTCATCGCTGATCACCAGTCTGCAAACCCCATCTCAATCCGGAGCCAATTAGTCGAGATATGCAGAATCGAAATTTCCAAAATTTCAAAAATTCTCATTTTGCAGGTGAAAATTTTTAAAATCCGGAAAACTGCGACTTTTTTCTTCTTATCCAATCAAGCGACTTCGAAAACCTACATTTTCATATAAAACTCGAAAATATCTACCCTAGTTTTCGAGAGAAACGATGATGAATTTTTTGCATTTTTCATTTTCGAGTTTACTTTGAAACGCTCTGGTGACAATGAAATGACTATAAGTGATACACTCAGTGTTTTTTCTGATAGTTTCCGACCGGTTTAAAACCTCCATATCCAAAAAGGCCCATAGAGTCAGGCGATTTCCTTAGAGAATGCAAAATATAGCGTTTTTGGGGGGGTCTACCCCTTTGGATTTTTTCGGCCAAAATTTCGAAATTTTCGATTGCGATTTTTTGTGCTAGGGAGAAAGTGTCCTCATCGCTGATCACCAGTCTGCAAACCCCATCTCAATCCGGAGCCAATTAGTCGAGATATGCAGAATCGAAATTTCCAAAATTTCAAAAATTCTCATTTTGCAGGTGAAAATTTTTAAAATCCGGAAAACTGCGACTTTTTTCTTCTTATCCAATCAAGCGACTTCGAAAACCTACATTTTCATATAAAACTCGAAAATATCTACCCTAGTTTTCGAGAGAAACGATGATGAATTTTTTGCATTTTTCATTTTCGAGTTTACTTTGAAACGCTCTGGTGACAATGAAATGACTATAAGTGATACACTCAGTGTTTTTTCTGATAGTTTCCGACCGGTTTAAAACCTCCATATCCAAAAAGGCCCATAGAGTCAGGCGATTTCCTTAGAGAATGCAAAATATAGCGTTTTTGGGGGGGTCTACCCCTTTGGATTTTTTCGGCCAAAATTTCGAAATTTTCGATTGCGATTTTTTGTGCTAGGGGAAAGTGTCCTCATCGCTGATCACCAGTCTGCAAACCCCATCTCAATCCGGAGCCAATTAGTCGAGATATGCAGAATCGAAATTTCCAAAATTTCAAAAATTCTCATTTTGCAGGTGAAAATTTTTAAAATCCGGAAAACTGCGACTTTTTTCTTCTTATCCAATCAAGCGACTTCGAAAACCTACATTTTCATATAAAACTCGAAAATATCTACCCTAGTTTTCGAGAGAAACGATGATGAATTTTTTGCATTTTTCATTTTCGAGTTTACTTTGAAACGCTCTGGTGACAATGAAATGACTATAAGTGATACACTCAGTGTTTTTTCTGATAGTTTCCGACCGGTTTAAAACCTCCATATCCAAAAAGGCCCATAGAGTCAGGCGATTTCCTTAGAGAATGCAAAATATAGCGTTTTTGGGGGGGTCTACCCCTTTGGATTTTTTCGGCCAAAATTTCGAAATTTTCGATTGCGATTTTTTGTGCTAGGGAGAAAGTGTCCTCATCGCTGATCACCAGTCTGCAAACCCCATCTCAATCCGGAGCCAATTAGTCGAGATATGCAGAATCGAAATTTCCAAAATTTCAAAAATTCTCATTTTGCAGGTGAAAATTTTTAAAATCCGGAAAACTGCGACTTTTTTCTTCTTATCCAATCAAGCGACTTCGAAAACCTACATTTTCATATAAAACTCGAAAATATCTACCCTAGTTTTCGAGAGAAACGATGATGAATTTTTTGCATTTTTCATTTTCGAGTTTACTTTGAAACGCTCTGGTGACAATGAAATGACTATAAGTGATACACTCAGTGTTTTTTCTGATAGTTTCCGACCGGTTTTAAAACCTCCATATCCAAAAAGGCCCATAGAGTCAGGCGATTTCCTTAGAGAATGCAAAATATAGCGTTTTTGGGGGGGTCTACCCCTTTGGATTTTTTCGGCCAAAATTTCGAAATTTTCGATTGCGATTTTTTGTGCTAGGGAGAAAGTGTCCTCATCGCTGATCACCAGTCTGCAAACCCCATCTCAATCCGGAGCCAATTAGTCGAGATATGCAGAATCGAAATTTCCAAAATTTCAAAAATTCTCATTTTGCAGGTGAAAATTTTTAAAATCCGGAAAACTGCGACTTTTTTCTTCTTATCCAATCAAGCGACTTCGAAAACCTACATTTTCATATAAAACTCGAAAATATCTACCCTAGTTTTCGAGAGAAACGATGATGAATTTTTTGCATTTTTCATTTTCGAGTTTACTTTGAAACGCTCTGGTGACAATGAAATGACTATAAGTGATACACTCAGTGTTTTTTCTGATAGTTCCGACCGGTTCTAAAACCTCCATATCCAAAAAGGCCCATAGAGTCAGGCGATTTCCTTAGAGAATGCAAAATATAGCGTTTTTGGGGGGGTCTACCCCTTTGGATTTTTTCGGCCAAAATTTCGAAATTTTCGATTGCGATTTTTTGTGCTAGGGAGAAAGTGTCCTCATCGCTGATCACCAGTCTGCAAACCCCATCTCAATCCGGAGCCAATTAGTCGAGATATGCAGAATCGAAATTTCCAAAATTTCAAAAATTCTCATTTTGCAGGTGAAAATTTTTAAAATCCGGAAAACTGCGACTTTTTTCTTCTTATCCAATCAAGCGACTTCGAAAACCTACATTTTCATATAAAACTCGAAAATATCTACCCTAGTTTTCGAGAGAAACGATGATGAATTTTTTGCATTTTTCATTTTCGAGTTTACTTTGAAACGCTCTGGTGACAATGAAATGACTATAAGTGATACACTCAGTGTTTTTTCTGATAGTTTCCGACCGGTTCTAAAACCTCCATATCCAAAAAGGCCCATAGAGTCAGGCGATTTCCTTAGAGAATGCAAAATATAGCGTTTTTGGGGGGGTCTACCCCTTTGGATTTTTTCGGCCAAAATTTCGAAATTTTCGATTGCGATTTTTTGTGCTAGGGGGAAAGTGTCCTCATCGCTGATCACCAGTCTGCAAACCCCATCTCAATCCGGAGCCAATTAGTCGAGATATGCAGAATCGAAATTTCCAAAATTTCAAAAATTCTCATTTTGCAGGTGAAAATTTTTAAAATCCGGAAAACTGCGACTTTTTTCTTCTTATCCAATCAAGCGACTTCGAAAACCTACATTTTCATATAAAACTCGAGAATATCTACCCTAGTTTTCGAGAGAAACGATGATGAATTTTTTGCATTTTTCATTTTCGAGTTTACTTTGAAACGCTCTGGTGACAAGGAAATGACTATAAGTGATACACTCAGTGTTTTTTCTGATAGTTCCGACCGGTTTTAAAACCTCCATATCCAAAAAGGCCCATAGAGTCAGGCGATTTCCTTAGAGAATGCAAAATATAGCGTTTTTGGGGGGGTCTACCCCTTTGGATTTTTTCGGCCAAAATTTCGAAATTTTCGATTGCGATTTTTTGTGCTAGGGGGAAAGTGTCCTCATCGCTGATCACCAGTCTGCAAACCCCATCTCAATCCGGAGCCAATTAGTCGAGATATGCAGAATCGAAATTTCCAAAATTTCAAAAATTCTCATTTTGCAGGTGAAAATTTTTAAAATCCGGAAAACTGCGACTTTTTTCTTCTTATCCAATCAAGCGACTTCGAAAACCTACATTTTCATATAAAACTCGAAAATATCTACCCTAGTTTTCGAGAGAAACGATGATGAATTTTTTGCATTTTTCATTTTCGAGTTTACTTTGAAACGCTCTGGTGACAATGAAATGACTATAAGTGATACACTCAGTGTTTTTTCTGATAGTTTCCGACCGGTTTGAAACCTCCATATCCAAAAAGGCCCATAGAGTCAGGCGATTTCCTTAGAGAATGCAAAATATAGCGTTTTTGGGGGGGTCTACCCCTTTGGATTTTTTCGGCCAAAATTTCGAAATTTTCGATTGCGATTTTTTGTGCTAGGGAGAAAGTGTCCTCATCGCTGATCACCAGTCTGCAAACCCCATCTCAATCCGGAGCCAATTAGTCGAGATATGCAGAATCGAAATTTCCAAAATTTCAAAAATTCTCATTTTGCAGGTGAAAATTTTTAAAATCCGGAAAACTGCGACTTTTTTCTTCTTATCCAATCAAGCGACTTCGAAAACCTACATTTTCATATAAAACTCGAGAATATCTACCCTAGTTTTCGAGAGAAACGATGATGAATTTTTTGCATTTTTCATTTTCGAGTTTACTTTGAAACGCTCTGGTGACAATGAAATGACTATAAGTGATACACTCAGTGTTTTTTCTGATAGTTTCCGACCGGTTTAAAACCTCCATATCCAAAAAGGCCCATAGAGTCAGGCGATTTCCTTAGAGAATGCAAAATATAGCGTTTTTGGGGGGGTCTACCCCTTTGGATTTTTTCGGCCAAAATTTCGAAATTTTCGATTGCGATTTTTTGTGCTAGGGAGAAAGTGTCCTCATCGCTGATCACCAGTCTGCAAACCCCATCTCAATCCGGAGCCAATTAGTCGAGATATGCAGAATCGAAATTTCCAAAATTTCAAAAATTCTCATTTTGCAGGTGAAAATTTTTAAAATCCGGAAAACTGCGACTTTTTTCTTCTTATCCAATCAAGCGACTTCGAAAACCTACATTTTCATATAAAACTCGAAAATATCTACCCTAGTTTTCGAGAGAAACGATGATGAATTTTTTGCATTTTTCATTTTCGAGTTTACTTTGAAACGCTCTGGTGACAATGAAATGACTATAAGTGATACACTCAGTGTTTTTTCTGATAGTTTCCGACCGGTTCTAAAACCTCCATATCCAAAAAGGCCCATAGAGTCAGGCGATTTCCTTAGAGAATGCAAAATATAGCGTTTTTGGGGGGGTCTACCCCTTTGGATTTTTTCGGCCAAAATTTCGAAATTTTCGATTGCGATTTTTTGTGCTAGGGAGAAAGTGTCCTCATCGCTGATCACCAGTCTGCAAACCCCATCTCAATCCGGAGCCAATTAGTCGAGATATGCAGAATCGAAATTTCCAAAATTTCAAAAATTCTCATTTTGCAGGTGAAAATTTTTAAAATCCGGAAAACTGCGACTTTTTTCTTCTTATCCAATCAAGCGACTTCGAAAACCTACATTTTCATATAAAACTCGAGAATATCTACCCTAGTTTTCGAGAGAAACGATGATGAATTTTTTGCATTTTTCATTTTCGAGTTTACTTTGAAACGCTCTGGTGACAAGGAAATGACTATAAGTGATACACTCAGTGTTTTTTCTGATAGTTCGCAACCGGTTTAAAACCTCCATATCCAAAAAGGCCCATAGAGTCAGGCGATTTCCTTAGAGAATGCAAAATATAGCGTTTTTGGGGGGGTCTACCCCTTTGGATTTTTTCGGCCAAAATTTCGAAATTTTCGATTGCGATTTTTTGTGCTAGGGGGAAAGTGTCCTCATCGCTGATCACCAGTCTGCAAACCCCATCTCAATCCGGAGCCAATTAGTCGAGATATGCAGAATCGAAATTTCCAAAATTTCAAAAATTCTCATTTTGCAGGTGAAAATTTTTAAAATCCGGAAAACTGCGACTTTTTTCTTCTTATCCAATCAAGCGACTTCGAAAACCTACATTTTCATATAAAACTCGAGAATATCTACCCTAGTTTTCGAGAGAAACGATGATGAATTTTTTGCATTTTTCATTTTCGAGTTTACTTTGAAACGCTCTGGTGACAATGAAATGACTATAAGTGATACACTCAGTGTTTTTTCTGATAGTTTCCGACCGGTTCTAAAACCTCCATATCCAAAAAGGCCCATAGAGTCAGGCGATTTCCTTAGAGAATGCAAAATATAGCGTTTTTGGGGGGGTCTACCCCTTTGGATTTTTTCGGCCAAAATTTCGAAATTTTCGATTGCGATTTTTTGTGCTAGGGAGAAAGTGTCCTCATCGCTGATCACCAGTCTGCAAACCCCATCTCAATCCGGAGCCAATTAGTCGAGATATGCAGAATCGAAATTTCCAAAATTTCAAAAATTCTCATTTTGCAGGTGAAAATTTTTAAAATCCGGAAAACTGCGACTTTTTTCTTCTTATCCAATCGAGCGACTTCGAAAACCTACATTTTCATATAAAACTCGAGAATATCTACCCTAGTTTTCGAGAGAAACGATGATGAATTTTTTGCATTTTTCATTTTCGAGTTTACTTCGAAAAGCTCTGGTGACAATGAAATGACTATAAGTGATACACTCAGTGTTTTTTCTGATAGTTTCCGACCGGTTTTAAAACCTCCATATCCAAAAAGGCCCATAGAGTCAGGCGGTGAAAGTGGATAATATATGCATGCATAATTCTGATAAAAATAATGATCATTGAGAGCACCTTCAGTTGTAGAATAAATTTGAGATTTCCATAATGTGCGTTAATTTTTTTGCGCAGTGTAGTTCTACAGATATAAGGAATGTGGAGGTATTCAATCCCTTCGGATAAACGGTCAAGATCCACCAAGAATTTACGCGGGTTATTGCGTTTGCTTGTTTAATCTCGAAGTACGTGTACACACGTATTCGCAGCACAAATACACAGCCGTACAATTATTATTCCGCGATGAAAATGCCCTTTATCGACCTCGTTTGCATGCGTTCTCGGATTCTCGCCTTGTCCTGTGTCTTCGGTTCAGGGGATCCTAATTCCGTCGAATAAAAATAGTTCCGCCAACTTCGTAATTAAGCTCAGTCCCCGCGGAAGCTCCCTTTCGAATTTTTACGCGAATGCAATTCCCATTTTCAGCATACTTGTGTTTCCTTTCGACGGCGTGATTATTCCATTCGGGACGTTTCTCTAATGAGTAGACGCGTAAAATTCCGCCGGTGAAAAGATCAAAGATGGACGCCCCTGGAACGTCGGCGTTGAAAAAAATTTCCAATTAATTAAGGGTTTGTTATGGATCACTTCCAGGTAGAAGTGGCGTAGAACGAGCGCAAGAGCCATGATTTAGGTCTACTTTCGGTGATTGGATGGTGAATTTGCTTGGGAAAATGAAAAGTTGCTGAAGAACAATTTTGATGAAATCATATGCAGCGAAAAATCCAATTTTGTACTCTTCCTGGTACTTCTCGAAAATTTTCGTATTTCTGAGGACCTTCGGGAATAATTTATTCGAAGTTTCCCATTTTATGAAGTGGCGATTTTTTTCTAATTTGATAAATACGTAGGTGCTAACTGAGTGCATTTGTTTCAGAAGCACATCGTGCTTTGGAGCTTCTAGAGGATTACCACTCCAAGCTGATAAAACCTCAGGACAAGCAGCTTCGACTGGCCATAGAACGGGTGATCAGGATCTTCAAGTCCAGGTTGTTTCAAGCTCTCTTAGGTGAGTCAAACATGAATTTTTAAAAACACTCATATTTCAAATTGTTCATCAACTCCCCATTTTTCAGCGGGAGACGCGATGTTTTTGAAACTGATGACGAATTGATTTTCCTATCGAACTTGTTTGTTCGGGAACGGAGAAAAACAAAATGGGAATCGGAGTGTTTCCTCTCGTGTTTTCCATATCGGTGCCGTCGAATCGGGCGCTATTCTGTGGCAATATTAATCTTTAACATCTGGATTCGACGCGAAAGTTGAACAACGGTTTTTTATTGAAAAAAAAATGATTGATTCAAGGGAAAACTATTCCCGGTTGGAAATTGAGGTTTTCATTCGATTATATTTTTGATGGAAATGTCCATGCAGCGAATATTGAACGCAATCAATCCCCCCGTGGTTGTTTTATATTCATCTCGTGAAGTTTCTTCGATAATTCAACCAGGGGCTGTTAACCTTTATTAATTCTTAAGCAACATCAAGAGAAAGGAGCATATTCGAAAATTCATTAAAGAAATCAGTTTGCCGAATATGATATTTATTAATAAGTGAGATAACACAGATTTTGGTCGAGTATTCAAGTTGTTTCAACTAATTATCACTGCCATTTACGTGCATCTGATGTAATAAAGTGAAGTATGACCAGGACCATTTCAGAATCTGAGAAAACGTAACTCGAATTCATGTTATTTGGAAGAATTTTGTCTTAAGCTCACCAAGATGAAATTGGGCAGAGACATCAGGAAAAAGTTGCCCGCATACAAGCGATATGGCTTCTGTGACCTGATCATGAACCTGTTAACGTCCTTCTTGAATTGTAGAGAACCGTCTTCCCAACAACATTTATATAAGGCAGTCGTGAGAGCATCACTCTGTAAAAAAACCCTCTGAGCAGTTTTCACTACCTCTTCGCAATGAAAAAAGAAGAGACTTGATCGTTATAAAACTCACCTGAACCATGATACAGTTTCCATAAAAGCAGTATAAAAATATTTCAAGAAGGACACAAGCTTGATAGATAGCTATTGAGAAGAACTCTACAGTGAAAATAGGAGTCTGAAACCGGAATAATAAATAAGTGACAATTTGATAAGCAGATTTGCTGGCTGAGGAATTCCTCAAGAAATCCTTCATATGAGATAAGTAATTTTATCTCTTACCAATATAAACTGAAACAATGTGAGACCAGTAGCTCCTACTCCAAAGAAGAAAAGAAAAAAGAGGGGAACACTGAATATTGCATTCACTTCATCTGCAAATCTGGAAAATAAAAAAAAGAACCACACATTTATTGCCATATAACGAACTCTTGGAGAGATTACCTCAAAATACAGTTGTAATGTTGAATACACGTCACCAATCTCTTCAGCATTTCATCATTTACATCTTTCGTAAGGCCCTTTTCAAAATTTGCAACAGCAGTTTTCCTTATATTCACAATCTGATACCTGAGGATCTCCAACTGATTAGAAGCCACCATAAGCAACCCAGATATCAGCATGTCGGTGGCCACATCAGCCAAAGACATGAACAGGAGACACACGGTCTGGTACGTGAAATAATTTGGTATATTGGTGCTTCCGTGACTTCAAATGGATACCAAGCAGATAGAGGGAGTTTTCCAGACATCCCTGGATCGATGAAGGGAAAAAAGCACATGGTCAACGTAGCCACGATCCCCATCAAGTGAAACAGGATGGTCATTCTTTTCTGGAAACTGATGGCCTTTTGAAAAATCCTCCATTGTCCCGAGTCGTCTGGACAAAATTCGGGACGATTCCTGTGTATGATCCCGAGAATCTTCTCCTGGTTTTTCTGGATGGGAAAGAGTTTGATGAGCAGTATGACTTTGGCCAAGAAAACGAAGAGGATTTTCGTAGCTTTCTCGATGTCGCTCTCCATAAAGATCTTGTTGAACCCCGTCAGAAGATCTATAAAGCACAGCCCGACGGTCACGAAAACCGTATAACATTTGTACAGGACCTTCTGGTCCTTCCTCAAGTTCCGAGGTTCCAGGTATCCTAAAAACGTCATTATCTTCAAGTTGAAGTCCATATACTGCGCGACTTCGGATTTCTCCATGTTTCCCTGCTAAACGCAAGAGAAGAACTGTGCCTATTTGTCCTGATTGATGCACTGATATTATTGATCAAAGTTTGTTTCCAAACATCCAATTATATCGTTTAACGAGGCCTATAATTATTGTAGAATCCGAAATTTGTTAGTTTGCTTGAATAATTCAATTTGCATGGTGGAGAGATTCTGTTTTGAATCTGGAATTTCATTGATATATACAGGTGATCATTTTCATTGTACAATTGGATGTTCTATGTACTTTTTCCGAAAGATTTCCCATCGGAAACTTAGAGGATCCTATTCAGGATTCTGTGGAATTTTCGAATCAACAATGATCAATGACGTTTCTCGTTTTGGGATGAAACTTGCTGAAGGTACTTTCACTGAGAAAACTTATGATATTTTTTTTTGGCTGCTATATGTTGATGCTCTTCTTGGCAAACCATTTGGTGATTCAAATGGACCATTTCTCTTCTCGTCATCTAGAAACTGTCAGGAAGCAAGAGCGACCGGCCCAATTTTTTTCTTCGCTCAGTAACCTAGAACCTTTAGCGCTCCACGTAAGATCCGGTCCTCTAATCTTTGGCATTCAACCCAACAATGCAAATTTATCGACCGATTGGATTCCTCGGAGTAAGGATCTTATCGGACCACGTGAAAATCGGAATTTATGACTCATCATTATGCGCGCCTTTCACCTCTCTCTAATGTTCTGGTCATTTTGAACTGAATCTTATTATCGCGGGCAGAGGTGATCGTCGGAATCGATTGCGACACTTGCTAAAGGTCAGAGTTGAACTGATTGAAAGACCAATTTGACTATTACTTCTAAAAAAATTGCTCGTGAGGATTTTGGTCTTTTCAACTCTCTTTTGTAATTTTGTTTCATGATACTTATCGAAAATGACAGATCACAGAAGCATCATTGTCCATACATCTTAACACAATGGGTGCTCTCATTCATACCTTTAAAGCATTACACATAAACCTATAAGCGGATGCAAGATTTCACTTAGAGCATCTCTTTTGTAATGATTCCGAGAGCCAGTCGGAATATTCGCGTTAATTATTTTTTTGTGATCTTTATCCCTTTCGAATTATCGCATACGACTGCCCGAAACCTGTTTTTAGCGAGCGAACGAGTCATTGGAATTTCTTCGAAGAAAGCGAAAATATCTTCTTGTTTTTTATACAATATTAAAGATTATATTGCGAGACTCCGACCCGGTTCTTCCGCTATCATCTTTTGTGATTGCAATCAAGAGATGATATGGATTGGAACTCTCAGGCAGTGGTTCGAATTTCCTCTTGACTAGACCCTTAACTTCAAAGAAATTGTTCAAGATGAATCTCAGTCATGTTCATTTTTTTTCGTAGCTGATAAGAAAGTATTCTTGATGAGCTCGAATTTTCGAAGTGGACACTAATTAATTGAATGTGGCACTTGATTTTTCGTAAATTCCTGAAGATATAATCGAAAATACAATTTGTGGATGAGGAAAAAGATAACATGACTTAAAAAGATCAATATATTCATACTCTATATATTTTTTTTTTCATAATCCATGCTGCAATTTGTATTGAATGCACAAGTCAAGATGGGAGAAGTTTGATTTATTTGGAGAGAACAATCAATAGTTTTTTCTATACAAAATTTTTGAATGAGTAATATTCTTGTTACTTGATCTGAATCCAGATATCAGATAGAACTTAAATCTTTGAAGTTTTCCGTAGCTAACTCCACAAGCACAGATATTAATTTGTCCCCACTTGAATAAACCTCATTTCGAGAAGATGACATTTTCGTTCCACCTGTATAAGATTCTCTTCAGCATTTCCTTAATCATCATGCAGTTCTTCTTACTCAACCAATAATTTTAGAAATGCAAAAAATGTCATTCTGGTGGAACTTTTAAACATCGCCTTATGAATGAATCAGTTCCAATTGAGGATACTTACCATTAAATATACATTGCATCTCTTTCGAAGAACTACATATTATGAACAATTTCAGACATTCTCACGAAAGAGGAATATAACAGCAACAAATGTCTGAAGTTTGTTAGTATATTGAAGTAGTACTTCAGTTTTGAGATCGTGAAGAGTTGTAATCAGAAAAGAAGGTACAGGAGATTCCAATTCTTGGTATATGAATGAGAAACAAATATATTCATTTTGAATAATTTTATTGAAAAAATAAAAAACATAAAAACTATAGAGGACTAGATGATACGTTCGAAAATTTTAACTTATGCCTAATGGTGATGGTAGTGTCCACTTCCACTGTAGCTACCTGAGCTCAATTGAGACTGGGAAAGATGGTCGTTCAACCCACTGAGGCCGCTGTTAGAGTAGAGTCCGGAATTTCCTCCGGAAATACCGAGACAACTGAGTGTCCTCCTGACAAGGATGAGCCCAAGCTGTTGGAAATGCCCAGGGAGCTGCCAAGGCTGTTTCCGTAAGACAGGGAGTTTGCGTAGTTAGCATAGTTGCTGTTGGACAAGGAAGATCCAACATTGTTCACCTGGACGTGTTTGACAGCGACTGGTTCTTTCACGACGATTGGTTGAGGTACAGAGACTGGTACGTTAACCTGTTTCACGACTGGGTATGGCCTTGGCACGTCGACTGGTACTGGGTGAGGTACCCTGACGTAGATTGGAGTTCTGACAGCAACTGGTACAGGTCTTGGAACAGCTACTGGTACTGGCCTGGATACGTACACGTTAACTGGATGAGGAACTTCAACTGGAACTGGACGGTTAACAGCAACAGGCTGAGGAACACCGACTGGAACTGGGACAGGGTTGTTGGAATAAACTGGATAGGGTTGAGGAACTGAAACGGGAATCTGACGGATCTGTTGGGAGTAGGTGTTGGTGTTGGCGTTTCCAGAAACAAGACCCAAGTTGTTGAGACCTCCGTAAGAATATCCAAGACCCAAACCATTGCCAGCAGATAAGGCCAAACCGTTACCTCCAGCCAAAGACAAACCGCTGAGTCCTCCAAGACCGTAACTGCCTAAACCGCTCAAGCCTAATCCATTGAGGGAACCTAGGTTGTTCAAGGACAATCCATTCAATCCACCGTAGGAGTACGATCCCAAAGACGACAATCCGTGGAGCCCGCTCAAGGAGTTCAATCCAGAGGACACGGATACGATCTGAGGGCTGGAAGATATGTAGCTAGATCCCGAAGAGTATGATGGCGAGTGATGTACCGAGGTCAACAAGTTGGATCCAGAGTTGTAGATAGAGGAGGATGGGGCGTGAGATTGCTGAACTACAACGCTTGGGCTGCTCTGGGTGATGACGGTGGTTGACGGTTTGGGGTAGTCGTAGCCAGTGGCGTAGGAACTGCTGTGGAGCGGTGGACTAAGCCCAGCGACGTCCTCTTTAGCTACGCCGCAATTTGCCACGTTTGTGAGGGCCAATGCGGAAATCTGAAAATCGAATAATTGAGTGAAAAGACTGTTTTAAGAAAGGATAAGTGGACTTACCAGTAGAGCTATCATCTTGTTGCTCGGTGCTCGAAAGAGGAGAAAGATGAAATGATAATGATCCAAAAAAAGCTCGGACTTTTATACTAAACCACACCTGGGCAGCGATGATACATAATTCAAACTTTCTCGTTCGTCTGCGACATCTTGGGAGGAATATACCCGAATCGGCTGAAATATGTAACGATGATTTACATTTCTTGTTCAGTTTTCATATATGTGTAACGACGTTAGGTGGTCACCGTAGACTTTCTCGCTCGGCAGCGTTTCTATTATAATGCCATTAATTTGACCGTATCAATTGGAAGAGCCGATTTATTATTTTCTAAACGCCGGTTCACCGTTTGGCCAGAGGCTAAACTGTTAATATTAGTTGCACTACTGGTTAACACTTTAAAGAAGTTGTTACAGGCATGTTTACTATCATTACCGATGGTCAGTTTGAATTGACATCACACCTTGATTCGAAAATGAATCTTGTTGGCTGAGGAAATTCAACCAATTTAGATTTGAATTTTATTTAAGTCAACTTCAATTTTGAAAACACTGATCATAGAATATGAACTGTTTAACTAGGTTGCATAGGTTCTTTTCTTTCCTCCCACAATGTGCCATTTGATGAGTTATGAAAAAGTTGTTTTAGTTGTTTTGTGATCAATTTTATTTTGGATAAATAGTTTGGCTCCTAGCTTCCTGCGATTCCTGACCCACGACATAACAAACTCTCCCTAGCAACTTATTAACCCTAACGATAGTTGTACGAATTGGCTTTAATCCTCAGGATTGATTCGAAAATGGTCCAATTTATCAAATGGACGCGTGGTTTATTTACCCATTTCCTAGGCAATTGATAAACAAGTGGTATCCATGGGTATGCAATTGAACTAACTGGCTCTGATCGATCCCAACGAGGGAAAAGTATGAGCTTATTCGAATTATTGCAGTAAGGGGAAAGTACTTGATGGATAAATAAATCGTCCCTGTTTTCAAATAGGGTTCTCATTTTTATCATAAGTGTAAACTTAAACTGATGAAAATTATTTGTAGCCTAGCAATCCAGGAAGAAACCTCATACTCCAACAATCTATAAAAGGAATTTGAACTCTCGATATTCGAACTCGATTTTCACCAACCCATTTCTCCGCGTTTCCTACGGAATGGTGAAAAACACGTCAGGTCGTAACGTTGTTCGGTATGAATAATGCACATATTAATTAACAGAGGCATAAATTTGCGCCGGTCTCGCTGCAAAGAAGCCTCGGGAGAAGTCGCCAATTTACATAATTATTCAATTTGTCCGGATGCTCCTCGGTAGATAGATCTTAGACGACGTGTCACTTACGAGTATCGGATTTCCAATGGGGGCAATTAGACGTCGAGAAATCATCTCGGGAATTTTTCCGGGACCAAGTTCTCCCTGAGAGACGTACCAATCAACATAATATTCCATATCTGTTATGCAAAGCACTCAGATCTCGTATAATTCATTGCCGATATCGAATACGACATGTTTCATCAAAGACGGCTATTAAATACAATACGCTGATGTGTAGATCGTGTCGAAACGCTCTTCAATTAAACGAAGAGGTTTCAGTTAATTGCACAAGTTTCGCTCAATCTGGGAACTTTTTTGTGTACGTTATCTAATGCCATAAGGATTTTCATCCATTATCGCTTTTTATCTTCATCTCATATGTTCGAAATGAAGCCAGAGAAATCAGGTTAAAAATTTTAAAGATTCTTAATATTTTCATGCAATAAGACTTCATGGTTAGCCTCAAAGAGAAGTTTTCTCGTTTCAGTCGATAATAGAAGGGGAGCACTTTTAAAGAAAGAAAAAACTCATTGAAAGTGAAAGAATCCCTTTTTTATTTCATTCAATTAATTCCTAAAGCACGTGATCTAACATAATTTACAATTTTTTCTTGTCGTCGGTGGAGGTCTTCTTTTCCTCTGAAGCGGCCTTCTTCTCTGAGGTCTCCCTCTTGAAAGCGAACTTGGCGTCGACGATGCTTGGATAGTCGCCGTAGACGGTCTCGGAGGGAACTTCGTAAGAACCAACGAGCTGAGCAGGTTGGATCTGGTACGATCCGGTACCGAACTGGGTGGTACCGTAGTGGGATTCTGCGATCTGTTGAGCGGCCAAGGCGTTTGAGGCTTCCAAGTTGGCAGCATCGATTTGGTGACCTGGTGCGATGATGGTGGCTCCGTCAACTAGGTGTTGCTGGGTACCGTAAAGTCCACCGTATTGGTATTGCTGGGTACCGTAGAGACCTCCGTATTGGTATTGCTGTTGGGGTCCGTACACGCCGCTGTATTGGACGCCGTATGTTGGAGCTACAGCGTAGTCGACTTTGTGTACGTTGACGATTTCTGGTACCTTGACGACGACAGGGGTTGGTACGTGCACTGGGACTGGCTTGTTAACCTTGACTGGTACTGGGTGTGGTACCTGGACAGGTACTGGATGAGGCACCCTGATGTATACAGGCTTTTCGTAAGGAACCTTCACAGTTTTTTCAACTGGAACTGGGTACGGTTTCTCGACTGGAACTGGAACGTTTACTTGTACATGCACTGGAACAGGGCTTGGTACCTGGACTGGATAAGGCCTGTCGACTGGAACTGGAACATGCACGTTGTACGGAACTGGTACCGGCTTGGAAACTGGAACAGGGTAGGGCTGAGCGACTGGAACATGCTTGGTGACCTGGACCGGAACTCCGTAGGGTTGAGGAACTGCAACCTGCTTGGTGATGGTGTGAACGGTGTTGATGTGCTTGTGTTGGACGGTATCGACGTGATGTTGAGTATCAACGTTGGAGACGTGTCCTTGACTGCCAGCCAAAGCGTTTCCGTATCCTTGAACGTAAGAGGTGGTGATTGGAGCGTTGTACCCGGAGATCAAGGCGCCGTTGCCGAAACCGTAAACTCCAGAAAGGGGGCCGTAGTTGTTCAAGGCCGAGCTGTATCCGTAGTTGTTCAAAGCGGAGTTGTACCCGTAGTTGTTCAAGCCGAAGGTCTTGATCAACCCTGCGTTACCGGCAGCAGCTGAGAATCCGTTGGATGAGGCAGAGCTTCCTTGTTGAGAACCGAAGGAGCTGGCTCCGTTGAGGAGGGAGGATTGCTGTCCAGAGCCCAAGGTGGAAGCGCCGAAAGCGTTGGAAGCACCGGATCCCTTGGAGAAGCCGAAAGATCCAGAGTTGAGACCTCCCTGACTTCCGAAGGATGAGAAAGATCCAGATTGGTATCCGCTCTGGCTGCTTCCAAGGTTCAAAGATGATGGGGTGGAGCTTGAAGAGAAAGTGGTTTCTTTCAAGATGTCGTTGATGCTTTCGGTTGGTTGTTCAGCAGCCACCGCGGCGAAGATCAGAGCAAGGCACTGAAAAAAACATCATAATTTCACATCTGGAAAGTAGTTCAATGATAATAGTATGAAAAGACAGATTTTAACTTTAAAGAGGTCAACAAGAAATCATTGTTTTCTTTATATGAAGAAATGGTTCAAATGAAATTTTTGTCCGCAAATCTGGAGTATTTAAAGTTGCGATATACTTACAACTACTGCCCTCATTGTGGTTCGTTTTTGTTGGACTTCGGAAAACGAATGATTTCGAACGGATATAGAACAACCTTTTATATTTTTCGGATTCAGCAGGGTGAAGGACGGTCCATATAGAACAGGTCTTCGAGTTCGTCGGAATGTCAGCACATTTGAGCCGTCCAATTAATTCAGGAAGACCAAATATTTATTCAAATTTTTCGCCTTCGATAGTTTGAATATCGAATCTTCGTTATGGGATTCGCCAAATGTCGGTATGAGATGTCGCTACTTATTCGGGGCGTTGAATATTCATGATTTCGAGGTTTTGTGATCGAAAAATTATTAGGACGGGTATGGGGTGTCTGACCAAATGGAGAATTAATTTTATCCCTGAATTTGTCGAAACAAATGTAATCGATTTTTTTTTGGGATTGGATTCATGTGCGTTTTCTCGAGTTTCTTGGATGGAATGAAAAATATTTGAACTCGATTTGGAATTCAATGACATTTTCAAAAGGAAATATTCATACTTTTCGTGAGATGCATTCATCTTGATGCGTTATTCAGGGACAAATGAAATTCTTATTCTTCTCCAGTAATTATTTCTTATTTATAATTGTGGTTTTCCATGGGAATTCCATGTGAAATGAAATTCAATTAGTTTCCACTTCATGAAGTAGAACTCGAGAGCATGAGTACTACTTGAATAACAACCGTCTATTTATTCTGTATATTCATCGGAATTTCATGAATTCAATGATAGAAAAAAAAATCAATATTTTTGCGGAAAATTTTCACTATTTCTGGATGATTTGTTTCATCAAATTACTCGTAAAAAAGTGTATTAATATTTTAGAATTTTGAAGAAATATATTGAATCAAGTTTTATATCTTCTTTCGAAGTTGGGAGGAAATATAGTCCACTTTTCTCATAAAATATACGCTTCAAATATCATTTCCCAAATGTTAGAACAGAACCTAGAATCGGCAACTTTGCAAGGTGCTTATGTTTGTAATCTCCTAATATGCTAAGCTGCTCCGAACATATTTCAGTCACAGAATGACGAAGCCAACTATAAAATTATAATTTACTGTCTTCCACCTGGGGATATGAGATATAAAATAGAGTGTCTCAGTCTTCGGCGACTTTTCATTTCGATGATAGTTTAATTCCCTGGACCAAAAAAATATATTTGCATACTGCGGACTATCAGAATGTATTGGGAAGACTCAGATGAAGAATTCGTCAGTGAAATAGATATTTTTCCTGAAAATGATACTCAACGAATCTAATGAATTTTTTTTTGCAAATTCAAACCTTTCGGATCGCTTGGGCGTAAGAGAGCTATGAGAATCCCTGGGTTCTGTAAATGCAGGATCTGAAATTCTGCTTTCTCAAGAACGCTTATTTATTATTTATACGATTCTCCCGTGGCCCATGAAAATTTCACTGGATTTTCATTCCGGAGAACCGTAAATCGTTTCACTTGTCGATTTCCAAGTGACATTCCGAATGTCGTGGCACACGGAATGTAGGGTGATGTTTTACCCCTGACCTTTGGCATGTTAATACGTGTGGACGAGAAATTTCACAGGATCACGAGTCGCCACTGTTGATTCTCTCGAGACGACGTGAGCGTATTCGTTTTATTAGGTTATCACCTTTTGAATTATCTCGAACAAAACGTCGTAAGTTGTGTCATCATGCGAAAATTCACCTTTAAATGGTCTCTGGAACAGCCTATTATAAATTTTCACTAAAACTCGAAACTTTATCACCTAGAAGAGACGGCATTTTAGTACCTGAGCTTTCGGTGATTAACGAACTGTCGTGTGTTCACTTGTTTGATGATATCAATTATTTTAAGAGCTTTGGACCTTTTGCATGACCCGGAATTTCGGCATTTTGACCTAGCTCAGGATTTCTTTGAATATAGCCAATGCAGTACAAATACACTCTCTATTAAAATACCATTTATATGGGAGTTTTAATTCGAGTATCTCACGCAACTATAAAAATTTTGACTTTGCTATGTATCTACAATATTGTGTCTTGACCATTTTACTTACTGTAAAATTTTTCAGAAGGCTATGAGGCTAGAAGTCTGACATCTATATCCTTCATGATTTTTGAACTTTCGGTGCATTCTATTTTTCCATTTTCCTCAATGAATTCCTGTCCTTTTTTGCTAGACTCACTGTCACCAAATCCCTTCCTGAGACAGCAATACCTACCTCTTGAGGTGAAATCGAAGCAGTTGAAGCAAAAAGAGACAAAATGACGAGTGATGATGAAAAAGTTATAAAAAAGTCCAAGTCTATTTTCGCCGAATGCGCTCTTTCGAAATTAGAATATATTTGGCAGGTTCATTTCGAGAAATGAGGATCATAAATTGACTGCTCGAATTTCTTATGCAGTTTTTGATTGCGAGCCGATGTAGGTGTCATCTCAAAACCTTGATATTTCAGAACATCTCCCAAACGTTTGTCGTCTCCAAATAGATCATCTTATTATTCATTTATTCTACCCATTTCATCGATTTCGGACGAATCCTGTCCAATTATCGAAATGTCACGGATCCATTCCCCGGAATAAACATCTGAATGCATTCCCGAGTCGAGAAAGAATCTAAAGAGACATAAATATAAATCAAAGATTTGATGTTTCAATATCGAAGATTATGCAGATGATCTGATCGAGTGATATAATTCGATCAGTATTCTCACGAAAAATCGATTTAATGCTCCTGAAATAAAATTCATCCTTGCCTCGGGACATATCCGGTATCGTCGATCACTTATTTCACATTCATTTTCGATGATATTTCTCGAAAAATTATGGGAGGTAGAATACAAACAAATCAGTGAAAATAACCCATAGATGTCAAGATTTTGTCCATGATTTCAGCTGATGATATATTTCTGAATAAAATGGGACATAAAATTAAAAAGCTCCAAAAACAAATTAATGAATATTGTGGAAAATTTATTTCTGGGCATTAAACTTTTTTCATTTCCATTTTTTTCCTTAGCGAAAGTTGAGTCGAGACATTATAAAGGTATATAAGCGAAGTATTCCGATTGGTTTGATTATCGCAGTTATTCCCCCCATGTAAAAAAAGTTTTATTTTATCCCCTTTTCTTCGCGGTACGTTTATAGCGGCCGCTCGTAACTTTTTATTTATGGCTCCATAAAGTTTTTCTGCGAATTTTTAGCCGATATGACGGATATTAGCGATTTGAATACGAAATCGGGTCGAATGAATTTAGATCAATGCTCTCGTTATTCATTGTGTTGTTGAAGTAGGGGAGTTCACGAGGGCTCAGTCAATTTTTTCAGTACTTGATGTGGAATGAATTTTCTGCAGGTTTCCATGAGTTTATTAATTTTTTTTTATATTTTCGGCACTCTCATACAAAATTGAAATTAAAAAAATTTCTGCTAATGGGAAGCAAACAAGTGAACATGATGAGGTAATTGAATCACTCTTAATTTCAAAGTAGGCCCATCATTAATATGTACAAGTAGGCAAGACTCTCTTGTGAGTAAGGTTGTATTAAGCAAGCCTTCACTTCATCAATGCTTGTGAATAATTGTATTTTGTCATTTTCTTTCTTTCAACGGCAGGAATTATGTACTCTATTCAAATTATTGGAATATCTTTTCCGAAAATATTTCAGATCTGAAACCGGAGACGATTTAAATTTGATAAAGGATTGTGCAACTTCTTTGATTTTGAGTTATTTTCTATTGGTTCCCTTCATTCAATTATTTTTTTTTTTTGAGATAGATCGGTGCGTTTGAAAAGGTTGCACCGTTTCGGGTTATATTTTTACCCTCAATCGAATACCAATTTCGAGTTGAGTAAATAAAGAGCGTGGATTGTTGTTCGTCATAAATCTGAAACGGGCTTCACAATGTATTCAACCGCTCATTTGTTAACCCTCTGTTTATTTCACATCGGGAAATAAATCAAACCACCCCTGATATCATCGGGATACATGCATAACATCAGAATATGGCAAAACATAAATAATATCGAACTGGGATATCGTCTCTAGATGACTAACCATTTTGCTGATATGAAATGATTCATTTAGTTCAACAACAGAACCAGCAAGTTTACCATAAACATGGGTAGAGAAGAGAATGAAAAGTTTGAACATATTTAAACTTTACTGATTGTTGAGAAATAAGTTGCTATACTTCTTCAACAACCTCACTGATGTTTATTATCCAAGAGCAATAATTTTCTGTGGATTCTAGTTTGGGAATTGAGTCAGGTGAATGCAGACAAAGCGTAATATTCACAGTACTTTATTTTACAAAATTTATCACAAAATAATCCATAGCAAGCACCTTACTTCTTCTTCAAGTATTCAGAAGTGTAGGATTTCAATCCGTTGTATCCGGTGTAGGTGGTTGGAACGTAAGATTTCAAGCCGCTGTAGGTTCCGTATACGCTTGGGGCGTACGATTTCAATCCGGAGTATGTTCCATACACGCTGGGGGCGTATGATTTCAAGCCAGAGTATGCGCCGTATACGCTGGGAGCGTAAGACTTCAATCCAGAGTAGCCGTAGACGGTTGGGCCGTAGGTTTTCAAGCTGCTGTATCCACCGTATACGCTTGGCACGTATGACTTGAGGAGACCGTATTTGTTGTCGTAGCTGCTACGCAGGTAGTTCAAGGGTTGGGCGTATTTGCCTTGGATGTAGCTACCTGGGTAATATGCCTGGGAGTCCAACACAGCGTGAGAGTATGGACCGGCGTATATGCTTCCAGAAGTGTATGTGGTTGGGTGCACAGAGTGGACAGAGTGGACAGCGTTCAAGCCATTGCTGTAAAGACCAGTGCTGTACAAACCGAGGTTGCCCAATCCAGTGGTGTAGGTGGTAGGGTGGATGGCAGAGTAGGTGGCTGGTTGCACTGAGGTGAAGGTTTTGATGGCTGGTTGAACGTAGGCGGTAGATTTGGTCACGTGGTATTGAGGTTCCTGAAAGAATCACACGAGGTTGGTTGATGTTTTCTATGTACAATAGGTCAACTTACCTTGACGACGACTGGGTGAGGTACGTTGACAGCGACAGGTTGGGGTACTTCAACTGGGTATGGGGCTGGGACTGGCACGTTGTACTGTACAGGGTACTTGACGTAGACTGGTTTCTCGACAGGTACTGGGACGGTCCTGGTCACGGTAACTGGGTAAGGTCTTGGGATCTCGACTGGTACTCTGACTGGTACTTCTACGCGAACAGGTTGGGCAACCTTGACTGGAACAGGCCTTGGCACATCGACTGGCACCTCAACCTTCACAGGTACTGGTACTGGTTTTGGCACGTCGACGGGGTAAGGCTGGGGGATGTTCACAGGCTTGGTAACCTCGACTGGGTATGGGTGTGGTACTGGTACTGGCACCTGCTGGGTGATGGTCCTGACCTGAACGTTCTGGGTGGATCCTCCCTCTTTGATAGGACCGTGGAACACCTGCGGGGTTCCGTAGTTGGTTCCGTAGTTGGTACCGTAGGAGGATCCAAGAGCGGCTGAAGCTACGTTGGAGTAGGCAGAAGGGATGCCGTAGCTACCTCCGACAAGGTTCAAACCGTTGATTCCTGCCAAACCGGCGTAGCTGGAGGCGAGCCCAGACAAACCGGCGTAGTTGGCAGAGGAACCGTAGCCGGAGTAGAAGGCTGGGGATCCGTAGCCGTAGACGTTGGAGTAGGCGAGGTTTGGAGAGTATCCGCTGTAGATGCGTTGGAGGTTGGAGTATTCGAGACTGTGAGGGATGGAGGAGTAGGAAAGTTTCGATTCGATACCGTTGGGCAAGAAGGGTGCGTACCTCTTGTACTTGCCACTTTGTTTCTGTTCGTTCTCGGCGGCAGCGAGAGCCAAACAAAGGGCAATAGTGATACACTGAAAAAAAATTAGAGATTATTGATAGAATACAAGATTGAATGTGTAAAAATTGCGAGTTTACTTACCGCGAATACCTTCATGTCGATGCTTGTCATACGAAAGGTACGAATCGAATGATTTCAACAGAAAAGACCGACCTTTTTATATTGTCTTCCAAAATCGAGCCGGCTCTTGTCGAAGGACGATTTTAGAATTCTCGTCGGCCGGCGAAGATTCGAACTTTGTGGTTACAGGTTCGTCGTTAATTTTATTATAAGTTATGCAGCCTTGACGACAGGTCCATCTTCAGATTTTAATATGTCAGAGTTTGTCGATAGGCGGGATCCTGGACCATTTTTCTCATTTGTGTATTTTTTATGCGGTATGGAAATTCGAGAGACTGATCTATAAAACATTCGGCGACGGACGATGACTTCGATTATGGAGATTTTTTCTGTATTTTTCCGAAGGCGGTTTGATCTTTCATGACTGAGGAGTCTGTTTGGTCTTATGATTTCACAGGTTGCAATTTGGGGGAAAAGTATTTCATATTTTTTGGATATTAACAAAATTGAGTAAAATACAAAAGTATTTTATTGATATTCCTCTGGATCATTTCATGAGCTGAATTTTTTCAGCCATAAATCAACAACCTATTGCTTCTGCTTCATCAATTCCATGAAGAATCTCTAGCGAAAGTACCCAAACACAATTCTACTCCAATATTTCAATCCCACTCCGTTGCATTCTTCATTTTTGTCGCTTCATGTTAATGGATTTTTTCGTTTCCAATAAAATCCTTCCTTTCAGAGCATTTAACTGCTCATTTCGCAGTCTGCTAATTGGACCGTCCACGAAATCGAGCAAATACGTTTGGCAATACGAAGGATTCCACTCGTAACATATTTACACGAAACTAGTAGCAGTTGAGTTAGAACAATAAGCTACTTTGTAGGATAGGGAATTACCTATTTCGGGTATGAATGAGTTTCTGCTTTCATAATACTTTCATTTGTTTCTCATTTGTAAACGTCAGTTTCCAAAAACACAATATTATTCAAGAAAGTTTATTTTATCACTAACTTGTGAAACTGACAGTTAACTTGCAAGATTTTTACAAGTTAGTAGTACTATTTACATTAGAAAATTTTGATTTATCGTCATATATGTTGAAAATCATGGTACAATTGTCATCAGGAGTCTGTGAAAGAAATTGTTCAGCCTCTTCTTTACTTAATACTTTGACCTTTTTTGGCGTATAACGCTCAATTTTTCGTTTCACTATCACCTTTTGAAATATGCAAATGACAACTAAACGTCGTATTTTTCAATAAATATTTTAAGGAAAACAAACCTGCGAACAGGAGCATTTTCTTTCATTTCCAAGCAGCTTTTCATCATAGACCATTTTGCCCATAAAGTATTAGGGCTGAATCTAGCTGATAGTTGATTCAAGTAGACCAACAAAACATCTTCAGTTACCCCAATCACACTATTTTTGTTTTGCCACTTTTTGAAGTCGTCGTATTCTCGCTAGTACCTTGAAGCTGATTTTGCAAGTAATAAACTTGATGCTACACTGTTGGCTGCCTCATTGATTTTTTTTGATACATTCATTTTCGCTTTCGCCGAAAAAAATGTAAAGAAAAATAAACAGACAGGTTCACGGCAACGCTTCCATAGCTTACGACATTTGCGACAAATTATTGAAATTTATTTGGAATTTATCTAACCTTTTTTACAAATGAGAAACAAATAAAATATAAGGCAATACAAGCAAGGTAACGGGTTTTACTGGCTCAAGGAGGTAACTGACTCGCCTGCGGCTCGTCAGTTATATCCTCCATTCGCCAGAGTAAAAACCCTCTTACCTTGCAAGTAATATCATATACTATTGAAGTACTTTTTCACACTTCTTGTTTTTCTGCGAAAAAAATCTCTTTTTTATGTCGAACTATCATATTTCTTCTCGAGAAACAACAATTTTTTAGGTCTTAAGGCAACATATCTATGGGGAAAATCAAACAACTTTATTATTATATAACTTTAATGGTGTCCTTGTTCATTGAACAAAAGGCCCAACGGACCAAAGGAGAAGTGTTGTTACGAGAGAATTCTCAGCAACCTATCTTCGTTCTCATCCTGTGGACCGATCACGAAGGTGGATTCACCTTGTTTCGCCCGTTAATCCGATTCCATCGGGAGGAAAACGTCGGGACCGTGGCCTCTCCCCGTTTTCCACGATTCTACGTGCGCCCGTTTTCCGGACACATTGAACGATGCGGGAATTAACGGAATCTTCCCGAACGAAGTGGCCTGGATCGCGAAATTGAATTCCCGTCAAATCGACGCTTTTTCATCCCGCTAGGAACGGTTGGTTCTTAGCGCCAAGGCCGGGAACATCCTGGTGTCCTCTGGGAGTTATTTTCTCGTAATATTAATCGAAACAACTCCGGGCGTCGATAAAAATAAATCAGAGGAGTTCCATTTGGGCGGCCATGGGCGTAGGCGGGTTTTCCAGGAGGAAAAAACTAAATTAGGACAGGATAAAGAAGAAAAATACATTCTGACGATTTCGAAGGAACCTATTTCAGATATTGTAATCTCTTGGTAACTCACTCAACTTCACAATCAGGCTGAATCTAATACTGAATGGATTCCTCAAGGTTCTGACAGTGGATCGAGAATTTTCTTTATGAAGGCGTTAATGAACTGATTCTCCAGATTTTCTTCAACCATTTTTGGAAATTTCAATTCTCGTTCTATCATCAGTTAGCTTTTATCAATCAAAGAAAAATTCCAAGCTCTTATTTCTTTCCTGAGTTAGAATATCATTGTTTGGAAGGAAAGAATTGGAAGAATAATTCCTAAATAAAGTGGCTCTCTTGGGGAGGAGAAAAAAAATAATCCAAATCCCCTGGCCCCAATCAAGTCTACGCCTTTTCCCTCTCTCCGGGATGCGCGTATAAATTGCTTATCTTCGGTTGTTTAATTGCCTTACACCGGCCGACTCTCGATTTCATAGCCTCCCGAGCTCGAAACTAATGAATAAGATAATACGTGAATTAATTATTGCAATATTTATCGCAGGGAATAGCCGATAAAATATGACTGTTTAATATCGAGATCCGAATTGGTTATTCATCAGAATGGTTCTGGCCAAACTGGAAATTTCTATATTAAAATCTTCGCATCTATTATTTGCATCACAAAAACTAATGTTTTTTCTTTTTTTTTCAGGTACGTACATGTCGTTTGATCCAAACTCAGGTAAATTCTTACTATTTAGTAACAAAATTTATGTCTCCTATCTATTGATTTTTATGAGTCGAAATGGGTCGATTGCGCAATGTTGTCCTGAATTGAATTGAATGAGAGAAACCCACGAAGGTATTTATAATTCCTTCGTTGGATGCATCGTGCGGGAGAATATCCATACGTTGGATTGTATTGTTCGGCTCCTTACCGAGAGTGGGTATATAAATGCAGCTATCTCGGAGAAATCCTCCCATTGATGAATCTGTCACAGTTTCCGATAGAACTTTTCGATATCTCACGCGAGTTCAGTCTGATACCGTCGAAATGCATTCGTACGTATGTTTGGTTTCCAAAAGCTGTAAAAAAAGTTTTCTGACAAATTTTGTTGGGAAAAAAAATAAAGTCATGTAGACAACTGAAAAGGGTTATTTCATCGATTGAAGTTGAAACTAGCATCCTACTTAAATCTACATCGAAAGGGCGTATTCACTCAGAATAATACGATTCGCCAATTTCTCCTAAGGCTCTCCATACGCGGCAGGAAAAATCGTACAACACGTGGGTGGAAAACCTTTAGCTTTCGGAACAAATTCATCCCTTTTCTTCTCGAAACAAAATGCAACAAATTGACGCCGTGAAAAGAAACAAAAGGATCCTTCTCGGTCTCGGAGGAAAAGATCGTCGGACAAGAGAATGCCACCTAGAGGATTCCGCGGGCGTCAGCAGGAGGAAATTCAATCCCCAGTCGGGCGCGGAAATTTCACACTGCACTCGTGTGGCAACCTCCGAGACCGTGTAGTTTAATTAACGCCCTGTAGGGAGCTCATTTCTCACAGGAAGAATTAACTCGGGGGCGTAATGAATTTTTGCCCCTCTTGAAGAAAGTGGTAGCAGGGCGTTTTTGATTCAGTTTGGGTGATCTAGAGGTGCTAAAAGATAACAATTCATCATCAGATTTATTCATGAAAAAACCATATATCATTTTAATAAATGAAAAAATTGAAAACACTTGTAAGATTCGATGGCGCAATTTTTTCATTAATCAGCTCAAATAGAAAAATATGAAAACTGAATCCTCAATGGTTCCAGCAAATTTAACTCAAGAGTTCAAATTGCTTTCATCCTGCTGATTCTCAAAATAGGAATTGAATAATTTCAAGTCGAGAAAATGATTCTTCCATATTAAAACATAGTAGATATCATTATCCTACGTTTATTTCTTAAGAGATCAACAATGAACTACATATTTTAAATTCGTTATGAGAAAACCCAGAAATCCAGTTATGTTTTTTTTCTATTCTGAAGAACAGCCAGTAGAGAATATGTTGTTTTCATAATCTGAAAAAAAAAGTTATTACAATAATCGAGGAACAATAGTAATATTTTCAGAAGTGTTTCGAGAATTTTTGATCTAGTCGGAGATACAAAACGGCTCATCCATGAAATAGGGATTGAAATAACGATATTGAAGCAAAGTTTCCTTAAAGAAACTCGAACCCAAATTATTCTTCGGTTATATCTCTCCCTCATCAATCGAACAATGAATAATTCCACGTGGCTTATCCCCGGCCTACAGAAACTTGATCCAATCACGAAATTTTAATAAGTTAGTCAACTCTGCACAAACTAATTACCAATTAATTATCATCGTACCGAGACGAAGGTTCCGATGGAGAGCGGAAGTAGGTTTCCCGCCTTGAAGAGTAGCGGCTTCTTTGCCCTCTCCATCAGCATCACCAGCATCCTCTTGGATTCCCCGTCAAAGGTGTACCAGTCGCTCATGTAAATGGCGCTCCCAATGGAGCCGCTCTTAAAGAAAATTATCAGTCACATTATGAGTTGGTTCTTAAGTTTCGAGATAAATAAATCAAAATGAATATTTTTATGAGTCCTCATCGACTTTACAACATCGATGTTGTTCTAAGTATCTTAATTCCAAACTGACCTCGTAATTGAGCTCATTTCCATAATGACAGAACATGTAAATCTGGGATACGATCGTGACGGAAAAAGAGACCAGGAAAAAGAAGTACATGCTGAAGGGATCGATCTGGAAATGAAAAAAAATTATAGATACCTAATTTCATAATATATATATATATATATATATATATATATATATATATATACTCTTATGAAAAAGAGAGCTAAAATAATACAATAAATGTTGAAACAAAAAGTACCTAAGCTAAAGTAAAAAAAGAACGGGGTATCATAACATTCTTTGTATGATACTATAGAATCATACGATACTATCATCACTAGTATACTATACGATACTATACAGCCAGGGGAAAAAACCTCAGCTGAAAAAACCTGTCTCCCCGTAAAAAAAACGATATAAAATATTAAATATCAGGAAAATCTTGAAAGACATCGGTGTGATCATCTTCATGTTATCCGTCGATGGGCTCGGATAAACAGATTCTTCCCGAAACGACTCGCAATTCTTAATCTGAAATGAAAAAAGACAAAAGCAGAAAAGAAACTGATTATTCAGAATAAATCAAATGCATTTTAGAAATGCATTTGCTACTTTAAAAAACATCAATATTCAGATTTCTTGGCCACATAATGTTCGGAGGTTTATAAATATTTATGACAGAGATGTCACAAAATTTGAAAGAAATGAAAAAAAGTCCATCAATTTCCCCTTTCCGAATCTGTTGAAAATTACGAACTGATAATTTTTTAACATAACAAGCTGAACTTGTAAAAAATCAATTAATACATAACTTTCAACTGTCCTCTTTCACGAGGATTTTTTTCTGTTGTCGTGTGAGTTTCTTGCAGAAGAATCACTTCGATATTATGTTCATCAGTTAATTTGGACACGTAATCACACTTGTCCTTCGAATTCCTTCGATATTCAAATTCAAAATCCACAAATTCTTGCTCTCTGGTCGTGAGGGTTTTTCAAACCGGATACGACCTTCCAGGTGATGATTTTTCGGCACTTCAGATGTTTGAAGACCGCTACGGGACCCCAATGAAAGGAAATAATCACCTCCCATAGATAAACCAAACATTTTATAACACAAGAAATCAGAATATTTTTCAGGACCAAAAACTACGACATATTTTATATAAAATAAAGAACGCTTACGTAAATCATCCGGAAGCAGGTCAAACAAATCACGATGGTGCTAACGGAGAGTTGTATGAAAGGAACTGCTGTAAAGGTGTCTTCTAATTCCTTTACAAAACTGAAAAAAATTAAGTGAAAAAAATTCAGACGTATATTCAGAAAATTATGGTAGAATATTCCATTTGGATATCGCGTGCCTCAGTCAGAATTCATATTCTACATGAATAAACACCTGCGATTTATTATTTCACCTTATAATGCTATCGTAGTGGTCCAGGTTTCTCCGCATCTCTCTCGACACGAGAAAATTTCGTCTTTTCCTTCTCTCCTCTTCGTCCCCGATGTGCCAGACTTCGGCATCCGCCCTCAGGCCTACGTTCGCCAGTTTATCTTTCAGGATTTTTATCTGCCCGGAGGCATGATAGATCAACCCGGATATCAGGCAATCTATGGAAGAATTAGATGTTGCCCCGTAGAGAACACCTGAAAAAAATGACAGGACGACCGTAAATCCTATTTTGTCGGTCTGGTCGAACGGGGAGTTTAATAGGGGTTATTGTTTCTGAGTTAGAAGGGTAATATCTCGAGATTTAGGCAATAATTCCGAGCCAGAATAAAAACTAAAAGCTTCTTTCTGTTTTTTTCGTATTATTCCTGAGCAACAATGCATAGGGTCGTGATGAAATCTATTCCATTACTGTCGTTTTTCCACAGCCAAGGGATGAATGGGGGCCATTCAGTCGGTTTTCAGGGTTCCGTATTCGAAAGTTCAGACCGGAATTCTATTGTTAGGTCGGCCTGACAAAGGCTGATATGACTAGCGAAGTTTGAATTCGCTCGTGACATGTGGACTTCCATTTCGAAAGTGATCCTATTTTCATTCAGGAATTCGTAGGTTTTCGAATTATCATGGCAAAATTGTTTAGAAGGACATTTGGTTAGGAAGAATTTTCATGAGAGGGGACTCAAAAATTCAATTGTCAAGGTATTACCGAAATTTTTAACTAGTTAGGTGTTAAAATACCTCTGAAATAGAAGAAAATTAATGATCGAAACACCATAAAACTGCAATTGTATTATAAATTTTTTTTATATCTGAGTGAAAATCTTGGCTGGCAGGCAACAAAATGAAATAAAATGCGAAAGATGTTCTCTACAAAGATGTGGATGGAGACATAAATTCCCCGAGATCTGGCGTTAAAACACTTACTGAGAGAAATGTAGAGATAAATGACGTAATACACGTAGGTTCCGGTTGTCAGGTCGAACGGCAGATATATTTCGAAAGGCAATATCTGCTCTTTCGCATAAAAGGGTTTTGTCGCCCAGAGGAGCCATGAAACCGACGAGGAATAAATGAAAAATGCCGAGAGTTTCTTGCACTCTCTGGCGCAGCTATCCACGATGGCTTCGTGTTCCTTTAACTCCGGCTGAAAAACTTCCTCTTGCAATATTTTCAGTAGACGGTTGACTTTCTCTTTTCTGTACAGGAACGGAAACACCTTTATGGTTAATATCAGCATTTGGGGTAGCAGATACAGGGTGTCGAAAAGGCGATCCATGTTCAAACTTTCGTCTTGAGTTGGCACAATCGCTCCGAGAATGGAAAATATCCAAGCAAAAGTTACGTAGAGAATATTGCCGTATACTCTATACCAAAAATTTTCTGATATTTCTCTTGGATCGTACCCATTCCATTTTATCAACTTCAAATTCAAAACGAAGGATTTTTCCGTTGTTTTTTCCATGACCGAACTCGCGTGAGTGAAGAAATCATCATAGGGAGCAGTTATTTATGGGTTTCGCCAAAAATGATTACAGTTGGAAATTACATGTGTTTAGGGAAAATAGAGAAAAACAGAATAAAAATTTGCGTCATTATCCTATTATATCTGATCAAAAGTTCCCAAGTAAGCAAAGTTTGGAAATGTTTCTCTCTGTAATTTGATTTCGGCGAATACTTTCCCATAAACAGGAAATTATCAGCAAATTATATGCTTCTTTTGTTCTAACCCAAAATCATTTCCAGAGTCACAGTTAAAGTAATGTTATTTTGATGATGTTACCCTCAGGTTAGATAGTTTTTGGTATAAAAAAAAGATTTTTTCAATTCACGAACTCGCTCCGAAACGAAAATTTTATACTTTATACAATTTCCAATTGTAATTCAGAAATCGTCAATTGACATTCAGAAAACATCACTTGTATTTCAAATTCGTCAATTGAATTTCAGAAAATATCAAATGAATTTCAATTGATTGAAATACATTTGATGTTTTCTGAAATTTAATTGACTTATCTGAAATTCAATTGACGCTTTCTGAAATTAAAGTGACTAATCTGAAATACACTTGATAATTTTTGAATTACACTTGGAAATGGTGAAGTTCTTTTCTTTTCGAATTATTCGTGATTAGAGTAAAGGTAAAGTCAACAAAATTATGACAATTTTCTTCGTAAAAAAAAAAACGCTCGAAAAAACGATCCTTAGACATCTTTATTGAGTAGCATGAAGCTTTAAGCAACCTGTGCAGCTTCCTGCTTTGGGGTGCATTCGCTATTCCCCACGAGAGGGCGCTAAAACAGAACTCTATCCCCGACATCTTTGGTAGAAATGTCAGCGAGGTGTAAAACCTAACCTAAAAATATTGTTGTTATTTATTATTGCTGTGTCTGACTTCAGTTGAGAATTACGGCTTGAAAAAAGCGTGTAGCGAAAATTAAATGACTCTGGAAAGTTATTCAGTGATCAATTCCAGTTGAATTGTGAAAAATACCGTATCAGTTACAATGAATTTCTTACCCCTGAGCAATTACCTGCAAATCATTGAGAGGGCTTGGAACAATCGAGATGGAGAAAAGGTGTCCACGTTCATATCAATGAGGCACGAACATACCCAGTATCCCAACTATCAACTAGAAAACGCCGTGGCACTAGTTCAGCGATTTTTACCCAGTCCCATTGATGAATTGATAGTGTACCACTTGAGATGCTGTTACTATTTCAACAGGGAGTCGTTCATGGAGGCTTACGAGACCCAAAGGGCATTGACACAGAGCTTGACGAAAGTATTACAGATGCAGAAGGAGGAGAACTGGTCCCTTCCGATCATGTACACGATATGCTCAGATCTAAGGCTGCTGGCTCAGCTCGCTGAGAAAACGAGGACAGGACCCAACGACAAACCAGGAGAAATATTAGAGAACGCAGCAGAGGTTTTGATGGGATGTTTCAGAGTTTGCGCAGCCGATAACAGATCTTCTGAAAAAGACACTAAACGTATAGGAATGATGGCATTAGTTAATCAGTTGTTTAAAGTGTACTTCAGGATAAACAAGTTACATTTATGTAAACCTTTGATAAGAGCAATTTCTTCGTCACCGTTCCTTAGAAAGTTCTCCATCAGCCAAATGGTGACTTATAGGTATTTTATAGGTCGCAAATGCATGTTCGATAGTGATTATGCAACTGCCGATATGCATCTGACATACGCATTCGAGAATTGCCATAAAGACAGTGTAAGGAACAAGAGACTTATACTATTGTATCTAGTACCCGTTAAAATACTTCTCGGTTATACCCGAGTAGGTATATATTAGAAAAATACGACCTAGTGCAGTTTTGGAATCTGGTTCAAGCGGTTTGCCAGGGCAACCTGAGAGAATTCGACGAGATGCTAGAAGCTCACGAGGCCTTCTTCATCCAGTGCGGCATCTACCTGATCATTGCGAAACTGAAGATCGTGGCCTATCGGAACCTCTTCAAAAAAGTTTACACGATCCTGCAGACCCATCAGATACCGGTGGAATCTTTGCAGACTGCGTTGGTGTTTTTGGGACAGACTGACGTGGATTTGGACGAGACGGAATGCATCGTTGCGAATCTCATTTACGAGGGGAAGATCAAAGGGTACATCTCACATCAGCACAGGAAGGTTGTTGTCAGCAAACAGAACCCTTTCCCGGCTTTGAAAAGCATACAATAGACTTTTGTTTCGACGATGAGGATATCGAGAAGTACAGAGGAATTTCAGGCTGTCACTAGAAGCCAAAATGTTGAGTGAAATATCTGAAAAGTCTGCTATTATTCTGTACTGGTTTTTGAAAAATGTAAAAATTTTTGTATATTTAATAAAGCGTATCAGTTCAAGGCATTTTTTTTAATTCTCCTTCAGATAATATCACCCCTCTAAGTTATTCAGGTTAAAGTGGGTTTTCTTTTTGAAGAAACCTTCAAATTTTTGTTATTGTATGTAGAATTCTGCATGAGAATTCGAAGGTATCTTTATTGATTATTTTAATGTAATGATGGCGCCCTCTACATTCGAGTAGTTCAACTGGTTGGAATTGAGATAGTAGCTTTCTGTTCGGTTGGATAGTTTCTGCATCTTGCTACAGATGGCTCTCTCTGCGCAAAGATTACAGCAACGCAAGAAGAAATCTTCAATCTTGAATAAATTACAGTGTCTAATTTGAACAAGTTAATCAATAACACAAATTGCTTTTTATCTTACTAATGAATCGTGCAAGCAGTTCCTGAATTAGTCAGGATATTTAGATATTTTTGTGTTACAAGTATATTGATCTAGGCCATATTTCAAAACCCCCTTCCATCTTTTTGTAGAAGGGTTAATGTGCAAATATCATAAACATAACAATATGAGTGCCCTTTCATCAATAGATTTTTAGAATGCCTTCTTCAGCAGCTTTTAATGATACGTTGTATGGGAAATCAACTACTCAATGTCATACCTTTCAATGATATTTAACTTTGCCGTTGTATCATAAACACAAATACAAACAAGTAGCAATTTTTTTTTATAGAAAAAAGGTAACTTTTCCCATTGAAATCCAAAGGACAATCAGTTTCTATTAATCATTCCGCAAATGGCACATTCGCTCTCGCGAATGTGCTTCATTCTCGTTCAGATTTCGCGAGCAGCAGAACGAAAATTTCCATACAACAACAGTGTTGTTTTTACGCCGCCCGAAAGTATTGTTGATGCTTTCATCCGTTAAAAACCGGCTCACTCCGACGGTTTTACTAGTGGGGACGAGCGTAAAAACAACAAAGACATATTAATCCTTTGCCGGCTGTTTACGCAAACAGCATTTCATCCCTTCGAAGGAAATGCTGATTGAATTAACCACTTTGGGCCGTTTTTGCTCGTCTGTTTTCCACTCCCGGAATTAAAAGATCACTTCGGTTTGGTTTGAGAACGATGCTTTTTTATTATTCGAGGCGGAAAGGTCTTGTGCGTGTTTCAACGTGTCAATTTCGGACTGAAAGGTTGGGGGAGTTCAGTATGTGTGAGGTGGCTTGTCAAATTTAGAATTGAAAAATATATGAACTGGGGACTGAAGGTTATATTGTGTTATTTGATGGTTCTATGTTCCTACTGTTTTTGGAAGGTTTTTCACAATAATACGGTCGATATATCCCATTGTGAGTATCGGACGCATCGCATCAAATATGAATCAAAAGAATTATTTTCACAGAATTTTATACTTCGACTAATTTGTATCGTACGGATAGCTGGATGCATTGTAAAAAAACTAATCTGATTAATGCGATGCGTCCGAAATTTAAGACGCAGACAAATGGACGCTCACCCCAAATTAACGAAAAGCCGAAAAATCTTAATGAGTCCAACGTTGAGGATTAACGGAATCATGTCTTATTCGCTGACAGCTCTAAGATCCTGATTCGGAGGTCTTCTTTTTACCGAGTTCGAATTTCAACTTCGGATAGCGCGAGAAAGATCCGATTAGAATGGAGAACTCGGCAAAGAATGACCCGAGAATTAAATTTTCCCTTTTCCTCTCGCCCCGGAAAAACTTTCTTCTCGGTCACGATTTCGGAAAACTAACACGACTCCGTTTCCCTTTCAGGCATCTGCCCGATCGCTTCCGGCTAAAGTCGGCCGGACGCCAATTAATCCTCGGACGCACGAAAAATTTCATTATCCGTCGGAAAATCGAGGCCCCCTTTTTTTACCGTTCAACAATTCATTTTCCGATGACGGAACGGCATCGAATTACGCGCTCTTCTTTGACATCTGGGCCGTGCAATAATCAAATGAAGTAGGTAGAGGTAGCGCGCCAATTTTTCCGACTCGGGACGTCAACAAAGAAATCCCTTTTTTTTTTTTGGGCGCCAAGGGGAGATTGCATTGTTCCGGCTTTTGTACGCAAAGTGAGGACCGTTATCTCGTTCGGATCGACCGTGACGGGAACGTTTGAAATTTGTTTTCGTTTATTCTTGCGTTTCATTGAAACGCCGAGTCCCGGGAGGAAGAAGATAAGGGCTTTCGGGTTCGCCTGTCCCGGCCCGAAGGAAAAACTACCCTGGCGAATGAACTTTTGACTGCTTTTGTTTGGATTTTCGAGAGGAATGTTGCTCGCGAGGTTTTTCTCTAACATTTATATTTGCTTAATTATAAATAGGACCCTCGCTTTTATTTAGGATTAATTAGACTGGTTCGAGTTATTGTGTTTCATCTGAAGCTTTGAACTCGAGTGGACGATTCGTGTACTTCTCAAGCAAGGGTCAAAGTAATCACAAGCAATGCCGGCGCAGGCGCTTTGAGGAGCAACTTTTGCTATGCTTGCCGAAGACTTCATACGGAATGCCGATCAGTGAACGCGCCTGCTCCACATCTTCTGCCAAATCTGTATCCATATAAGAACTTTTTCGTAACTTTCTTACCTTCGATGATTATTCCAGAAGGTTTTCAACAATCGAGACGAGTACAAAAATAGCATTACTCTTTATATTGATAGTTGATAGTTTAAAAGAGGCTATAGTCCACTGCGACCTTATGGTCTCTTGTGACCCCTGACGAAGCTTTACAGCTCGCCTTCCAGTCCCAGAGATCATATGAAATCCAATATCTCGGAAGGCTTCAGTGAGGCTGATCCTCACTCTTACAGGTTTCTTGACCAAAGCACTGTTTCCTTTGGCTTATAATGCCAAAGCATTCTGTGACTAGGTGAATAGGAGTTTCGTCCTCCTCACCACAGAATCTACACTCGTCACTGTCCGACACGCCCATTCTCAGCAAGTGCTTTCTGAGGCGACAATACCCTGTAAGAAAGCCAGTGAGGAGGTGTAGTTGGTTCTTACTGAGATCCAAATATCTCTTGGATCTTGCAGTTTCAAAATTCCGGAGGAACTTTTTGGAGTGATCCAACCCTGGGAGATTCTGCTAGAGTGTTTCTCTTTCAGTTTTCTCCTTCTCCAGAAACTCTTCCTTATAGGTACATTTTCCTCTAGCACAGAATGGTTCTGGGCCAGTGAGTGGTTTCCGAGCACCCTCTCTGGCAAGTTTGTTGGCCTCTTCGTTACCTGTGATTCCCGAATGACTAGAAACCCAGATTAAAGGACCTTATTTTTCTTGCTTACCTCATTGAGTTTGCTCCGACATTCCCATGTCGACTTTGAGACGATGACATAGGAGTTCAGTGCTTTAATAGCTCCTTGACTATCTGAGTGAATAGCTATGTCGCAATTCTGATAGTTTCTCTCTAGATTAATATCTAGACATCTTTCGATTGCTGATATTTCTGCTTGAAAAACACTCACACAGGAACCTAACGATAGTGCACACTTGGCTTTGGCCCCGTGAACCACAGCGCCAGCTCCCGTGTTGGTTTTAGAACCACCTGTATACCATTTCACAGTATTTTCTTTGAAATTTTGGTCGGTGTATTCCCGCTCCGATTCCTCTTTTTTGCATAGCATCGTACTGAAGTTTTTCTCAGTACTTACTTTCTTGACCATTACATCACTAGGAAGGTTCGCAGATGAGATGCACCAGACTCTCTGACACCTAATTCTCTCATTTCCTGCGCCTTCTCTAGATTCCGAAGAAGTGATCCAACCCTGGGAGATTCTGCCAGAGTGTTTCTCTTCCAGTTTTCTCCTTCTCTAGAAACTCTTTCTTATACGTACATTTTCCTATACCACAGAAAGGTTCTGGGACAAAAGAAGGAAGCTGGTTTTTTCGAAAACTGAATCATCTTTGCGACCATCGTAAATCCGTCGAAACTACGGAAATTTATTCTATTTCGAAGCTTAGGAGAAAGACGCCACTTCACATAACATTCTAAAGGAGGACAAACGGGCACCGATTACACAGTATCGGATCGATTCGACACAACTTGAATTATTTGCTTTGGGAGCGGAGCCGGAAGATGCAGTCGCCGCAGCTTGAAGGAGGGATAGCTCCGGCTTTCGACATTTGTTTTTCGGCGACACTCCATTGTTTTCGCACGTATCCGGAACCGGAAGCCGGCTGGATATCTCCGGATCCGGGCGCTAGCCGAAGATTCGTTTCAATTTGGCGGAGACGACTGTTTGCGAACGGTTTTTAATAAGATCTTCGCAGAGCCGAGCTGCTGGTAGACGGTGGAGTGCTAGGTAAATGCGCGGCGTTGATTGAAGTGTCCGTTTAAATTGAATCAGAGGTGGTTTTCCGTCAGATACTGCCTCGGTAATGACTCCTTTGGCAGCGGGGAGAGTTTTGCTCTATTTTGATTTTTATCGATCTATATCTTGGGAGTGCACTTGATATATATATATTCTCCCTCTGAAAAAGAGAGCTTAAATAATTCAATAAACGTTGAAACAAAAAGTACCTACGCTGAGGTAAAAAAAGAACGGGGTATTATAACATTCTTCGTATGATACTATAGAATCATACGATACTATCATCACTAGTATCATACGATACTATACAGCCAGGGAAAAAAACCTCAGCCGAAAAAACCTGTCTCCCCGTGAAAAAATAACATAAAATATTAAATATCAGGAAAATCTTGAAAGACATCAGTGTGATCATCTTCATGTTATCCGTCGATGGGCTCGGATAAACAGATTCTTCCCAAAACGACTCGCAATTCTTAATCTGAAATGAAAAAAGACAAAAGCAGAAAAGAAACCGATTATTCAGAATAAATCGAATGCATTTTAGAAATGCATTTGCTACTTTAAAACACATCAAACATTCAGATTTCGTGGCCAAATAATGTTCGGAGGTTTATAAGTATTTATGACAGAAATGTCACAAAATTTGAAAGAAATGAAAAAAAAACTCCATCAATTTCCCTTTTTCGAATCTGTTGAAAATTACGAACTAAAAATTTTTTAACATAACAAGCTAAACTTGTAAAAAATCAATTAATACATAACTTTCAACTGTCCTCTTTCACGAAGATTTTTTCTGTTGCATTGTGGGTTTCTTGCAGAAGAATCAATTCGATACCATGTTCATCAGCTAATTTGGAGACGTAATCACACTTGTCTTTCGAAATTCCTTCGATATTCAAATTCAAAATCCACAAATTCTTGTTCTCTGGTCGTGAGGGTTTTTCAAACCGGATACGACCTTCCAGGTGATGATTTTTCGGCACTTCAGATGTTTGAAGACCGCTACGGGACCCCAATGAAAGGAAATCATCTCCCATAGATAAACCAAACATTTTATAACACAAGAAAACAGAATATTTTTCAGGACCAAAAACCAAAAAATTTTAGATCATAACTTTTGGATTCTGAATGTTGGATGGTCGAAAAAACAAGAAATGTTGAAAAGTATTTCCTATGACATTGGATGCCTTTCGAACTTTTCTTACCGAACTGGGTTAAGTTAAAAGTCGAAGACTGAATCCACGAACGGTTTACGGTTGTACTCCGCAGTCCCCAAATAATTCATTCCTCCCTAATGCGACGACATGAAAGCACCTTGCCACTCGAGTTTCTGCTCTAAGTTTACCCGAACATAACGCGGACGTCTCCGACTGACTTTTTTAAGTTTCCGCTCCCCAGTTTTCTACTACTCCCTTAATTATTCAAATATTATCTCAGGAAGTGCAACAACTGTCGCGTAAAGGGTTCATTCGCAGAAACTTGCCAGCCCCGGCGTTTTAACGAGTACGAATACGTCTTGCGCGAACAATTTCCCACGTGAACGTGTGCTGAGTCTAATGAAAATATAAACAACGTGGAAATTTCAGCTAGAGCACTTGTGCGGCCAACGACGTGTCTGAGCCTGGTGGCTTTGCGAGATGGCTTCTGGGGGTTTTCTCAGTTTGTCGACCTATTATTGTCGAGATTCTACGGAGTTCGAAGTGGTAAAACTTGTACAGATGGTTGAACACGAGTTTGGTTTTCCATATTTTTTGTACAACTCTGGAAGGTCCATCGGGAAACCTTACATAACATCGAACCGATTTTATCAGTCCATTTGATATTCTCAACTGAAAGACTTTTGATTATTATCTATTTTTTCTCCATGTCTCTGATGAAATGGTACTTTGTCATATAAAGTATCTAGGGCCTCCAATATATTGAGTATTTTCGGATTCTGTTCATTGGAACCACTTGATCTAACCCAAAGTCGCAGAAAGGGATGAAAAAGTTGCGTTGATTTTGGCACGCCCATCATGAGAAGGTCTAATTTTTTTACCGAAAAGGTGGGATCGTTTGTTTCACCATCAATTTTTTTACACTACTGGGATCTGATTGGAAATAGCGCCGCAAGTCACTGGAAAACGGTGGAAATTCGGGTGTGTTTATTCTGTTCTTTCGGTTCGGAGCTGAGGTAAAATTCAGGTATTTTTTTGCGGCAGACTTTTCACCGTTACTCGAATTTTAATCTGCCCGGCTGTTTGATCTTTGAACATCATGAAAAGAATGTATCTACCTGTAAAGATGTTGAGTTGAATGACCACTTGAAATTATTCTTTGTCCATAGGATAATTCGATTATTAACGACAAAAAGAAGTAAAGAGTCTGAAAAGTTCCATTATATCGGTTATTGCTTCCAATTCGTGGTCAGTCATGAGCTGCTTTTTCAATCAATGTTTTTTTTTTTCAGGTAAGTCCATATGAAAGACATGCCATTTGACAATGTGTTTGGTGAGTTAATATTTATAATTGGAAATTTTCTCTTCAATCTTTCATTCCTAAACTTCAGGCTGATAATTCAATACAAATTCTAAAAAATATAGGTTAAGATTGAAAATAAGTTTGAACATCAATTTAAATTTCAATGAAAGAATGAAAAGATTATTTCAATGTTTTTATTTCTCTGATTTCTAGAATATGGGTCGAATATTCTGGTTCAATCATGTTTCAACTGAATGACTTCAATATAAACAGTTTCAATTATTTAAAACAAACCGTCGCCTGAATGCAGAACTATTCCAAGTTACAAAGAGCCCATTTTACAGCGGAGCATTTCTTAGAATTTTTCCCAAAATCAACCCTGCGATCGGAAAAAATTTGATATAATAAAGGTAGTGCTTTTATCGTATATTAAATCAAATTTTCTGTTTAACGCAGTCTTGATTTTCGGAAAAATTAAGAAGAACCTGCTGACCTTCAAAAACAACTTTTTTTACTTGGAAATGTTCGGCATTCAGCTGACGAAACAGATCTTTTCAAAATGAAAAGAACTTTTCGTGAATAACTGTGGGTATACCGGATGAGAATTTAATCGAGAACAGCAGGAACTAATTCTTCAATTCCATAGTGAATGAGGCGACGTCCACCTGGACGTCGCCCGTCGGCGTCGCACCGGCCTAACTTCATCATCCATCCGGATCCCAGTGTTGCCAAGTCTGAATATTTTTCCCTAGATCTAAGGAAAAATTTCATGAATTGAGATTTTTAGTGAAATAGGGAAATTCTGGGGATTTTCCGTATCTATAGAAATCAGTCATGGTTATATTAAATGTAATGATTTCTTGCTATAATACCCAAAGAGAAACATCTAAAGTCAAGTCCATATTAAATATTCATCGATTGGATTCGATGGTATCAATGTTGTCACAGAACAGAGCTCTAATCTGCATTTCTTAATAGGACGATCGGTAATTCCCCCATTCACAGATTATATAATGCTCAGTACCGATCAATCACAGGGTTTCAACTTCAGTAGAATTTCCACTAAATCTCTGGTAGTATGCTATGTCAATTTAGTGATGAAGTTTGAATCTGGTGGGGAATATGAATTCTCGTGGGTAACGAAAAATTTTCAGTAGCTTTTTTTAATTATCCAGATGCGTCCGGAGACTCAAAAATATCTTCCTTGAATAATGTTCCATTCACTTAGCAAGTCCGGCTCCAGAATTTTTAATGAAAACTGAAAAAAAAATAATAAAGGAAGGAGTCTGATTTAGACTCCGAAACGTAACGCTTAAGATTTCAAAGTGTTTTCATTTTCTTTCTGTTCATTGTTAGGCAACAATTTTTTCTCGTGAAGTTTTGGCCCCTGACAAATTAGTGCTCAAATTTTTTACGCAGGGACCTTTCTTATATTATTAAAAAATTTTTTTCTAATTCTTTCTTATTTCAGACACTGGGAGAGAAAACCCATATTAAGTTTTCAGGAAAAAACTGAAAAAGTTGCTCTAATTCTTAAGTTAATATTTGGAAAATGTAGGGAATTCTAGAGATTTTTCCTTTCAAATTGATTTGTGGAATTCCAGGGAATTTTACAAAAACTTTTACCTACTTTTCACTTTGAGGACTTGGCAACACTGCTTGATCCAGTCGGCGATCGGAAGTCATCATCATTCCTCGCCCATAACGCACGTTTCCGCACACTTCGCCGTGGCCGCGGGCTTCTTGACGATTGATTGCGATCGTGCGAAGCGTCGGGACGGAGGGCGCAGCGGCGGCGTCGCTCCGATCGCTCCGACGCGGCCGTTTCTCGCAACCCCCAGTCGTCTCCGACGTCGCGACGCGTGTTGGGCTCGCCAGAGAACGGACGGACGCCGGTGCGAGGTACCTGTTGAGATAAAGTCGACGCGCGGGTTCGAACCCGGGGAGGACTGAGTTTTTGGGTGCCGCAGGAATTCGGAGTGAAGGTTTTTCCATTATTTTTTATGTGGTTTTGAAGGTTTTTTTGTCGGGTTGAATTTCGTAAGTATGGAGTAGTTGGAGAGGAATATGATGCGGAAAAATGTTCAAGCAGTTGATGTCCTTCGATCCAAAAGCCTTATATCTGTAGAATATAAATCGTATAAAAGAAATGGGAGAAAAAAAAAGAAAAATATCTAAAAGAGCTATGATGAACGACCGTCCAACTCAGAGGAAATGAAAATCCCAATATTATGTCATGAGTTTGACACAGGAAACAAACTTTTTTAGTAGTATCTTCTCGAGGTCTACTGGCAACCGAGAAAATTATTTCAGTGTATTCCGTTCGAATCGAAAATTTTGTCCCATTCGCTGTTTGCTCTGTAAACGAATGATAAAAATTTTGAAACATAAAAATATTTTCACAATAACTTTCACAATCGTATTCACTCCTAAGCGAACCATTTCGTTTTTGAGGCGATTCATTTAATTTCAAACTGCCACAGATCGATTTCGAATGTTCCTTGAACTGTTCAACTGGAAAAAAGGACATTGTAAAATTTCTTTTCGATTTTCATTGAAAATTCGCTCCTAAAAATTTCGAATCTTGATCACCCTATAACTTGGGGTCATTGTAGCTGAGAGGAATCCGATTGAAATGAGTTATTACGATAATTTTTGTTCGTCTGCCTTTTCCTGAAAACTTAATTTGGGTTTTCTCTCCCAGTCTCTGAAACAAGAAACAATTAGAAAACATTTTTTAATAATATTGGGAAGGCCCCTGCGTAAAAAATTGACCACTAATTTGTCAGGGGCCAAAACTACGAGAAGAAATTGTTGCCTAACAATGAACAAAAAAAAACACTTTGAATTCTTAAGCGTAACGTTTCGGAGTCTAAATCACACTCCTTCGTCAGGCAATAACTAGTTTTCATTCAACTTTGTAGAATCGTGACAATTTTTTAAATTATTAAAAAAAATTTTCTAATTGTTTCTTGTTTCAGAGACTGGATGAGAAAACCCAAATTCAGTTTTCAGGAAGATAATTTTTGTATTTCAAATTTCTGGTTAAAATTGAAAATCGAACACAATGAAATATTGGCATTCGACGTAGAGTTTCTATGCCGTTGAATACTTTCTGCGAGGTATGTTTATGACAGCCAAAGAAAAAATATTTCCCTCGGAAAATTTTCCATCAATGCGTTTTCAATTCGTAGCGACGCAACTAACCAAAAATGTTCGTATAGGATTTGTGTTATCAAGAAAACATTACAAGATTGAGCAAAAACTTTTTTGTATAGAGGATTTTGATAAAACCTGGAAAATCCTTGTTGGATACAACTCAAGAGACCTAATCTCACTCTCATCGTCAATGTGCCCCGTTTCGGGTCAACCCAAAAACCACCCTTTCGTCGTTGAAGCTCGTCACCCAATGCAGTTACCCCGAAGCAGGTGTTGTGCCAACTTAACCTAATTCTCGGCGTTTTCATCGCTGCCGATAAAACCCCAAAATCCGGGGCAGATGGTCCATGTAATTCGGCACCTTCCTCGTTTCGCTCTGTGAAAGAAGATACCGTCGGGTATGGAGGACCTTAGATTACAGGCCGATCGGACCCTAATTTCCGGCAATTTCTGTCGAGTTCCCTCGTTTCGGGGGATTTCGTCATAGGATAGACCCACGAGAGGTGAGATAAGGGAGTTTACTCGACTGCAGTTTCAAGTCTATTGATAACGTTTTAAGAGCTGCTGAATTCAGTTGGCGAGTTGAGGAGTCCAGCTGGAGTTGGTATTTACGTGGATGGTTACCCTTAGGGCATGGTTGCCATGCTTTTTGGTACGGTAAAATTGCTCTTCGAGTAATGAATGCCTGAAAACTATCTGAAACAATACAGCTCCGGGAAATTTTCCAGTAGAGGGTATTTTTTCCTTATTTCCTGGTACTTTTCCAGTCCTCAAGCCGAGATTGCTTCACTGTTCATCACTTGGAGCGACGAGATTAGAATACCAATGACTCCTAAGACGTTAACCCCCTTTGCTGAGTTTCTAGCGGCGCACGTGAGAAAACAAACCAGATATTATTGCAGACGAAATTCCAGGTCGGTCGGTTATTGTACCTCTCGGGGGAGCTCTCTTGGACTACTCGCTGGCGCTTGAACGCTTTCCCGGGGCACGCAGTAGATATATATCAATTTTACTGAACATTTAATTCCCGATATGGAGATTGAGAGCCAGTAAACGACGCCAACGCCGAGGTAACTTGTCGGCGACGCAGCTCCAACATGCTGCGTCCCCAGGTGATTATCTCTAATTATGCTCGAAGGCAAGTGCGAGCCTGCACCGCTCTGATATTAGGGGCGGAGCCCGAGAATTGGTTACTTTTTCGAAGGCGCCACCGTGGAGTGTTATTGATGGGTAAAGTTTTCTCGGAGATTCTGTTTCTTTTTTCGATTTGCATCCGCAATTCCGGGTCTCGAGTTATTCGCATCTTCAGAAAAAAATTTACGCAAGTAGGTATTCGGGCCCTTAACCCTCCGAATATTATATGAATCATGAGCTACCTAATAATTCGGAAATTCGAGATTCGTTTGAACTCCCCCAAACGAGTTAATACGTCGTAAAGGCTTCCCCTTTCGCTTTTATCACCGAAACACCTTTCGACAGTACGTGTATCTACGATAATCGAATAAGCTCTCATTGATTCTCCCCGCGTCATATCCGATGTTTAGGGAACCGTAGGTATATAAAGTGATATCGTTTCACTCTGGGAGCTCTCCGAGTCAATATGGGGAACTCATAATTTGATTTGTATATCTTTTGAGTTTCAACTTTGGGGTAGGATTCGGCTTGAGGCAATCTGTGACGGAAGGAATGAAGTGGATATTTTATAGAAACTCATCTGAACGGAGGATGTTGAATTAGAGAAATGAATAGGATCTAGGTAATGTGATCTCGACTATGTTGTGTTTCTAGGCAAAGAATTTTCCGATATTCCCGTATCTGTTTTCCATTCCGAAATACCAGCGCTTGTAAACAACTGAACGCATTGTTAAAACCTGCACGTATGCCTGTTGATAACGATCGCTTGTTATTTTCGCGAATGAAATTGAAATATTCTGTTCGGCCGTTGCCGTGGAGTTTATTGTAGTATCGCCCGGAAAAGGGCTGTACAGGCTTGTTCGTTATTCACTCCTAGAAAATTCGAATTCGTCGTTCCGGTAGGAAGCAGAAGTTCAGCCTCCAAAATGGTCCGTTCAGATTTGTTTCGAGAGAATGAACTTTTGTCGTAAAAACTACACTGTATCTTTCGAGATTAGATTTTCTCAAGAGATGTTTCTGCTTTCTTCACTGGATTGTAGATCCAATCAAGTAGCAGTGTAGAATTCAGAAGGTTGTAAGGCTATTGAATTCAGGGTTGGTTTTTTTAATTGAAGAGGGTCGTAGATCCTCTAAAATGGGAGTTAAACACAAGGTGCTGTTTTTAGGTATTTATTGCGTAGTACAGAGAGAAGTTTAACTTAATGTTGGGATTACAATTGTCAGTAGAGTTTATATGAAAAATATTTGCAGATTAAGGGTTTCATCATAGTCGTATGATGAGGTAACTCGGCCGTGCATCGCCCTAGTTATGTGGAAATTCCGTTTACTAGGTCGAGGCTTCTGATATTTTTAATGCGAATTAAACATACACGAACGCTTCAAAAAGATATCATGTAGAGTGAAATGTCAAGAATTTTCTCTATCCTCTCAGCCGCGATCTATCGAATTTTTCGGATAACATAGCAACATTGGCTCGGCCGGATTGGGATCTCGATTCAACAAGCCGCTTCGAGTACGTACGGTATTTCGTTCAGCACATTTCTCCGAAAGGCGTTATCCCCTTGTTGAGAATACAGGTGGAAATTCCAATTCATCCCAGAGTTACCGATTGTTCTATATGGAATTTAGCCGTGTTTGAACTCGGGGCTGGAGCATTGTTGGCTCGATGCTGCTCAGTTTTTTCCGGGAAAGTGATATTTTTATTTGTTTTATACGCTTTTCGAAGTAGTTGATTGTTTAAATTTCCTTTACTCCGCGGACGTTCAATCAATGTTATCAATTTTTTGTAGGGGTTGTAGGTTTGTTGTTTCAGCTGAGAATGTTTTTCCAAAATGAACAGGGTGTTTTCGAAGGTTTTTTCTTCATTTTCGCAAGGTAGACTAACTACATCGAAATGAACAACAAAGTTTCATTCCGCAGGTTCAGCTCCACATGCTCCCTGTATGTATTTCGAGAACCAAAGTTTCTATCTATTCCGAACAACATCTGGAAAACAATACGGTTATCTCGGCTTAGGACTCGCGAAATTCGATATTTTCCCCCAATTAGCTCGGCGATAAGAAACATTCGTTGAACTTAATTGGAATTTGGCCCGATGTTTCCGCCATACCGCTTCGAGTAGCTCCGAAACAGGAAAAGATCCCAATCAAACAAACCGGGTGAAATTAATTATCCTCACCGACTCCGAAAGATGGTTCCAAGTATGAGCAACTCCTTAATGCATGCTTAGTCGGGAACCGAAATTAATGTTGTTTACAAGATTTAAAAGGAGCATCTTAAACGGAGGAGCAACGAAATAGGCTAGCTTAGATCCGCAGAAAGTGTCTGAAGCGAGTTGTGAGTTGGAAGTTAACTTCGAATTTTCAGGGCCTATTGAACGTTTTGAAGATAAAAAAATTCCACGGTCCGAAAACAACAGGCAACAAAGCCGTTCGTTCGGAACCCCAAACTGGGACCAGAGTGACCTCATTTCCTCCCTCGGTAATCAACGTATAGACACACTTAATTAACAATAACAACCGCTTCGCAATTCTTGCCCTCGGGCGTTTTGGGCCAGAATTTGATAACAGGAACCGCTACGAACGCATTCAATATGGATGTTGGGCGTTCGAATTTCCTGTTGCTGAATGGCGCGACTGCCCTTATGGGGAATTTCCCCACCTGATTCGCTCTGGTCGATGGAGTTAGCTCATGGCTCTTTCTGGTAAGAATCAAGCCACTCGGTGTTGATGCAGAACAATTTTCAGAGTCATCACATCTGCCCGACGGGCTTATTCAGATTTGTTAGCGAAGCGTCAGAGGCTGAGGGCATCTACCAGGCTGTATTAAGTTTTTCCGCATCGACGTCCTGAAATTGGAATGTTAATGGCAACTTTCCTGCCCCAGCAGAACCCCCGGGTGAATATTCTCGATGAGAGCTGTGGCGGACTGCTAAGGTCCTCGATTGGAAATGGCGCGAAAAAACTCATCAATTTTCCCTGAACGCGACTGTCGATCGGAAGAGGAACTTGGGAATTACTTAACTTCGTTTGACGGCAGTCTGAAACTGATAAGCAGTGCTGTTAACAGCTTTCGAAGGTGCTTCAATGGTCTCATTTTCCAACAATTGATAAGGTCTGCGAGCTTCAGTTGGTCATTGGAGTTTCTGCGTTTCACATTATCGACGATAACCGTTGGAAAACTTCATCATTGCTGGGTACATTGAATTGCAAATTAGCCTCGCTACTCGCTAATGCTTCGATTCGGTGTAATCATGCACGAATTATCGCATGGTGCGTATGATTCAGTACGCCCACGGGATGAATTACGGGGATATTCCTCGGCAAGTCAGCGATTCGGTAATGATCAAAGGTTAAATCGCGAACGTGCCTGGTAGGTCTTCCGATGAATTAACTTTGAGGTCTTCGAGAACCCAACTGGAATGACCACGGGAGAATCTGCTTCTGGTGATCTTATCGAACGCTTGATCTTGTTGCTTTCAATATTATCCATCCTGGGATAAAAAATTATTTTTCTATAACAAATTCCTGTTTGCGACGGTCATTGACGCAATGTGATTTCTGCTCAGTGCTCTGGATGTAAATGTGAAAAAAGCCCTATGGGATTCTACTGACGATAATCTTGTACAAAACTTCATCTTCCTATAAGAATTCGTAGCATTTGTCCTCTAACTCTTTGAAAAAACGCTCCTGCCTTTGATTGCATGAATATTGGTATCCAATTCGTGACAAAAAATCACTTATTCAGCAAAACCCTATCGATAAAAAGATAGAGGGCATGTGACGGAAGAAACTTCTCTTCGTGTCTTCGGTATCAATTCTATCTGCACCCGACATTTTTTTATGACGCTCCGACTGAATCGCAGACTCTTCGAGTACATGGGAGAAAATTCAATTAGCACATTTCACAGCGTCCCTGCACGTTATTCCGGGGGCGGAATGATCCAGATCGGCTTCTCGTCTCGAATTTATCGCGAATTCCACGCACTTTTTCCCGCCCGCTCCATAAACACGTTTCGAGATCTCCTCCCCCGACTAATAAGGGCATCTCCCGGAGCGTCTCGGCTCTCGTAATCCCGGCCGAGATAAAAATGAAAAATTCCCCCTTGAACTCGCGCCTCGTCCTCAATAACGGGCGGTAGCCGGCGGGCGTGATAATTTCGCATTGAATGAAATGCTAATCCCGACCTCCCGATATCGCACTTTTCACTCTGTAGCGGCAGCTGGAAGAGCCCGTTCGTTTAAACTTGGAGGAACGGGGGGTAGATCAAGGGTTATTGATGATGGATTCGCGTTTTGCTCGGTCTCGTGATCCGGTTTTTATATCGGATTTGGGAGTAGAGGGTGAACCAAGGCTAATCTAAGAAGTCTGGGTGCAGTACATTTTGTTTGGTGGATGAAGACAGTTTGTTTAATTACATTAAACAATTACGACCCAGTTAAACGGAATTTCCACAGAGCTGGGCCGATGCAATTGCAGCAATACACTACGAATCATACGAGTATGATGAAAGCCTTAATCGGAAAATATTTTTTCGTATATATACCGACTACTGTAATCTCAACAACAAGTTCAACTTCACTCTTTACTTCGAAATAAATACCTAAGAACACCACCGTGTTTTTAATTCCCATTGTAGAGGATTTACGACCCTCTACAATTAAACCAACCCTGAATTCAGTAGCCTTACAAACTACTTAATTATGCACTGCGTCTTTTGAGATAATCTTATCTCAAAAGACGTTTCTGCTTTCTTCACTGGGTTATCTCAAAAGACGTTTCTGCTTTCTTCACTTGGTTATCTCAAAAGACTCGTGAATCCGATGAAGTAGCAGTGCAGAATTCAGTAGTTTATAAGGCTACTGAATTCAGGGTTGGTTTAATTGTAGAGGGTCGTAAATCCTCTAGAATGGGAATTAAACACACGGTGGTATTTTCAGGTATTTATTTCCAAGAACAGAGTGAAGTTGAACTTGTTGTTGAGATTACAGTTGTCGGTATATATAGGAAAAATATTTGCCGGTTAAGGCTTTCATCATCATCGTATGACTCGTAGTAGATTGCTACAATTCGCTACTGCGAGGTAATTACGAAATGATGAGTGATGAAGAAACTAAGTCGTGCATCGGCCCAGCTCTGTGAAATTCCGTTTAACTGGGTCGTAGATGTTTAATGCAATTAAACACTAAGTTTGCATCAAAAGGAAGCGAAATGATCAATTCCTGTTGCTATCGACTTAAATTCGTGGCTCCAGGCGACAAGCTAGCTTCCTCATCAAACCTAAAACCTTGTATGTACCAACAAAACCCTAAACACAGTCCTTCTCCCTTCGGTGCCCTACATTTGAACAAGGTTCAGTTGTCCGACGGATCACAATAATTACACATTCCTATACGTCGTCGTGTTACACGAGTCCAGGACAAGGGCGAAAACTCCCCGGTCACCTGTTCGTTACGTTCCTCGTGCTGCGGTCGACCCGTCGTTAGACCGTTGGACGCGTCGCATTCCATCCTCGTCATCAATTAAAATCGGCCTGAAATTATCGTACTCTTGTCCCGGTATTCATTACGTCGGCAACGGTATCACTGGGCCCTGTATTCGATTACAGAAAGTCGATAATTTGCTTTCAATTCCGCCAGCATAGCTCTCTCTTCTTCTTCCTATATTCCTAGAATCATCTTCACTCTGTCATGCACTTTATCATGTTAACATCAATTTTTTCCTCTTGAATACCTTTTATTTGTTGGAATTCCAACTGTACGCAGATAAGCTCCGCAGATAAAAGTAATGAATTTCGTCGATAATCCCCTTGAAACCGGCTTCCGCATAGTCGAAACCCAAAAAGGATTCGCCGAAAATTCGATCGCGAATTTTGTTAGGGAAATGCGATGCGAAAGGTGTTTAAAGGGTCCACACAAAGAGGCCGGTAGAGGAAGGCGGCATGCGACGCTGAAAGCATCACATGCACGCTGGACGCGATTTCGAAACGAGCTTTCAGCGGAACTGACGGGGCCGGTTTCTAGAGGAAATGAAGGCTGGTCGGTGCATTACGGGAAACTCCAGTGTCGGACAATGGTCGATAGCGATGCTGGGCTGCGCAGTTACTTTGTTGAATTAACATGGGGCGATTTTGTTGCTATGGTCGTGAAAGTGAGGGAAAGGTTCGATTTGCAATCATTTCTGCCTAGTAATAGATATTGAGACAATTCTTTACCTCTACTACAATCAACGATGAGGAGAAACTCGTTGAGAACTTAAAGTTTTCAAAGTATCTTTTGAGATAAGATTAGGTAAGATAAGGTAACTCGGCCGTGCATCGACCTAGTTATGTGGAATTTTTCGTTTAACTAGGTCGAGACTTCGGGAAGATATTCCAATTTAAGGTGAATTAAACAGACCTAATATTCAGAAAGGAAGACTTCTGTAATGTTCCTTAAAAGTATAGTTGCTTCCAGTCTAGCCAAACTCATTAGGCGCAGGATTCGCCAATCAGACTCTGAGGTTCCCGAAGCGGTCTCTCGAAAATATCGGCAATCGAATTATCCCGAAAGACGTCGAGGCAAATTGAACGTACGGGAACTGCAACAAATGGCCCGCGATTAGAAATTTACCTATCTGTTCAACTTCAGAACGTCGTAAAACGAATCTGTTTCTCTCCGGGCCCAGTCGGGAAAGAACATAATCAAAACGGGGATAATGAGAGGACGTCGAGATGAGAAGAGATTGTTTTGGAGATCCGACGTCTCGGGAGCCAATTACGAAACGTTTCTGCCAGTCGTCGGTTGCGTCAGTGATAAGCTCGCAGTGACTCGTTTCGGAAGCATAATTGTTTTCGTGTTTTTTTCTCATGATTTTCTAAACAAGCAGTGATACACTTCACATGACAATTTTAATCTTTCCTGATTTTTCATGGATGATTAGGTTAGGTAAGGTAGTCAGGTTAGGTTAGGTTAAGAGGATTTTCGAGAAATTTTGTTTCATGACGAATTGGGGGTTGAAGCTTCCTGCTAGTGTTGGGTACCTCTTGTAAGAGGCGGTTCATGTGTCCCGGACACGACGCAGAAATGTAAGAATGTCCCACTTGAAGTAAATAAAAATACAGTGATCCTATTGTTAATTGCTTTCATATTGATAGAGGGTACTTCCACCTTTCCCTTTAACTAGTGTGTGTTGTCATAAATCACCGAATTTGTGGTTATTCATCATAACAAAATTAGGGTTGTTTTTTCGAAGGTTTCTCCTTTGATCGCTTTTACCGATCGTGGAATATACAGGGAGATTGTACTACCCTTCAGCATCGGTCCAGTTGCGAGCGACACAGTGACACAGTATGTAGTAGAGCAAATTTTATCTCGACTGCTTATCGCGTCATGCCTCGCCTCATTGGAAGTGGTACACTGTACCGCTTGAGTACAAAAGTGAGGCTCCTCTTACAAACTCAATTTTAAAACGTGTACTACCCAACACTACTTCCTGCATCCATATATAAACTAATGAAAATGATCTGCACGTTCGGCCAGCTCGACGTTTTACAGAGTTTTACGTTTTACGGGGACCTGAAACTGAATTTTCGCCGATGGCCTCTCAACTTGTATCAGCTAATGCGGGCCTCGGGGGCGTGGGGGAAGAATATCGCCAGAAAGCCTGGGGCGGGTTCGCACCGAGTGAAATGTGACCCAATATCTGCCGACATCGCCGAGCTCCTAATACACTCATATCGACTCCCGTCCGAAAACACCGTATTTTTTTCCGCCCGACGGAAATAACCCCATACGAAGTCGGCTGCGAAACCTGCCGCGGGGGCAGAAATAACAAAAAAGAAACCGTCGGAAGGGGGGAATTTATTATGCATGTGAAAATTTCCATCCGAGGTTTTGTACGGGAGATTTCTTTTATTGCTCGCCCGGGCTACCGGGAATGAAGTTTTTCACGCACGGAATATGAATATTTCGCTTGATGTGGAATTGTGTGCGGTATTCCGAATACTGAATTGAGATTAACCGCCCGTTCCAAGGCCCTTTTCCTTTTCCTGAATAGAAATCGTTGAGAATACGACTTAGACGATACGAAGAAACCCTGAAATTATATCGAGATCTCGTTGGAAGTGTGACAGACATTTTCTGTCTTTTACTTTTTCATATTTTTATAATTTATAATAAAACCGAATTGGAAGATTCAGGAATGTCGGTAGATGACCATTTACGAAGACTGTGAATGACTGTTTGCCGGAAGACCTTCTGCGACCTTCTTCATTTGCATTTTTATCACTCGCGAAGCGGCAGAATCGCTTTTTCCCTTCTATATGGCCTCCGCAGATTTCCGGAGACACAGATAAGACTTGCAGAATGCTGTGCGCAGTTAATCGGACGATTACGAAGCAACGGACCGCTAACTTCGCCGTCACTATCATTAACCTTCGGAAACTGTTCGGTTTTTCAAGGGCTGAGGGTTTTTTTTGGCTGCGGCAACTCCGCTCCCTCTTCAGATAAAACGTTTCTCTCCCGGAAAATGTCAATTGCTGTCAACTGAGTGAATTTATTTTGCTGTTGGGTAAAACGATGGATTTTACATAGATGATTCAACTTCTCCGGTTAATTCTGTTAGTGAAAAGACTTGCGAAGTTACCCTGCTCGGCGCTAATCCCGTCAGGTTTTTACATGGTCCCTAGGACCCCAACTGCGTCATCAGTTGCGAATTTATATGGTAATGGCGGAGTTGAAATGGGACCATTAGTCCTTCGGTCATCCCTGCACTGCACCTGGGAATATGAAGGCATTAAGGCTTTGAGATGCAGCGGTAGCTGTTGATTTCGTCTCTTTGCTGAGAGCTCTCGTCTAATCTCGCAGCGTTGGATGCGTAATTGTTGCATGCAATTACGGATTATGACGTATAATATACAGCCAGTACGATATTCAGCCAGAAATACTCTTTCTTTCACGGAAGGTAGATAATGGATATTCCAGTTTGTTTATCGAGTGGTAAACTGTTTAAATACGAAACAGATCAAGTTATCCAAGATTTACCTTCTCAAAAATTGAAAAAACATCTGATTTAATTTCCCATCGATTCCGAATGAAAAGTGGATTTTAGATGGTTCAAACCACGAAATATTTTGTCACATACAATTGCTATTCAATATCAAGTTATTCTCTTACAACGTACCTAAACCAAGGAGCTCGAACCGCTCAAGTTCTGTGTCCTGACGCGACTTCATTATCGAATACATTAAGCTATTCAGAAAATGGACATATTGAATAATCAACGAAATTGTGCTTGCATTAAACCCCCATAACTAAAACCATTAAGTTAGTCCTGCGTGGGTCGCTTTGCTTCATTATTAATACACTGTGTCACGAAGGTCCCTTTGTTAATCTTAGAAATTAAACTGTTTATATTTCGGTACCCTCTAATGCGAAACCGACTTTGGTCTTGTAGGAAGTTTCGAATGTCAGACCCTCCTTAATGCCCTTTCAATAGGACCCCTATTGTGCGAATAACGGCATCGTTGTGTTTGAATTTGGTGCGGAATCAACAAGTTTTTGACAATAGGCTGATATTAGTTTGTAGAACGAAAAAGATGTTACTCATTTTCGAGTTCACTTCAAAACTCTGTACTGGCAACAATATACGTGACAGGAATCTGCAAGATATTTTTTCTGAATCTGCTCAACCGGTTCTAGAACCTCCATGCAAAAAAATAACTATTACCCTCCTGGATTTCGCCTGAGAATGCAAAATATAGCGTTTTAGGGGGGGTCAACCCCTTACGATTTTTTCGGTCAAAATTTCAAAATTTTTTTATTGCGTTTTTTTGTATCAGAATCAAAGTGTTGAGGTCACTGATCACATTTCTGTAAACCAATTATCGGTCCGTCGCGTAGAAGTCAAGATATGCAAGTTGGAAATTTGAAAATTTTCATTTTGAACTAAAAATATTTCAAAATCAGGAAAACTGGAATTATTGCACCTTTATCAGATAGAGCGACCTCGAAAACCAGTACTTCGAAAATAAAAATGAAGGTATCGGCCGTAGTGTCCGCGAAAAAAAATAAAGTTATTTTTTCATTTTTCATTTTCGAGTTGACTTCAAAGGGCTGTACTGGTGACAATATGCGTGACAGGAATCTACTAGGTATTTTTTCTGAATCTACTCGACCGTTTCTGGAACCTCCATGCAAAAAAATTACTATTACCCTCCTGGATTTCGCCTGAGAATGCAAAATATAGCGTTTTAGGGGGGGTCTACCCCTTACAATTCTTTCGGTCAAAATTTCAAAATTTTTTATTGCGTTTTTTTGTATCAGAATCAAAGTGTTGAGGTCACTGATCACATTTCTGTAAACCAATCATCAGTCCGTCGCGTAGAAGTCAAGATATGCAAGTTTGAAATTTGAAAATTTTCATTTTGAACTAAAAAAATTTCAAAATCAGGAAAACTGGAAATATTTCACCTTTATCAGATAGAGCGACCTCGAAAACCAGTATTTCGGACATAAAAATGAAGGTATCGGCCGTAGTTTCCGCGAAAAAAAAATAAAGTTGTTTTTTCATTTTTCATTTTCGAGTTGACTTCAAAGGGCTGTACTGGCAACAATATACGTGACAGGAATCTACAAGATATTTTTTCTGAATCTGCTCAACCGGTTCTAGAACCTCCATGCAAAAAAATTACTATTACCCTCCTGGATTTCGCCTGAGAATGCAAAATATAGCGTTTTAGGGGGGGTCTATCCCTTACGATTTTTTCGGTCAAAATTTCAAAATTTTTTATTGCGTTTTTTTGTATCAGAATCAAAGTGTTGAGGTCACTGATCACATTTCTGTAAACCAATCATCAGTCCGTCGCGTAGAAGTCAAGATATGCAAGTTTGAAATTTGAAAATTTTCATTTTGAACTAAAAAAATTTCAAAATCGGGAAAACTGGAATTTTTTTACTTTTATCAGATAGAGCGACCTCGAAAACCAGTATTTCGAACATAAAAATGAAGGTATCGGCCGTAGTGTCCGCGAAAAAAAATAAAGTTGTTTTTTCATTTTTCATTTTCGAGTTGACTTCAAAGGGCTGTACTGGCAACAATATACGTGACAGGAATCTACAAGATATTTTTTCTGAATCTGCTCAACGGTTCTAGAACCTCCATGCAAAAAAATTACTATTACCTCCTGGATTTCGCCTGAGAATGCAAAATATAGCGTTTTAGGGGGGGTCTACCCCTTACGATTTTTTCGGTCAAAATTTCAAAATTTTTTATTGCGTTTTTTTTGTATCAGAATCAAAGTGTTGAGGTCACTGATCACATTTCTGTAAACCAATCATCAGTCCGTCGCGTAGAAGTCAAGATATGCAAGTTTAAAATTTGAAAATTTTCATTTTGAACTAAAAAAATTTCAAAATCGGGAAAACTGGAATTTTTTTACTTTTATCAGATAGAGCGACCTCGAAAACTAGTATTTCGAACATAAAAATGAAGGTATCGGCCGTAGTTTCCGCGAAAAAAAATTAAGTTTTTTTTTCATTTTTCATTTTCGAGTTGACTTCAGAGGGCTGTACTGGCAACAATATACGTGACAGGAATCTACAAGATATTTTTTCTGAATCTGCTCAACCGGTTCTAGAACCTCCATGCAAAAAAATTACTATTACCTTCCTGGATTTCGCCTGAGAATGCAAAATATAGCGTTTTAGGGGGGTCTACCCCTTACGATTTTTTCGGTCAAAAATTTCAAAATTTTTATTGCGTTTTTTTGTATCAGAATCAAAGTGTTGAGGTCACTGATCACATTTCTGTAAACCAATCATCAGTCCGTCGCGTAGAAGTCAAGATATGCAAGTTTGAAATTTGAAAATTTTCATTTTGAACTAAAAAAATTTCAAAATCGGGAAAACTGGAATTATTTCACCTTCATCAGATAGAGCGACCTCGAAAACCAGTATTTCGAACATAAAAATGAAGATATCGGCCGTAGATTCCGCGAAAAAAAATTAAGTTTTTTTTTCATTTTTCATTTTCGAGTTGACTTCAAAGGGCTATACTGGCAACAATATACGTGACAGGAATCTACAAGATATTTTTTCTGAATCTGCTCAACCGGTTCTAGAACCTCCATGCAAAAAAATTACTATTACCCTCCTGGATTTCGCCTGAGAATGCAAAATATAGCGTTTTAGGGGGGGTCTACCCTTACGATTTTTTCGGTCAAAATTTCAAAATTTTTTATTGCGTTTTTTTGTATCAGAATCAAAGTGTTGATGTCACTGATCACATTTCTGTAAACCAATCATCAGTCCGTCGCGTAGAAGTCAAGATATGCAATTTTGAAATTTGAAAATTTTCATTTTGAACTAAAAAAATTTCAAAATCGGGAAAACTGGAATTTTTTTTACTTTTATCAGATAGAGCGACCTCGAAAACCAGTATTTCGAACATAAAAATGTGGGTATCGGCCGTAGTGTCCGCGAAAAAAATAAAGTTGTTTTTTCATTTTTCATTTTCGAGTTTACTTTAAAGGGCTGTACTGGCAACAATATACGTGACAGGAATCTACAAGATATTTGTTCTGAATCTGCTCAACCGGTTCTAGAACCTCCATGCAAAAAAATTACTATTACCCTCCTGGATTTCGCCTGAGAATGCAAAATATAGCGTTTTAGGGGGGGTCTACCCCTTACGATTTTTTCGGTCAAAATTTCAAAATTTTTTATTGCGTTTTTTTGTATCAGAATCAAAGTGTTGATGTCACTGATCACATTTCCGTAAACCAATCATCAGTCCGTCGCGTAGAAGTCAAGATATGCAAGTTTGAAATTTGAAAATTTTCATTTTGAACTAAAAAAATTTCAAAATCGGGAAAACTGGAATTTTTTTACTTTTATCAGATAGAGCGACCTCGAAAACCAGTATTTCGAACATAAAAATGAAGGTATCGGCCGTAGTGTCCGCGAAAGAAAATAAAGTTGTTTTTTCATTTTTCATTTTCGAGTTGACTTCAAAGGGCTGTACTGGCAACAATATACGTGACAGGAATCTACAAGATATTTTTTCTGAATCTGCTCAACCGGTTCTAGAACCTCCATGCAAAAAAATTACTATTACCCTCTGGATTTCGCCTGAGAATGCAAAATATAGCGTTTTAGGGGGGGTCTACCCCTTACGATTTTTTCGGTCAAAATTTCAAAATTTTTTATTGCGTTTTTTTTGTATCAGAATCAAAGTGTTGAGGTCACTGATCACATTTCTGTAAACCAATCATCAGTCCGTCGCGTAGAAGTCAAGATATGCAAGTTTAAAATTTGAAAATTTTCATTTTGAACTAAAAAAATTTCAAAATCGGGAAAACTGAAATTTTTTTACTTTCATCAGATAGAGCGACCTCGAAAACCAGTATTTCGAACATAAAAATGAAGGTATCGGCCGTAGTTTCCGCGAAAAAAAATTAAGTTTTTTTTTCATTTTTCATTTTCGAGTTGACTTCAAAGGGCTGTACTGGCAACAATATACGTGACAGGAATCTACAAGATATTTTTTCTGAATCTGCTCAACCGGTTCTAGAACCTCCATGCAAAAAAATTACTATTACCTTCCTGGATTTCGCCTGAGAATGCAAAATATAGCGTTTTAGGGGGGTCTACCCCTTACGATTTTTTCGGTCAAAATTTCAAAATTTTTTATTGCGTTTTTTTGTATCAGAATCAAAGTGTTGAGGTCACTGATCACATTTCTGTAAACCAATCATCAGTCCGTCGCGTAGAAGTCAAGATATGCAAGTTTGAAATTTGAAAATTTTCATTTTGAACTAAAAAAATTTCAAAATCGGGAAAACTGGAATTATTTCACCTTCATCAGATAGAGCGACCTCGAAAACCAGTATTTCGAACATAAAAATGAAGATATCGGCCGTAGATTCCGCGAAAAAAAATTAAGTTTTTTTTTCATTTTTCATTTTCGAGTTGACTTCAAAGGGCTGTACTGGCAACAATATACGTGACAGGAATCTACAAGATATTTTTTCTGAATCTGCTCAACCAGTTCTAGAACCTCCATGCAAAAAAATTACTATTACCCTCCTGGATTTCGCCTGAGAATGCAAAATATAGCGTTTTAGGGGGGGTCTACCCCTTACGATTTTTTCGGTCAAAATTTCAAAATTTTTTATTGCGTTTTTTTGTATCAGAATCAAAGTGTTGAGGTCACTGATCACATTTCTGTAAACCAATCATCAGTCCGTCGCGTAGAAGTCAAGATATGCAAGTTTGAAATTTGAAAATTTTCATTTTGAACTAAAAAAATTTCAAAATCGGGAAAACTGGAATTTTTTTACTTTTATCAGATAGAGCGACCTCGAAAACCAGTATTTCGAACATAAAAATGAAGGTATCGGCCGTAGTTTCCGCGAAAAAAAATCAAGTTTTTTTTTCATTTTTCATTTTCGAGTTGACTTCAAAGGGCTGTACTGGCAACAATATACGTGACAGGAATCTACAAGATATTTTTTCTGAATCTGCTCAACCGGTTCTAGAACCACCATGCAAAAAAATTACTATTACCTTCCTGGATTTCGCCTGAGAAAGCAAAATATAGCGTTTTAGGGGGGGTCTACCCCTTACGATTTTTTCGGTCAAAATTTCAAAATTTTTTATTGCGTTTTTTTGTATCAGAATCAAAGTGTTGAGGTCACTGATCACATTTCTGTAAACCAATCATCAGTCCGTCGCGTAGAAGTCAAGATATGCAAGTTTGAAATTTGAAAATTTTCATTTTGAACTAAAAAATTTCAAAATCGGGGAAAACTGGAATTTTTTTACTTTTATCAGATAGAGCGACCTCGAAAACCAGTATTTCGAACATAAAAATGAAGATATCGGCCGTAGATTCCGCGAAAAAAAATTAAGTTTTTTTTTCATTTTTCATTTTCGAGTTGACTTCAAAGGGCTGTACTGGCAACAATATACGTGACAGGAATCTACAAGATATTTTTTCTGAATCTGCTCAACCAGTTCTAGAACCTCCATGCAAAAAAATTACTATTACCCTCCTGGATTTCGCCTGAGAATGCAAAATATAGCGTTTTAGGGGGGGTCTACCCCTTACGATTTTTTCGGTCACAATTTCAAAATTTTTTATTGCGTTTTTTTGTATCAGAATCAAAGTGTTGATGTCACTGATCACATTTCTGTAAACCAATCATCAGTCCGTCGCGTAGAAGTCAAGATATGCAAGTTTGAAATTTGAAAATTTTCATTTTGAACTAAAAAAATTTCAAAATCGGGAAAACTGGAATTTTTTTACTTTTATCAGATAGAGCGACCTCGAAAACCAGTATTTCGAACATAAAAATGCGGGTATCGGCCGTAGTGTCCGCGAAAAAAAATAAAGTTGTTTTTTCATTTTTCATTTTCGAGTTTACTTTAAAGGGCTGTACTGGCAACAATATACGTGACAGGAATCTACAAGATATTTTTTCTGAATCTGCTCAACCAGTTCTAGAACCTCCATGCAAAAAAATTACTATTACCCTCCTGGATTTCGCCTGAGAATGCAAAATATAGCGTTTTAGGGGGGGTCTACCCCTTACGATTTTTTCGGTCACAATTTCAAAATTTTTTATTGCGTTTTTTTTGTATCAGAATCAAAGTGTTGATGTCACTGATCACATTTCTGTAAACCAATCATCAGTCCGTCGCGTAGAAGTCAAGATATGCAAGTTTGAAATTTGAAAATTTTCATTTTGAACTAAAAAAATTTCAAAATCGGGAAAACTGGAATTTTTTTACTTTTATCAGATAGAGCGACCTCGAAAACCAGTATTTCGAACATAAAAATGAAGGTATCGGCCGTAGTTTCCGCGAAAAAAAATTAAGTTTTTTTTTTCATTTTTCATTTTCGAGTTGACTTCAAAGGGCTGTACTGGCAACAATATACGTGACAGGAATCTACAAGCTATTTTTTCTGAATCTGCTCAACCGGTTCTAGAACCTCCATGCAAAAAAATTACTATTACCTTCCTGGATTTCGCCTGAGAATGCAAAATATAGCGTTTTAGGGGGGGTCTACCCCTTACGATTTTTTCGGTCAAAATTTCAAAATTTTTTATTGCGTTTTTTTGTATCAGAATCAAAGTGTTGAGGTCACTGATCACATTTCTGTAAACCAATCATCAGTCCGTCGCGTAGAAGTCAAGATATGCAAGTTTGAAATTTGAAAATTTTCATTTTGAACTAAAAAAATTTCAAAATCGGGGAAAACTGGAATTTTTTTACTTTTATCAGATAGAGCGACCTCGAAAACCAGTATTTCGAACATAAAAATGAAGGTATCGTCTGTAGTTTTCGCGAAAAAAAATAAGGTTTCTTTTTATTTTTCAATTCAAGTTGACTTTAAAGGGCTGCACTGGCAACAATATACGTGACAGGAATCTACTTGCAATTTTTTTGAATCTGCTTGGCCTGTTCTAGAACCTCTATGCACCAAAATTACCATAACCCTCCTGGATTGCGTCTGAGATTGCAAAATATAAATTTTTTTTCTCAATTCGGGTTCGACTTCCTGTTCCAGTTCATTACTTCATGGTTTGTTAGAATAATCCGCTCGAATACACTGAACTCTTTCGATAATATTCAGTTCATTGAAATCTTATAGACAGTTTATTCAGAAATCTAATCATCGTTCCATGAAATTTGTTGGACGTCAGCACATTGACTGCACATATTATTTAAGCAAAATTAACAGGTTCAAAATTTGACGAAATATTTCATAATCCATCACAGCGCTTCTCAATATTCCATCGGATCTTTCGACGGAGATGAAAGCTCTTCTCAGAAAATTCACTGACAAAACAGGTTCTCTATAAGGCAAATAATTGAAGTTGTCGTGTTCCTCCGTTTTGGCTTCAAGAATGTTGGGAGCAAAGCATAATTACAAGAATTTTCTGCTTCATTGCCATGGATCTCGTTACTTGTTTGATGACAATTAAAATATTGAGGGCGAGAGTGAAGCGGAATGAAGGCTTCTTCCATTAAAACACTTCAATATTTTGGAGATAGTGGTTTATGACAGAAATTTTCTCATTTAGATATATGATTGCGTATTATATGAGGAAGAATAGGATAACATATGAAGCATCATGAATTCCTTCTTCAACAGTTTGCTTTTTCAACAGACAGAAGGCTTCCTCAATTTAATTCAAGCATAGCATTTCTGATCTTTTCGCTCTCGTGCAAAATCTAGGAATCCGCCATTTATACTGCTCACTTCATTGACAGATAACCCAATTTGAAAAGTCACTCCGGGATCCGCAGAACGAAAAAACAAAAAGTAGGGAAAAAACACCAGGGAAATCTAGAAAGAAAAAGCATCCTATATAGCCTCGTCGACTGGAAAAAACTTCTAATCATTATTCGGGGTTTGCTTGGAGAATGGCTCGGATTTCCATCTGTCGAAGCGGAGCGAGGGAAATATGAGGTGTAAAAAATTTTTCCTGAAAGGAAGGAATGATTTTTTGGTTAGAAAAGAATTGTGGGTTGAATATACCAGATAATTCAACTGAATTGATAAATATCTCAGCGATGAATGTATTATTTTTATCTTCGAGGAATTACACCGCTTTGTAATTTCAATTGGGAAAAGTGAAATGTCAATGCAACGAGTAAAACAAATCAGTTTCGATTATACAGCGACATAATTCAAAGTATAAAACTGCAAAAAAGGTACACATAAAATTAAACTTGATCTGCAATGAAGACAAAAAGTAGAATGAGAACAATCCAAAACGAATGATTTTACTCGTTGCTTCAATTACAATTTTTCCGCCAGAGGTCTCATTGAGTTCTACTTCTGTCAATACCAATTGAACACCGTTATCTTGTGTTGTGCAACGAAAAAATTTTCGAATGACAAATGAGTTCGAGGGTGATTTCGTTGGGCACCTTTTTTCATTTGATCCCAATCGAGTTCTTAATGAAATAATCGTTCGTCGATTGCCGTGAGCGCGAAAACCATGGTTTTTTGTACGAACCTAACCTCGGTCGATTAATCTCTGGCTTCATATCACGTAAAACACATTCATTCGGGGCATAAAGCGAATTTATGTTGTCCCTCGTGCCCCCAGAGTGTACCGCCAGTCCATGCATCATCTTCGGACGAATCCGATGCGATGAAAGTTATCTGGGGGCAGCCCTCCATGAAAGATAGTTATGCCGGCCGTTCGACTCGAAAAAAAGCCTTCTCCCTGGGGTGCATGCGAATCAGGTCGAAATTGATGGAGGTATCTTCTATTATTGTTAGGGGGCAGGATCATTTCATGGGGATTTTTTAAGATATTGTGTTTCTCAACATAGAAAGTTCGAATCAAGGGAGGTAAAGGAAAAACTACCCACAAAGATGCTGTTTCTGTAGAAGGTAGGGAGAGGCGTGTAGCTGATAACGCTTCTCCGCAAGATGTACCTTACTGCTTCTAGGCAGCGACAGGTAAAAGGATCAATTGCAGGTCCAACAGGACATTAAAGTTATTCCGGAAGTCGTAGATTCGCTGGCCTGACCCTTGTAATGTTTGCGAGTTGCAGTTTACACGGCGGAAAGGTGCATAAACAATAGCGCCGAGGAAGTTGATGTGCTCTTAGAGACCTGGGCCAGGGACCTCTTCAAAAATTCAAGGCTTCCTCCCAGGGCGAGGTCAAATATTTACGAGATTTGGGGCTGGTCTTCCGATTAACCAAACCAACGGTGGGTATGGAGGTTGCAGGAGTGGATTGAACGAAAATTGGTAGTTTGCACGTTCGCTGGGGAGAAATGTTAATTTATATGAGATTATAATTGATTCATTCCAAGATATGAAGAACAAGGCTCCATATTTTATCGGCTATATGAATAACTATCGTAGAAAGATAAATGTTTCACGATCCAATTTATTGCAGTTACTTCCGACACCGTTTCCATGATTCGTAATTTGTAATTGTTCACGAATTCGGTTTTCATCGCATTTGGGCGATAATTTTCGCGTTCAGGCGCCGGGAGCGTTGTCCGAATTCAATTACGGTGTCACTTCCGTGATTAAAATTCCATATCCTACGCATTCGTTTATCGTTGTCATTTCACGATGAAAGCCATAACTATATCACGAAGTTCGCGTCGACACGGACCCATTGTTCGAGTAACATGGGTCGTCCGAAATACCCTCTACATCAAAGAAATTATGCTCGAAAGGTTCAATCGAGATGACAGGACCCTCATGAGCGGACCCGAGATGAATGGACGAGTAGAATAGAGGATATTTCTTCAGAGAACAACGGGATGAAATGAGTTCGTTTTTCCATCGTCCTCGTAGATTTTGCTTATCATTTCTCTCTTCGTTTTCCATTCTTTTTCGATATTCTGGACAGAGTTCATGCTTTATCAGGAAAATAACAAGAATTTCTCTGCAAATTCCCCAAAAAATAATCCGTCGATGCAAAAGTTTCGGGACAAATAACTCAGAAACCATAACGTTAATTAATAAGGGGAAATGAAAACAATTTCAACTTAATTAATACTAATTCCGTCCAGCTTGTATCGCACAAAACTCAACGGTCTCCTCGCCATGATTCCTCAATTGTTCCACGGATTTTCTCAAGTAGTTTCGGGTTGCGCCGAGTTTTCGAAAGAAGTTGGAGTTAATAATGCAGGATCCTCTAGAAGTTTCCCTATTGTTTTATTTCCTCGAAATTAGCGTTCGAACTTTTCTTCACAAATCAAATTTCCGAAAACCTCCCGAAATGGGCTTAATATTAAAATAAATCTAATTTCTCCGTATTCACTGAGTTTCTCTTAGTGTCGAGTATCGATGTTTTTGTTGTAATTTTATGTGGCTTCAGCAATTGTGATCTCCACTAACTTCACGATTCAATTTAAAGTTTCTAGCAAAAAAAAAATGTTCTAAATGCGTATTAGGGCAAGTGGGACGACAGTAATCGCACGTGACAGCACCATCTGGCGAAGTTGCAATTAAGGGAGGCACATCCTGCGGATCAACAGGGTTTCACCCTTATTTATCGGGCGGGCAGGTTTCGTAAACACGACTCTTACAGGATTCGCAGCCCAGAATTAACAGGGTATTAGAGTTTTGGGGCTTCATGAGGATGAAGCAGTCGTCGATGGGATTTGTGCAGGGGAAATGTGATAGCCATAAATTCGACTCGGAATGTTCATAATCCGATGAACTATCAAATGAAACGTGCTTCAGTTGGCGCCCTAATTGAATGAGTTATTCCGGTACCAACGTCCTTCCGGACTCTACCGAATCCATACAGGTTATTCTGCGTTCGATTGATGTTTCATCGGTTGCAGGACGGTGAATAGTTTCAAGATGAAACGCTCCTATGTATCCATCAGTGCTCTTGAGCGGTCCTTTATGGGTGAAATGAAAATTTGGGTTATTCAGTGATCTATGATGATTCAGCAGGAATCACTGCAGGAACGCGCATTCGCCATTTTGTAGCGTTACTACTTCAATATGTCATGTCAATAATACACGAAAGAAGGAAAACTTTACGCTCCCATACTCAAGACTAAAGAAAACACAACACGGTTTGAATCACACTTGCCTGAAGTTATTTAATAAACTACATGATTGTGTTAAGAAGCTGAGTGCCGTTGGATTTCATAAAAAAGTGAAAGAACTTCTATTGGAAAGGACAATATATAACATTAATGATTTTTTGAATTGATTGAAATTTGAATTTTCTTAAAAAGATTGTTCGTCTTACTTGTGGTAAATTCGTCTTATACTCATTTGTGTGTAGATCTATGTTATATCTATTTTTGTTTATTTATATTTTACTGTCTGCCTGACAAACCGTGTAAAGCTTTGACGGTAAAAATTATTTGTCTGCTTTTTACTATGTAGAAACTTTTAATGACAAATAAATATGTATGTATGTATGTATGTCAGGTCCCATTTTCGTAACTTCAGACCTGATATGAAAGAGCCCTCTCTCCATATATTCTGGGACTGTTTATGTAAAAAGATTTCGAGGGTTTATTCGAGCGGGCATCGAGAAACCAACCAGTCTGACGTTGACACCCCAATTTGTAAACGTTGCCGGGAGACTCGCGGTGTGGAAATGTTTTCGCTTCTTCCCGATATTGACGTTCGATCAAACCGTACGGTGAATCTCGGCGTCGTGCCGATGGCACATCCTCCTCCGGATATAAATTGCATCCTGGGATGCATATTGAGGCCGACGAAAAGGAGCGGGGGTTTTTCCGATCGACGCCGATGAATTGATGGCGTTCGCAACGCGAATTAGGTTTCTTGCACCGTTGTATTAAGGTTGCGCCATCTATTCGAGCCACGGGGAGAAGCCATGGAGGTGCAGTGGTGCAATCAATTACTCTGCCTTGTTTATGGAGCTTGGTTTTGGATGTCATCGTCATGGTGATTGATGGGAGAGGTTGTAGGTTGAGATCTTAGTGTCAGATTCATTCACCAGAAAAAATACTCAGAGTTTCTCATGACTTAAATGTATGTAATGCCTGGTGATGAGGCTTTAAGAAAAACATTCTTACAGAATACTTCGGTGACATGTTGAGAAACATGAAATATCAAGACCTCTGTGATGTACCCAGCTAGGGTTGGTTCGGTCAATCGTCATACAGCAGAGGGATGGTAATTTATACACTGGAGAGTCATCGAGGGTGTTTATTTCTTAGACCATGTTACGCAGATACACAATGAATGAATCATGCAATCAATGACTTCAGTCAACTCTGCTTGTTGTTTTGATGGAATGATATTATATATATTTACATTGTTTACTTCTTTGAAACAACATCAGGTATTGAAAATATACTGACCATGGATACAAACAATGTGTGTAGATCTTCATCACGTTTTTAAGATGATTTAAGGTTACTCGGACCGTTGAGACCTTGTTGTCACAAGTATGATAAATATACAGGATGTTCCTATCGATACATACTATACCTCTGCATGAATATTCAGTTAAATTTTAGAATCATCAGATGTTGAAAAATTTTTGATTTATCGAGTTAAATTTTGCATACGATGTTTCGGAAAATCACGGTATCTCATCAGCTTTTGGGGCGATAGGTAGGTAAATCAAGAAAGAGCCCAAATTGTTTCTTACAACAGAACCTTCTCAATCACTTCCTAGTCAAACAATCCTCCCTTTTTGAGTCATCAAAGGGCTAGGAAGTTGCGAAAGTTGCCTTAAGACTGTTCAAAATTCCATGTCTTCCTTCTTTGGGGGTCCCGTTCCGAATTCATGCAAATGTATACGGGAGCTCTAGCGAATTCAAGAGAACTTAACCCGCTCATATTAATAATTCCGACCGGGCCCCTTCTCCGCCAATGAATCCGATTGTTTTCCTTCCTCTACCCGTTCATTTTCCGACCCGCGGGAAAACTCCGGATCTATCCGTTATCGGGAACATAATGGAGAGGGGCGTTGTCTCTGCTTCCGACAGCCGTTCCGTCCCGGATTTATATGTTTTGCCGTCGTTCGAACGGTGCGTAAGAAATTCTCGAATTAGGTCATTCTTAATTCGTACGGCCGATACAAATTGGCGAAGGCGCCGGTTGCATTTTTTTGACGGCGGATCACTCGTTGAAAATGGACGTCATCGTTGAAGACTATGTCAGATTATCCAAATTATCTCCTGGAAAAGGAACCAAGATCAGTATTACCGCTGATACTAGTCATATAGTGTTCAAAATCGGGTTTGTTCTGATTTTGTAAAATACTGTTTAGGACTGTATCCAGATAATTGAGTTAGAGATGGTAGTGTAAAAACATTTATTGACATCATTCACAATCATAAAATGAAAAAGTTACCCGCATGAAGTTAATACAGTAAAAATACAAATATTATAGTCATTTATAAAACTCAGAGTGAATCATTCAACTAAAAACAGAGGTAATCTAGAGATGTTCAAAATGAGAGGTCAGATGAAGTCAGACTTAGACTTTGAGATAGTTCCATTAATTCAAAATTAAACAGCGTTTACAGAAATGAAGCAATTGAAATTGATTCCGAGAGCCTCTTTATTTCATCAGAAAAACAGAAGGTTGAGTTATGAATTGTTAGAGTAGGCTGAGTTGTAATAAAAGTGAGATCAGGCCTTAGAGGAGATACGTGTATTGAAAACTTAGTAGTCTAAGTCTGTTCTTCATGAGATTATTACAAATGTGGAGAAGATCATGATTGAAAAATCATATTTATGATCTATAACGTGTGGTCTGTAAAGGAAGGCTAATTAATCAATTGAGACGACATTTCCAACGACAAACTACTCTTAGTAAGCAGGGTTAGTGTTCATCAGAAAAATAGAAGCTACAATGACAATTGATGATATGGTTCAATTTGTATGAATAGAATCACTAACCCAAATTCGATTGTTGGAAGCTGAAGGCTTGTAGATCTTACTTGCTAAATGCTTCCGATGAATGAAATTGAGAATTTCTTATGTATAATGAGGAGATCATAGAGCTTCGAAGAAGAGTAGACGTAGCGCTGCGTTCGAACCATAGGCGTAGCTGAGGATGAGGTCTGAGGGGGCAATGCTCAATTTTCAACACCTGGAACTTGTCATATATTCTTTTTCTGTCGAAAGATGAAGATTAATAACATTCCAAACCCCTTTTATCGACTATCTAGCAATCGCAATCACACCAGGACTGTGAGAATCCACTCGAAGATAGAAAAGATTCTTTTCATCGGTTTTAATCGAACGGCTGAATACATCCCAGGTATCTATTAGATCGAGAACGAAGACAGAAACCGAATAATCCGGATTTTACACAATGAGTTCGCGATTTGAATCCGACAAAGCTGAGGGCGCCCCTTTCCAAAAACCACCCTGGGACGACTGACGTTTATATTGTTAACACCCCGTCTACCGACTATCGAGTGGAACTTCCCGGATCAGTTAATAGGGGCATTAGGTGTTTGTTTAGGAGGGTCGTGGGTGGCTCACGTCCGTTGGTTTTGGGGGTGCCAAGATGGGGGAGGGGTTTTACACTTTCGCTCTTAGAAAGTGTACACTTGCTAACGTTTTTTGAATGTTCATAAAATTTCATTTCATTTCCAGAATTGTAAACGAAGATAATATATTGAGTGAAGTACTTCTAAGGAAGTCGAAGGTTATAAGAATAAGAGCTCCATGAACATTTTTGAACACGGAGTCAAAAACGCATTCATTTTCACTAGGACTATAAAGTTTGGCAGCAATAAATCAGTTTCTTCCTGCCAACTCCCGAGCATGCAGCCAGCACCTGGGGGGTAATTTCCAATGTCGTTATCGAAAATAGCTTCGGAGATGAGGTGCCGAAGCGAAGATGGGATAACTTCCGGACGGTTCTTGCGGTCGAATTTAAACTAACCAACAAGTTCTCTTCGGAACTCGTCAGCTCGCACGGTTGCTGAGCTCCATCGACACGTTCGGAGGAATAAAATATACGTGATTTAAGACTCGCAGTCTGGCATCAGTCATTTTCCGAAGTGCCGCTCTTCGTCATTCGACCGATATTGGATACGTGAGCGGAAAAGTATGATGCACGTTATTTATCACAGAGTCGTGCAGGCGGCGAGAGAACACTTTCTATATGGATTTGCATGGCGTAGAATCGATTTGAAGTGTTATTGATGGTTATTGCGATCGATTTTGTCCGATGCGGAATCATTTGGGTCTAGTGATTTTTCAATTGGAAAATGTTTTACCTACATAATTCTTTAGCCGGATCTGTTAATCTGCACGAGGAAATTTTTTCATCAGACGTTTCTGCAGAGGTATCGAATCTGCCACGCCTAGATTTCGGCCGGATGAAGATTGAGGACAGAGTAAAATCCCCAGTTCTTTCGATGGGGATCAATCAATTTCTTGCCTCTGTAATTCATCCTTTCTGTCGAGGAGAGTTCATTCTACGTCCAGCTGAGTTGAGTTGAATTCGTGCTATCTGATAGGACTGAAAATGTTACATGAATAACTCGAGATGTACGGAGATCTATCAAAACAAACAATCCACCTTTCTCTTGATGAAAACCGACTATCACCTGCTGCAAACAAACCTCCAACAAACGAAGTCGGCACCAGTTTTCCGGACGTTTCGGAATTGAACGTAACGCCCGTGAAAATCCCAGTTATTCAGACCGTTTGATGTGAGGAATAGCGTTGGGGTAATTAAAAAAAATTCCATTACTCACACATCTTTTTTTGTCGGGTGAACGAAAATACCCTGCTGCGTTGAGACTTTATGCAAAACTAATTTATTCTCTACGAAGGTCTCTTGAAGAGCAAGTATAATTGGGAACACTAATAAGAAGAAATATTCGATCATTCTTGAGAAAATGAAATAAAAAAACCACTTTTGGCTGATTGCGGCTTTAAAAAACTCTGATAGATGGCAACACGAGCAGCAAAGTTGAACAGGACAACAAAAAATACTGTTAAGTTTCGTCATTGCCGACATCAAACCATAATCAGCCCTGTACGACACGTAATCACGAGGGAATCGAGTGACGGAGGAACACAGCTTGCAGTTTAATAACATCGATCCTTTTTCGGATGCAGGTCACACGTAGCCGTGTCCCGGTATAGAGTCGATGTTGAGCCCGAAAAACATGTTTTCACAGGGGATTGCATTATGGGCGTTCGTGTCAATAAATGGAGGTTTCATTTCGACGCCTCGTCCTAAAGTACGGTGTTCGGGAACGATGAAGCGCGTTCAATTATACGAAGAGGAACTCGGGCGGAATCTTGAACAGGATCTACCACAGCAAACACGGAATTGAGGTATTCGTCAGGTGTTCAAAATC